>JAEQBH010001956.1:0-515013 GCA_016808115.1 Tetrastigma voinierianum | reverse complement strand
TACAAATATGCCTCTCTTCAGTAGAGTGAATGAACGAGTGAATCGTGGGTGCGAAGTGCAAGCGATGCAAGAGTGAAATGAACTCTAGCGAAGAACCCAAATGACCAACAATTTTGTCCCCTCACCTAGTATTGAAGGCTAACGGAACAGAGCCACTCCGATTGAAGAACTTAAAGAAAACCAGGTACGATGCCTGGGAAGATGAGTGATCCAGGCACAATGTCGGAAAAGATAATGAAATCCGAGGGCGATGCCAGAGAAGATGAGGAAATCTGGGCAAGCTCAGAGAAGCGCCGGGTCCAGCCAGCACCTAAAGTTGGAATTCACAGTGCCGGAAAAGTAGAAATTCAGGCGAGTACCGAAAAAGGTAGAATCCAGGTGAGTGCCGAAAAGGTGGAAATCTAGGCGAGTACCAGAGAAAGGTGGAATTCGGGCGAGTACCGGAGAAGGATCTGGGTGAGTGCCGAAAAGTAGAAATCCGAGCGAGTACTGAAAAGGTGGGATCTGGGCGAGTACCAAAAAGGTGGGATCCGGGCGAGTACCGAAAATGTGGGATTCGGGTGAGTACTGGAAAGGTGGAATCCAGGCGAGTACCGGAAAGGTGGGATCCGGGAGAGTACCGAAAAAGGGTCCAAATGAATACCGAAGGCGGATCCCGCTATACCGCAGAAGGGTCCAGTGAGTACCGGGGGTGCCAAGGATCCGGGCGAGGCCGAAAAGTAGAAATCCCGAAAGAGTACCATAAAGGTGGGATCCCGGGCGAAAACGGAGAGGGAAATTACGAGTACCAGAGAAAGGTGGAATCCGACCGAGTACAGAAGAAGGATCTGGGCGAGTACCGGGAAAGGGTAGAATCCGGGCGAGTGCCGAAAAAGTAGAAATCCGGGCGAGTACCGGAAAGGTGGATCTGGGCGAGTACCGAAAAAGGGTCTAGGTGAGTACCAGAAATGTGGGATGCGGGTGAGTACCGAAGAAGGGTCCGGGTGAGTACCGAAAAGGTGGGATTTGGGCGAGTGCCAGAAAAGTAGAATTATGGGCAAGTACCTGAAAGGTGGGATCCGGGCGAGTACTGGAGAAGGGTCCGGGTGAGTACTAGGAAAGGGTAGAATCTGAGCGAGTGCCAGAAAAGTATAAATCTAGGCGAGTACCAGGAAGGTAAAATCTGGGTGAGTACCGAAAAAGGTAGGATCCGGGTGAGTACCGGAGAAGGGTCCGGGTGAGTACCTGAAAGGTGGGATTTGGGCGAGTGCCAGAAAAGTAGAAATCCGGGTGAGTACCGTAAAGGTGGGATCCGAGAGAGTACCGGAGAAGGGTCCGGGTGAGTATTAGGAAAGGGTAGAATCTAGGCAAGTGCCGGAAAAGTAGAAATCCGAGCGAGTGCCAGAAAAGTAGAAATCCGGGCAAGTACTAGAAAGGTGGGATCCGAGCGACTACCGGGAAGGTAAAATCCGGTGACTACCAGAAAAGGTAGGATTCGGGTGAGTACCGAAAATGGGGGAATCCGGGTGAGATGCTGGAGAACCCGAAACAAGCTAAACGAAGTAAACAAACTTAGGGAAAAGGGGTAGGCCCTAGTATGACGTCCAAGGTCTGCCAACAAATGACTCGAATAAGCCAGAAATCAAACACAATCATGACAAAAAAAGGGGGGATGCCCTAGTATGACAAATGTAAAATGCCAAATGATAAGCGAGAAACCAAGAACTTAATAACAAGACGGAAATAAAGGGGTATACCAGAGGACAATTCACAAATGTATCTATGGCAAAGAAAAGGTTATGTTCCAAAATGATATATCACCCGCATGTCAAAACCCATAATTACATGATGCGCAACAAATGAGAGTCGGCATAAAACATAACAATCATTCATTCATGAAAATCCATCCATTTCACTCCCCAAACCAATGATCCAACCACAGAGGTGGTACGCCCATAAAAGCCACATTTGATATGCAAGTGCCTTGATGAAAAAAAACTCTGAAATAAATTTCTGAAGACCCAATCGTCTGAACAAGAGAATAAGACAACATATGGGGAGTGCACTAGCATGCACCCCTATTGAGTTGATGAATATGCGTGAATCTGACCCCATGCTAGCCCTTAGAAGCACTCTGTTGTATGAAGAAACCCTGCTGCATGTGGAGCATAATCAAACTTTGATGTCAAAATAGGCTGCCAGTGTACATGCGTAAAAGACAAAGACAACATGAAAGGATGGAGATATGCCTTAATGTTAATGTGTCAAAGCATCAAGCTAAGGCGCTATCAACGGTCCCAATTCTCTGTATCATCTGTATCTGATCATGGACTTGAGGTAAGCAAACTGAATGGAAAAGCAATATGTGACCCTCGATACTCCCCAAGAATTGCATGTCGACATCCCGCATTTCAATCGCAGATGTAACCCGCTCCATATAAAATGCTTCAAGCAAACACGAGATCTCACGGGTTCAAGGTGGTCTTATGACTCTGACTGGTAATGTAGGCCAGGGGTGAAAGGTGAATGACATGATGGGAAACAAAGGCCCAAATACCCAATAAATACTACCAACCCCTGTACGCGCAATGTCAAATATCAAAGAATCATGTGAGCAAGGTGACTCAACTAACATCCGAATGAACAATGTCAAACGAGAAGTGAAGTGCACCAAAGGACACGTCGCTTAAGAAGCGAGACGACGATCAATAAAGGTAGAAGAAGATTGAAGGGGATAAGACAAATGATGAATGGATAAAGCAAAAAAATGGAGAAACAAGATGGGATACAAATCTGGCAATGTGTGACCATGATGAACAACTCATCCCAGGAACGCAAAGTCAAAGCAAGTCACTATAAGATGGGAGTGGTGATTCAAGTAATGATCCAGGGACCTAGTGCGAAGCAATCCAAACCTCATTCCCAATGTGTTACCCGTGATCCATGAGAAAGATCGTACAATGCTCTCACCCAACTTTTAGAGGAATAATACATCTCTCGAACCCAAATGACCTTTGATGATCCCAAGTATATTAACGAATACCAAACAATTATTATTATTATTATTATTATTATTATTATTATTATTATTATTATTATTATTATTATTTACGCAGAACAACCAAAACAGGCCAAATGCCATTCTAGCACAATCCAACCAAAAGAACCTCAAACCTCCAATCCCAAATGGTTCCTCAACCTAAGAATCCCTGATCAAACCTATAAAGGAACGAAGGGTGTGACAAACCCGACCGGTATTCGATGAGAGCACGCCATCATCACATAAAAAGGAGATAAAAGCTAAACGATCAGAGATGATAGAAACTATACCAAAAGGAAAACTGTGAAGATGCAAAACTAGAGAAGAAAATAAACAAGCAATGATGCAAGAAAGAACAAACGAAGAATGACACAATGCTCATAATGCTCACAGATCCAATTAATAAGTAAAAAGCGCACAGGGGTAGGCCCCCCTCAACCCAGATTAGAAAAAGTATGCAAGGCTGAATGAAAGAATAGACCATAATAAACCGCTTGAGGCTCAAGGGCCTAGCAATAGGATATATCAACGAGCAAAGTAACAAAGGAATATGGCTACTCAAAATGATGGCCACCCATCCTCTAACCATGATCTCATGCATAAAACCTCTTCAGTTGATCCACATTGACTAGCTCCGTGAACTGATTTCCATCTAGCTCTATCAACCAAGCAGCTCCCTCTCGAGTCAGATCTCGGATGAAATAAGGCCCGCTCCAACTCTGGCCTAAACTTGCCTCTAGGGTCGTTGATCAATCCCCTGAGGACTTTCATGACTAGGTCACCTCTTTGGAATTTCCCTGCCTAACCCCTCTTTCCAAATGCACGTGTCATTTTCTCCGGGATAGCTCGAACATGATCTGCTGCCCTCAATCTCCTCTCATCCAGAAGGCTAAGCTAGTCATAACGAGATTGAGCCCACTCAGTCTCAGATATCCGATGCTCTAATGCTACTATCAAGGATCCCATCTCAATTTCAACAAAGATCGCTCCATGCCATAT
This sequence comes from Tetrastigma voinierianum, assembly GCA_016808115.1. Lineage (NCBI taxonomy): Eukaryota > Viridiplantae > Streptophyta > Magnoliopsida > Vitales > Vitaceae > Tetrastigma > Tetrastigma voinierianum. The sequence continues at coordinate 510,995 of JAEQBH010001956.1, read as the reverse complement.
AAAGTACCAAAGAGTAAGGTAAAATTCATAGAGGTACGAAAAGATGTACGATAAGCCCACAATGCAAAAGGGAGCTTCTCTAACCAATCCCTAGAAGTCTCAGCCATCTTTCTCAAAATCCTCTTGATATTCTTATTCGCAACCTCAACTGCCTCATTATTCTGTGGCCTATATGCAGATGATCGATGATGCTGAATGCCATACTCTTGAACAAATATGTCCACCTCGCCCTTAAAATGCACCCCCATCGAAATCGGGCCAATAGGACCCTATGTTGGCAGATAATGTGTGATATGATGAACTTGGCCACCCTCACCGCTGTCAATTTGCCGTAAGAAGGAGCTTCCACCCACTTAGTGAAATAATCAATAGCAACCAAGATGTACTCATGCCCACCAGAAGACTTGGTTGTGATCTTTCCAATAATATCAATACCCCATTCTAAAAACGGCTAAGGGGATTTGAGTGCATGTAGCTCAGAAGGTGGCACGTGTATCAAGTCCCCGTGCATCTGACACACTCCTAGACATCTCCTATACAAATCCAAGAACAATCTGGCTCATAGTCAACCAAAGTAACTACCTCATGATCTTACGCTAGCATGTGGCCTCCCATGTCCTAAGTCATGTGACCCTCAGATGAACTCCCTCTCATCACTGACCGTTGCAGGCACTCCGGGCTCTTACATAATAATAATAGGCCATCCAGCGATCTCCTATAAAGGCATCCCCTAAAAATAACAAATCTAGTGGCCAACTCCGGGTCTTCACCGCTTCTCCTATCCCGATGGTCGCCCCAAGGTAAGCGCCACATGACAGAAACTGATAAATATCATGATACCATGGTAGCTCATCCTGATTCTCAATATCTCCAATCAAACAATAGTAAGCTGGTGAGGACCTGGTTTCAATTAGCAGTGATCGCACAATCACTCCTGCAGGAATCTCAACCATAGAAGCCAAGGTGGCTAAAGCATCAGCAAACCGATTCTCTGCCCTAGGCAGATGTATATATCTCAACTCACAACCGCAACCAGAGCTCTAAGTAAGCATGGTATGGCTTCAAATTTTCTCATCTCAGTCCTCCAGATACCCCTGGTCTATCAGATAACTAAGTTGGAATCCCCATGGATCTCCAACCATCTAATGCCAAGATCCAACGCTACCCTAGGACCGTAATGCATGCCTCGCACTTCAACAATGTTATTCGCCAACCCATGATGACCGAAAAATACTAATCAACTCGATCCGGGAATGTGATCACCCCGCGGGTGATATCAATAAGATACTAATACCAAACCTCGATCGACGCAAGACCATCAAAGTACAACTGCCATCCCGTACGTCGTTAATAAACAAATCGCTTCATCAAGGAAATCATCGCCAATTAGTCTATCACCTGATACTCCGCAAAGAAGCCGATGATATGCAACAATGCTTCCTCATCGATTGCGGTGACATAATCGAATATCGAACTATGTCAACAATACCAACCATCTCATGAGTCTACCAGTCAGAATAGGTCGATCAAACAAATATCTCAATGGATCCAATCGAGAGACTAAAAGTATGGAATACTCTGTCACATAGTGCCTAAGTCTCCTGGTGGCCCAAACTAATAGCTAAACAGAGGCGCTCAATCATAATGTATTTGCACTCGTATTCCAGCATCCTCTTTACTCAAATAAACAAATGTTTTTGCCTTCCAACTATCATTCGTGTCAAACATGCATCCCAAAGCTATGTCTGAAATTGACAAATATAGAAGCAGGGGTCGCCTTGTTGGGGGAGAAAGTAAACACTCCTTAATCTTCTCAAAAGCACGTTGGTAATCATTATCAAAACTGTAGGTCAGTTCTTCCTCGAAGATGAAAGATAGGCTCGTGATATGTCTCGTTAGCATAAAGAATGAAACGACTGATGTATTATAGTCTGCCTAAAAATCCTCTAATCTCTTTCTCAGTCCTCGGAGTGGGCATGTCAAGTATGGCGTTAATCTCTTTTTTGGATCAACCTCTATACCGGGCTCACTAACAATGTGACCTAGCAATTTCTGCACTTTACCCCAAAGGTGCACTCGGGGAATCAATCTCACTCAACCTGCTCATCCCCTTTAAAGAACCTTTCAGAAGGTCGCTAAGTGATCTCGGCCTTCTGTCTCTGACTTCACTATCATGTCATCTACATATACCTCGACATATTTATGCATCATAACATGGAATAAAGTAGTAGCAGCTCTCTGATAAGTGGCTCCTGCATTCTTCAACCCAAATGGCTTGACCCAATAGCAGTAAGTACCTCACTCAATGATGAAAGAAGTCTTCTCCATATCCTCTAGAGCCATTAAAATCTGATTATACCTAGAAAACCCATCCATGAAGGACAACATAGGGTGCTCGCAAAGGCTGTCAACTAACATATCGATGTGTGGGAGGGGAAAATCATCCTTAGGGCCGCCTTATTCAAATCTCGAAAGTCAACACAAACTCTAACCTTGCCATCCTTAGAATGTGTGGACGACATTAGCCAACCACTGTGATACTCAACTACTGATTGTGAAGCCAACACCGAAGTTGCTTCCCCGAATTTCCTCCTTAACCTGCAAACTCCATCGAGGGTGTAGTCTCCTCAATTTTTGCTTAACTGACCTAGCATGTGGTAGAATGGGCAGGTGATGTTGAACTATAGTTGGGTCAAGGCCTAGCATGTCTTCATATGACCATGCAAATACGTCCAAGTATGAACTGAGTAGGTTAATCAATCTACTCCTCTCATCATGAGATAGGGAAGAGTCAATCCTAATCTCCCTAGGCTGACTTGGTGCCCCAAAATCTATCAACTCTATGCTACCAGAAATGAGTGTAACTTTCCTATCCTTTATATCATAATCACACTATGACTGACCACCCAGTGGGTCATCTGTGTCTCCCACATCATCAACATTGCATACATGCGGGATATGGGTGTCAGCGGTGCAATCAAAGGAAAATGTCATGGACACGAGCAAATACCTGGAAAATTACTCATGTCATTATTACCATTAGAAATGTCATCAAAGTGGGCGACAAACCCGGACATAGCATCAAAAGAAAAAGGTGGGTCCAATGCAGCCTGACGCCCTCAACGTAAAACAATATCATGAGTACATCGCAGCAACAAATCCATCACCATTGGGCATAGAAATCCCAAACACCTTTAAAAGCGGATTGGGTGGCTCAGGTGAGGAAGATCCGTATCGCCTGCCATCATGCTCATCGCGCCGCTGCGGGCCATAAAGTATCACATCATCGCGATAATCATAAAACTCCAAACATGTCAAAGCGGACCTGGAGATCTATGTGCTTCGGCTGGCGAGCGCCGCTAGTGTCGATCATGTCCATCTTGTCCATGTAAGTATCAGGAAGAGTCACTCCATCAGTATCATCCCCCAAATCCATAGGTAGATCATAGTCAGGGACCTCCTCAGAAAGCACATGGAAAACACACTGGCTCGATCCGGTGATGGGGTGCAACTATCACGGCCTCGAGTGGCTCGGTGGTCTTAGAACTCAAACACATCTGTCCTAGGGCCTGTTGAATGCCCTGAATCTCAACCATCCCTGAAACATGGTCAACTTCTATGTGTGTAGCGCATGCTCGATCCTCTGTAAATAACCACTAACTCGAAAGTGTACTTCGCGGCGGGTAATCGAATGGGACCCCTGACAAGCTGGAAGCTCACCTTATCTCTGGCCGAGCATCGCCATGTGTCATCACCTCGAAGGAGTGTAACCTTAATCCATATGGCATGTCGCGGATCAATCAGGAAAGCAAACCTCATGCGCCTCTTACCGATGGCGACCTAATCCTAAGCTAGGCGTATGTGACATGCCTTCATCATACTCCAGTACCAAAGTAAAGCACATGTCATCAAAAGACACATGGTGGGTACCATGCCTATATTGTCATGATCTAAATTAACAACATGGACCTCGGGCTAAACAAACCCGGCCAAGTGCAAGTCGTCTCATCAGGATCGGGATGAACACTTGCTCAAGAGGTAACAATATTCACTAAATCAGACGTGATAATGGGCCTCAGAAGGAACTTCACCTTCCGGGCGAAGTGAAGATGCATAGCACTCGCCTCATGAATCCAAGTGGTATCTTAAAAAGTAGTTAAGATGATCAATCCTCAAATCCCAGAAAACATTAAAAATATCTTATTGGCCCTATCATGACATGTGTAGTAAGAGAACCTTATATAATCGCCCTTCGAGTCTCCGCCATAAGCTCGACCACCAGGTGGATGGCCCAAAAATCGGATGGTTAAAATCAAAGTAATGGCAATAACCACGGACAAACGTTTCTCGTGTGGCGAGCCGTTTGTCCGAAGAAGACGTACCGCACCCTCCGACCAACAAGCAACATCGATGAACAAAGCGACGAACATGGCTCCAATCCCCGTGTGTGGTAAATCATCATCAAAAAACAATTATGCATGTAGCCTCATCCGCGTCGTAGTGGATCACCCCCGGGTGGTAGCAGATTTAACTCTAATCCGACCGAGCTTTGATCAACATGCCTCTATGTGTGTTGGATGAGGCCAATAAGCTCCAAATGGAAATGCGAGCCTGAGTGGTGCGTAGCTGGCGCAAAATCTCATCATCCTCCCTTTGAATCTCATCTCTGACATCGATGCAAGCAAAAGGTCTATCAACAGGTGGGGGCTGAGCTACCCTCCCACTACTCGTAACAATCTTAACATCTCTATGTACTAGCCTATACTCCTTCGAGAAACGTAACGGCGGTGTCAGCGGACGAAACATGCCGCAAGTATATCGGGCGCGACATCAGTTGTCTCCGTCGAGGAACATCATCTGGAATCAATCTAAATGGCCTGGAGACCTTCTGACCATGGGTGTACCCACTAAAGTCTGAGTCTACATACAAACAGATTGGTTGAGGAGCCTCACCATCCCATCCCATCATGAATATCTCATCTCCCAAAAACTCAATCGAATGTATACCACCCGGGGGTGGAGGTATAACTCTAGTGTCATGAGTGGGTAGTGGGTCTGTAGTCACAAGAAGGCCCTAAACCAAACCTGATCAATCAAGTCCCCTAATAGCGATCGCGGCAAAGACAACTATCTCAGATCATGACCCGCCCTCCGATGACAAGCACTTGAAGATCCGCCCGAATCCAGTGTGGTGGGTCAGAGTGGTGGTCTGGGTGGTAGTGGAACAATCAAACCCCCTTCAACTAATCTCTGAAATTCTAGGCTTAGTGGCATCCCTAGTCAGGTAAATCGCCTCGTCGGCTCCTGCGGAGGCAAAGTGCTCGAGCATCGCATTGGAGTGGTAATTGATGTGGCCTCCGAGACGCCCCGTGGCATATACCCGGATTTGGTGGCGAATGTAGATAAGGCAGCTCAAATTCCGCTTGAAAGGAGTAGAATGGTCCAGATCGATCCCGCTGTATCATCCGGTAAGAAGTGTCCGGCAAACCCGCCGAACGGCGCAGCCGTGGGGACCTGTATGGTCATGCCAATGGCACCAACATCTGATGGTCTCGGTCCCGACCTCGCCTTTCCTTAGATCCGAAGGGAAGAGTCTTCCCATAATCCTAGATATACCCTCCTCAATGCCATGAGGCCCGAATCCAAACATCCAAAGTCCGTCTCGTGGAAGCCCAGTGATGCCTTATGCTGGAGTCAAGATACAGATAATCACGTTTACTTGATCGCGCTCCGAGGGGCTTGGTCTATAATTCAGGGAAAATATTCTCCCTCCAAATGGAGATGAATGAAGTATTTAATCATCGTGCCTCTGCCTGAGGGCTCGTAATCCTCTCCCGGATACGCCCACTACAATATTAAAGAATATTGTCTCGATTAACTTTCGCCCAAATCGCCCCATGTCCTGCGCTCAAGGGCTCAATGATGCAAACCAACGCTAAGCTGCACTACCGGTGACGTAGGAAAAGCATGCATGATCGCGCCTCATCCAATCTATGCTCGCGCATAATAAGATCGCACAATCGGTAGGTGAATACGGGGCACCCTATCCCCGTACCTCTCAATGTCCAAAGATGCTGAACTCAATCGGCAAGGTCGCCAAATTTTGAAGCGCCATCACATCCGCCCTAACTTATAACTCCATCGTAAACACGCAGAGACCTCGATCCTCTCGTCACCCATCGATACTGCCTAGGCACAGTCAATAATCCTGCTCAGGCCACTACAAAATTTGGTGTAGTCTCAACCTGCAAAGACAATGCTCTCAAAAAAAATTTCATAGGGCTGATTGAACAGGTGGTGGTGGTGGAGGTGGAACTGTATAGTGGGTCTAAATGGTGGTGGTGGTGGTGGTGGAGGTGCAGTAGAGTCATGCGGAGTGCTCCCCGAAATTGGCAATGGTTGGGCTTGATGCCCATCAATCCTCTATCCTAGTCCCAATATGGCATCCCGGAGAGATGCCATGGTATTGGTAATCTCAGCCAACCTGTCAACAAAGAGGTAATCGACCGTGGTGAATCTAGTCCTCTAATGTCTTACCCTTCGATTCCCGGATCCAAGCTTCTGAACCCAGTTGGTCTCAATCAACAATCCTATAAAAGGAAAGGGGTAATTCAGTCCCCTGCGGATCATCAATCTGAAATCAATCCGGGTGAATGCAATCCTATAATGAAATCCTCTAAGGGATTTGTTAACACGGACATCACCGCCTAATCTCGAGCATGTGGCTCCACATGCAGGAGCGGGATTCTGACATGGTAATTCCTTAAGGGTAAGGTGGCTCAGAAGCTAACAAAGAGCAAAGGCAACTCCTAAAAGGCTAGATGACCATACCCACAGGGATACACAACCTAAGATCCTAACCAACAATCAAACAATAATCAAAGTGACACACTGGCCACGTAGGTATCCATGAAATCTAGCTCGGGGCTATACAGGTCTTTATTGCTCGGACATCCATCATCTCTATAGTGCTCCCAAACATCGATATAGCCCTTATGTTAGACCCATTCCAAACCCCTAGCTTGGTCAAAGGAAAACAATTAGGAATGACTCCCAAACAACATAAGCAATCAATGAGGAATAATCAACCAAGACTAGTGATTCGGAAACAAGGGGATACAAGCGTGCCCCACAAACACAAACAAAACAAGCAGTCATGCAAGAGATAGGGTAGTCATGCAGCAATCAGTCATGCGCAAAGAGTAAGCCTATCATAGAATATACAAACAAACTAACCATGTATGCCAATTAGAAACATAGCAAAATTAAATCAACCATGAGCAAGCACGCATTGAACTAACAGTGAACACACAAGCACAAACAAACAATAAGTGTATGCCAAATACCAACCAAGTAAGTGATCGGTCATCATTCGTAGCATAAGAGTCTATCGGTCAATGAACCATAAAGCCCAATATACCCAAATCAAGTTCAAGCTTCGATCCTCTTACGAAACCAGAGATTCTCCCGGATGGATCCTCAAAGGAGTCGCACTCATGGACCCTACCAGATCCACAGACCGGGGCGACTCGCTTTTAAATGAAAAGAAAAAATATGTGGGTTGATTTTCGAGTTTTGGAAAATTTGTCCCCGAGGAGCAACGGTTCCCCAGTGGAGTTACCACTTACTTTCTATTTTTATTTTATGAAGGGGAAAACCAAGTAAGAACAAAAAAAACCCCAATGACTCAAGTATGGAAAAAGTGGTCTGCGAAAACTAGATTCTAGGTCCAGGGATCAAATTACCTATCGGGAAGGTACCTCATATAAGGTAGCACCCTTCTAGGCCCGGAACTCAGTCTCTACTAGTGAATTAGGTATGTGGGAGCATATGGGTCAAAGATCGATAGTCTCCTAAAGCAAACAAACAACTCGATCAACACCAACCTGTATCTACCATGCTTAAGAACACTCAACCAAAAGGGCAAATGGCGGGTACCTGTGGTCCCTGGCCACGTGCTACATCAAAGGTTATCTAACAAACATAGCAATCATGCATGGCACTCAAACACAAAACATCCATGTGAAATTCATTACCCAACATTAAAGCACATACCATGTCCCTAAATTTCAAACGTAAGTGGGCAAGTTAGTCGTACGTTTCGGGCATATTGTTCTCAAAATTAATTATCAAAAGCAAAACAAGCCAGGAGAAACCATACATTGCATCTCAGCCACTCATTGATGCTACAACACTTTTCAAGCCATACAAACACGTATATTCATCTCAAAGAATCGGTCTCGATAAAACACTAGACTACTATTGCTTAACTAACCACCCTTTGACCCGCATAGACCCTAATTCTTATGAATCCAAAATGGAACCACATTAACCTCAAATAAACCTCATTTCAGACCCTAAAAGTAGCCCTACACTGATTTGGAGCGAATGGGCTGGAACCACAAAGGCCACGGGGTTCAATTAAACTGAAATCGGACTACCCCTACAAAACCCGACAAACTGGTTGATCCAGTTTCCAAACCAGTCGATCTGGTTGAGAGAAATTCTGAAATTTTTTCAAAACATTCTTTACAGAGTAAGGAAACCAAAAAAACAAAAGGTGTACAATTCCGACACCGAATGAATGAGATTTAACTCGAACAATGCAAAGTACCCTAACTGATATTTCTAAAAAAGGAACCTAGTGAACCGGCAGATCCAGTTTCCTAACCAATTGATCCGGTTGGGAACAATTCTCAAAATTGGTTAAAACCTTCCTCAAGGAGTCAAGAATCTAACAAAACAAACGGTGATTGATTCTCAGCTCGGATGAGTGAGAACCAATCCAAATAACTGCTGTTTTCAAAACCGATCGCCCAGTAGAAATCGGGTTTAAACCTGGCCTCTCAAGTGTACGAGCGTTGAAAACCGGAACAAATTGTTGAGGAAAAACTTAAAAACTTGGTCATAATATCCCCAAAGAATAGGGAAACTAAAAACAAACTGGCAGATGATTCTCGCCTGATGAGTGAGAACCAACCGAAACAAACTGTTGTTTTCTAAAACTCGAACTACCAAGCAGAAACTGTTGAACTGGCTCTCACGTATGAGCGTGAAAATCGGTTCAAATGGTTGAGGAAAAACCTCAAATTTGGTCAGAATATCCCTTAAAGAGTAGAGTCGAGCCAGGGTCTATTTCTTACCTCTTCCACAAAACACGGAAAAGAATCCAAGCTAAGCATCCGAAAAAAATTAGCAAATGTGTATCCGAGACCGGAAAAGTGCCCAAAGGTCCCTTCCACTATGATCTTTCTCTCTTTTTATACTGATTCCCACCTCCGCCTCTAACCCTACATGGTGTTTTCCACCTGCTCAGAAGAGTCTTAATCAGCCTTGGAATCAGCTTCCCCATTAACTCATCTCCTCATTTTCCAATCAAGCTGACTATCTTAAGTTTTCAGCTTGCTTCACCACCAAGTATCCACATGGATTCATGGTGGGCTGCATGTAACTTAAGACAAAGCCCAAAATGGACCTGAAAATACGCCCAAGACCGATCCGGGAGCATATGGGCACAATCCATATGGGGTTCAGCTCCAAAATCACAAAATCGCTCCACACAAGCTATGCCGACAAAACCTGGTTGAACGGATGCCAACCGCCTGCGTTGAGGAAAATTATAAATTTTGACAAAATGTTCCCCAAAATAAGTGAGACCAACATAAAACAAAGGCACACCCAAGTTGAGATGAGGGAGATATGATCGAAACAAGGCGAGGAGTGCTCGCCAAAATCACCTAAAAAACAGTGTTATATATGTACTGCCCCGACGAACCAGTCAAACCGATTGGTCAAACGGTTGACAAAAATTATGGATTTTTAACATAAACCTCCTTGGAAAATAAGGAATCCAACAAAACAAATGGCGCATGATTTCAAGTTCAAACAAGGGAGATACAATCAAAACAAGCTCGAGTGCTCCGAATTTGCGCCACGATGACACTCTAAAGTGAACTACATACGCACTCATTGGACCACATACAAGCCCACCCGAGGCTCGAAGATAGACTAAGCCTAAAAAGGCCCTAATGGTGTTATATGAGAACGATGGGTGAGTGTGACACCCATAGGATAAATGCAAGTGCTGGAGGACAAAATTGAGGGTCTACAATTTAATTTTTCTGAAAAATTGCAAAAATAATAAAATTGCCATAATGGTTCAAGGAAGCCTAGAAAATTCTCTATATCTCGAATGACGAAATGGATTTAACCGTTGGATTCGTCTCGCGAAATCTAGTTACCAGAAACATTTCGTCGAATTCCAAGACAGTCGAATTTTCGTGATTTCTGTGGGTAGATGGTTATTCGATGACCTCGGGGATGAGATTTTCACAAGAATCTCGGGAGTTAGGAAATAACTCAAGTTAAGTTCATTTAAAATAAATTGAACTTGAACCGGGACGAAAATAAATTGTTTTAGGGTAGAAACGGATCCAAGCGAGGATCGCGTGACACGTGGCGCCATGAGGGCCACACACTTAACTTTTGTTAAGTTATAAAGAAAACAAAAAAATAAAAGAAAGGGAAAAATGAGAGAAAAACGGAGATAAGGAGAGGTGAGGAGAGAGAGAGGGAAATTGGGCTCTACCTTCTCTCTACGATCTATGGAGATCGGGTAGTCGGTTTCCGATGGACCAAGAACTAAAGTCGGAGTACTCGACAAGGGTTACGCGTGGACACTGGAAACTCTAAGTTTCACCGAGGTTTCGCGTGGGAGGTTCATGAAGTCGAAAGCTTCGGGTTTAGGAAGTGTCCGTGGACTTTCGGCGTTGCTCACGCCTCCCAGGCAGAGATTCTTCTTACTTTGGTTTATTTTTCCATTCTAGGGATGTTTGGTTGAGTTTTAATGCCTTAAGGCACTGTTTGGCAAAATAATGGGTTATGGGAATAGTGCCCTATTTTGACCCTATATGATGTCCAGCTTTTGAGGCTGATTTTCAGTTAGAAAAAAAAGGGAATTTAGACTAGTGTCCTTCATGAAAATTGTAGCTGAAGTTATGAACTTGAGGTTAGGTTTTTAAAATACCTAAATTGGACCTCTATAGCTCAAGTTATGGTCCATTTAATTTCCGGAATTGTCAGAGCTTAGGTTGTTAACTGTTTGTGTCCAGGTTTTGGGACTGACTTTCGATTGAGAAAAAAAGGTAATTTTGACTCATGTCGTTCTTGACAATTGTAGATGGAGTTGTGAAATTGATTTTCGGTTGGGCAAAAGTGAGAATTTAGACTAGTATCCTTCAAGGACATTGTAGCTCTATTTGAGAACTTGATGTTAGGCTTTTAAATCACCCAAATCAGACCTCTATAACTCAAGTTATGGTTCGTTCCGACTACGATAGCTAGTCATAATGGCTCAGGTCCGCATTTGTGGCTATTAGGCTAGTTTTTCGAACCGAGTTCAAAAATATCCTCTGTGGTCTTTATGGCTTATTGTGTGGAATGTTTTATGGCATCTCTATGCCACAATTGGTCTTGGAGGGGATGAGGCTATTATCGTCAGCTCAATGACATGCTCGTCAGGATCGATTGATGTCAATGGCGTATGTCCTAATGTATCGACATGTGGAGAGTATGTACGTGTGTATGAGTATGTTGACATGATTTATGATTTAATTGGAAATTGTGGCGTTGATTGATATAATTGTCCAAATGATGCATTGGTATAATGCATGAATGAAATTGTTCATATAGCATCCATATATATATATGTGTGTGTGTGTGACATGGCATAAGCATGAAATGACATAATTGCATTTCATATGCACAGGGACATCGCATGAAATGGGTGTGTGTGCATGGTTATTGTCATTCACCATTCTTGGTGAATGGGTGGTGGACACTCGCACTGACATCCACGCTCTCATCAGAGTTCCATGGTTCGGGTGACATGGTCGCACATTAACACCGCCAGTATCGATTATGTCGGCTCAAAATGGGACAACATCCAAATCGAGTCGCACGGTTTGAAATGGAAAATGAAATATGTGTCGGGTGAAAGTCTTCGTTATCTTTAGATTACACATATGGATCCATCTGAAAGCCCGTGAAATGTGGGAAGGTTTCAGGAAGCCCGTAGCTGACCTGAAAATTCGCCACCCATGTTATTACGGATTTTTGAAAACAAATGATCATCGAGGTGAACATCCAAAATCTGCTCAAATCAAATGACATTTGTTTTGTAAAATGATCATCGATGTAATCCAAGAATGATGGATTTTATCACGCATGAGTTTTCTGGGCATTATGTGATAGGATCTTGGCCAGGTCTCGTTTGACGGAGTCGTTGAGGATTCCCGCACATGGAGCCATGGTGAGTTGCATCTCATCTATGGCATGTAATTCCATTCTAGGTTTGCATAATCTGACTGAATGTTTTTTTGGTGACATGACCATTGCATGTGCACTTAGGTGGGGAGTAGTCTCTGTAGGAGTTTACTCTACTGGGCATTGCTCACCCCATCGTGGGACCCCCTTTCAGGTACAGAGAGTGTGCAAGGAGATGGCGCTCACTCAATGTCGCCATTGTGAAGAAAGCCGGGTTGTGGCTTTGGTCCTTACTTTTGTAAAATATATTAGAGCAAACTGTTTTGATATATTATAATTAAACTCTTAAGGATTATGGTATTATAACCTTGTGCATTATGTTTGAGTATGGATAAATGGACCCTATGCGGGTACTTTACCGTAGATGGACCTGTAGAGGTTATTATATGATAATCGTCCCGGATGGCCATGCTATTATTTGTTGTACATGTTGTATTGGCAGCTCCTGTACAAAAGAGAGACTATATCCAATTTTTGTTAAATTATAGGTCGCCGTAATGGGGACACAATAATGTGGTATTGGGTTACCCGAACATCCATAAGTTTTATGCGGGTTAACGGTTGGTCAACAGACTCCCCAGTTTTGAGGTGTCACAAAAAATGTCCTATGGATCATTTCTTCACTCCTAATCCAGAAATGGTTGTTAAAAATAGAAATAATACTCAAACTATTATCAAAATGTGTACAAGAAATAGGCCAAGGAGAGAGCTGATATACTATTTTGTAGATGGATCTATGATGCCGCGATTCCATGTAATGCGGTGAACTATGCTAGTTTCCAACCAATACTTGAGGCAATTAAGCAATATGGTGTGGGCTACAAGGGACCAAGATTTCATGATGTAAGGGTTACTAACCTCAAGAAAGAATTGGCTCTTACAAAGGATTCAATGAAGGATCATTTCACAAAATGGAAGCAAAATGGATGTTCAATTATGTCATATGGAAGGACTGATAGGAAAGAAAGGTCATCGGGTGAATTTCGTAATTCCTTCAGAGGGACCATGTTTATGAAATCTATTAATGCTTCTTCTATGGTCAAGATGGGAGAGAAATTGTTTGAATTACTTGATAATTGGATGGAAGAAGTTAGTGATGCCAATTTTGTTCAAGTGATAACAGGTTAGGCTTTTGAATCACCCAAATTGGACCTCTATAACTCAAGTTATGGTCCGTTTCCCAGGACTACTCCAAGCTACCGTGTTTTGGCCGAACCTACTATCCAGGTTTTTGGGACTGATTTTTGGCTGGGAAAAAGTGAGAATTTGGACTAGAATCTTTCAAGGAACTTGTAGCTCTATCTGAGACCTGATGTTAAAGCTGAATCACTCCAAATCTAATTTATAACTTAAGTTATGGTCCATTTTCCCGATCGCTATAGCTTCTCGATCGCTTAATGATTTGTGTCCTCAGATTTTTGCCACAATCGTATATGATCGTAGTATATCATTGCTTGAATTCGAGTGATATACTTGCTGAAATTGTGTGGAAGTCAAATCAGGTGTTCTAATGGTTTTTCTTGCGGATGTGTCAGAGTGAATAGGCCATTACATGGCTGCGGCTCGTAGGCTAGTCAGGGACACGCTTTCATGTCACACCGCCTAGAGGTCGATGGATGTCACCACTGAGTAATAGTGACTTTTGTGATGTCAATGTACATGCATGTATTGATATGATGGTACGACCGTATGATATTCGAACTCGCATGCTTTCGACATAAATGTCCACAATGATGCATGCAATTATGCATGAGTGTATTACGCATATGTACTCTCTCATCATATACAGAAGATGTAGTATGAATGAGCAATGGCATGATTGCATCGCATTATGCATCTAGGACATCACACATTACGGGTGAGCGCATCGTAGAGATCGACACTATGTTTCGTGTTCATGGTATGTCACGGGTACATGGTTGATCGACACTATGTTTGGTGTTCGATGGTGGGCTCGGTAACATGGGACAACGTCCAAAATGAGTCTCAGGGTTTTAAAAAAAAAAGAAAAATATGTGTGTTAGGCATAGCAAGTTGGGGTAGATCCCCCCCACAGGGTGAAAGACATGACATTCGCGGTTAGACATGATCACCAGCGATGAAAAACCTTAAAAATATTGGAAAGGCATGCAGCGTCCTGTGGTGTAAACCCAGAAATATGTGGCCCACAAATGCATAAACACACAGAACTTGGGAAATGCAAGTTGATATCGAGAACCATCAAATTGTTTTTTATTTATAAAACAAAAAACTTTTGTTTTGAAAAATGGCCATTGATGGAACATAATGACGGTTCAGTTTTTCACACTCGACATATGCACGTGCGAGGAGTTATGAGGACTGAGACACGGGACAGGAGAGTCACATTCTCATCCATGACATGTGCATACATTCGAGTAGAACGTGCATGTTCTTACTTGAATGTGTGGTGTGTCATTGTACGCGGCACTTAGCGGAGTAGCCTCAGAAGAATTATGCTCTATCAAGTATCAAGCCACCTCGTCAGGACCCCCTTAGTACAGGAGTGTGTATCGAGATTCGCACTCACGAGGCCGTGATTAAGAAGATGGCCGACATGTGGCCTTAAGTAACTTTTGTAAAAAGCATTTTGTATAAAAGAATTGTAATTATCATAAGAGGGTCGTGATCGGACTTTTACGGGCTGTAATTAAGTGTTTTACTTTCATATTTTAGATTTAAATGTGAATGAATGGATCCCGATAAAGGGATGTATCGGGTTGGGTGCAGCAACTCCTGTCCACTGGTAGTTGTGATATAGTTGTGTATTGTGGAGATGGACATATGGGACCCTGTGTGGTCATTACTACTCAAGGAGACCTTGGATTGCTATGGTTATACTGTTATACAGGTTGTATATTGGGTTGAGCTCCCCAAACAAAGGAGACTCTGCCCGTTTTTTTATGAAAATATAGATCTCGATAAATAGGACACAACGCTGGTGGTATTCCAAGTTACCCGAAATCCACAGAATTCCGTGGTCACTGGTCATTGACCCGGACCTTGGTTTTGGGTGTCATTGTACCAGACGGCTTAGGTAAATGATTACCTAAGGAGCTCAGGTGTGGGTACCCACAATTATGGTCTTGATACTAGCTCGTGTCAGCTTAGTATCAAGAGTCTAGGCACACGAGTACCGAGGGCTGACAGATATGGGCCTAGGTCATCAAATTCATTGAGTTCTGGTGTCGCAGTTTGTATATCAGAACATAGGTATGTGGTTACCAGAAAACATGGGCATCGTCTTGTTCATCGTATGTATCAGACATTTTCATGTCAGGTGATCAAGGTTACAAATTGCATGAATTATATACACATGGTAGAATGTATATAAGAAAAGTGTGAACACTGTGAGTTAGAAAACATAACCTTAAGAGTTCTAAATGGATGAATGGAATAGTTTAGGATGTCAAGTCGACCAATGGGTCAAGATGTGCATTACTGGGCTAGACTGAGATAGAAATTTGAGAACTCTATCGCTATCTGACACGTGTAGATGGCTAGCAGAGGAAGAGGAAGCCAGGGTGGAAGGCGGAGTAATAACCCACGACCACCGGGCTGATTCCACCGCACTCCACAAAGGCTATTATTGTCGCGACCGCACCCTATGCAGGTGTCGGCTGCCGCCACCATCGCATAAGCCGGTGTAATCGGGGAACCAAGGGGGGCCGGCAACCCGTGAGGTTCGAGGCACATGATCCTTCAAATTTAAGGGGTGTGAGGAGACCCGATGGTGGCGGGTCATTGTTTCCGACTAGTCGAAAAGGA
This sequence comes from Tetrastigma voinierianum, assembly GCA_016808115.1. Classification (NCBI taxonomy): domain Eukaryota; kingdom Viridiplantae; phylum Streptophyta; class Magnoliopsida; order Vitales; family Vitaceae; genus Tetrastigma; species Tetrastigma voinierianum. The sequence continues at coordinate 494,885 of JAEQBH010001956.1, read as the reverse complement.
TACGAGCGCTAGTGATAAGAGGAAGGAGAGCCAACCTTCTTCTAGCTCCAAGAAGAAGCGTAAATATCTCTCGCTTGCATGGATCTCGTGGACAAGGCTACGGGCTACTCGTGGCCAAGGCCAAGGTCAATCATTCAGGGCAGAGACACTTCCGCTGCCTGCACCAAATAAAGGGTGAGCGTGAGTTTCCATTGCCACTACCGTTTGTACACTTTAGACGGATCGGGCCTCGCAGGACCCAAGGGCGTGTCTACACCGTGATACCACAGGCTGAGCTTGTAGATCGGTCTGATATACATGGTACGTTTCTACTCTCACACTTCTTAACAAGAGTGTTGTTTAATTCGAGTGCATCATATTCATATTTGTCGCCGTGATCATGTGTGAAAGGCTCGCTTAGAGGTTGAGATCTCAAAAGCCGTCGTACGTGAGTTCTCCCCTAGAACTACGATGAGTGTGGGATCTAATATGTTCCGGCCGGAGTTAGAGATCTCCTGGATTCTACTCACTGTTGACCTAAGGGTCATAGACATGTCAGAGTTTGATGTCATCCTCGGGATGGACTGGTTGATGCCACACCGAGTCATCATTGATTGTGATTGTAAGAGGGTGACTGCCTACACCCTAGATGGTACTTGTTTTGTGTTTCAAGGGGATAAGCATGATGCTTTACCTCGAGCTTTGTACAACTCTAGATGGCATGGATAATTGATGGTCATAGCAAGTCTTACCCCGTGAGGATAAGGTGAGACAGATTCGGGGCTCTACCTCTAAAGCGGTTTAAGTAGTAAGAGGATGTTTTTTTTCGATTTAGCTACTAGGATTACCTCCGCATAGGATGTAGACTCGTATTGAGTTACACCCTGGCACGCCAACACCCATTTCTATGACTTCAAGATAGATGGAACCTATGAGTTGCAGGAACTCAAGGTCCGTGATACAGAGTTGTCGGGACAAGGGTTTCATTGCACCAAGCACTTTACTGATACGGGCGCCCGCCACTGTTTTTCATAAGAAGAAGCGACAAGAACCTTCGACTCTTACATTGACTATCGATAGCCAACAGGTTACGATCAAGAATTAGTATCCGCAGCGATGCACTTCATACCTATTTATCATCGTGAGAGTTAGGAGCCGCATCCCTAATACATAGATTTGCGGTACGGGCATTTCGTTCACATGATGCCATTTAGCTCGACAAATGCTCACCAAGATTCATTACGGATTCTGGCGTATGTGGTATTACAACCCTACTTAGATAAGTTCGTCGTAGACTTTGTGGACGACATTTTGATCTACTCCAAATACGAGGAGTGGAGCACGAGGATCACTCGAGGATCGTTTTCAAAGCCCTCGTAGAGAACATCGCTTGTACGCCAAGTGCAATAAGCAGTTTTCGCTAACCGAGGTGAGATTCGTGGACATGTAATGTCAACTTCCGTGTATCGCTGACCCTGAGAAGGCCGAGTGCTTATGAGTCGGGAAAGGCCAAGCTCGTACTCGAGATACGCAGCTTAGATCAAGGTATTACAGAGATTCATTGGAGGACTTCTCCCGATTAGTCGCAGACTTATGATGAGATTGACCCGAAGGAGGTCACCCGAAAGTGGAATGAATCGCAGGAGAAGCTATTCCTAAGACTGAAAAGGAGGCTTACCAATAACTCCTATTCCGATAAACCCGCAAGGGACAGGTACATAGTGTATCAGGATGCCCCTCATGATCTGACGGGATGCGCTTGATGTAGTCCGAGTGGGTAATAGCTTATAGTTCTCGAAAGTTAAAGAATCATGAGTGGAATTACCCCACACATGACATGGAGTTGGCAGCCATAGTCTTCGCCTTGAAGATTTGGCGCCACTACCTATATGGTGAGCAGTTTGAGGTGTTTTCAGACTATAAAAGTCTAAAGTATATCTTTACGCAGCTGGACCTCAACATGAGGCAATGCATGTAGATGGAGTTTTTAGAGGACTATGATTTCGCATTGCACTACCATCCTGGTAAAGCAAATGTGGTGGCTGATGCACTCAATCTAAGTCACGGAATACCAAGGTTAAGCCTCAGAGTGGCATGCTCGACCGCGACGGGCTCGCTACAAGATGGATCGTGCCCGTGACTTCGGGGGCATGGCTGAAGCATCCCTATCGAAAGAAAATAATTGAGTCTCAGTGGACAGACACGTAGATAAGTGTCCATCGTGACCAAGTATAATCAAGCACGGGTGACAAAGGTCAGCCATTCACATAGATTGGGTAGTTTTCGTGATACTGGGATGGGCTATGGTCTCGCTGATGATCCGAGAGAGGAGATCCCCTCAGTGGAGTTCCATTGCTCGATTTGTCAGGCATCTAGGTGGCATGAAAATTACGATCTCGTCACGTATTACTACAGAGCGACGAAGAGACACGTAGGGATTTTGTTTGACAATGTCTCACATGTCAGCAGGTAAAGTCTAGGCATCAGAGACCAGCAGGGCTACTCCAACCATTGGAGGTAGTAGAGTGGAAGTAGGAACATATCACGATGAATTTTGTGACTCACTTGCCACGGACATCGTGGAAGCATGATGCGGTGTGGGTGATAGTGGACCGGCTCACTAAGCTCAAGACATTTATCGGGCCGTGCTTAACGACCTTCACACTCCGAGGAATTCCCGCAGTAATACATTCGAGATATTGTCCTATTACATGGAGTGTCAGTCTCTATCGTATCGTATCGGGATCGTAGGTTTACGGCTCACTTTTGGAAGAGTTTCCAGAGAGCCATAGGAACACAATTGATGATGAGCACTGCTTTTCATCCATAAACAAACAATCAGTTGGAGAGGACTCTCCAGGTTTTAGAGGACATGATAAGAGCATGTGTCCTAGATCTTAAGGGTAGCTAGGAGGAGCATTTTACCTTAGTAGAGTTCGCTTACAACAACAGTTATCAAACGAGCATACCGATGGCACCCTATGAGACTTCAGGGACATGAGGCCATGTCGATATCTCGATTGCTGATGAAGGCAAGGGAGAGAGATCCACGCAGTCCTGATTCTCGTTGCAGACACCTTTGAGAAAAAGTGGATTTGATATGAAATGCCTTCAGCCTCGCTTTAAGCCTACAGAAGAGCCACGCCGACGCCGGGCCAACCTATAGAGTTTGAGGTAGAAGATCACGTCTTCTTGAAGGTGATGCCTAAGAGATGAGTGTTTAGGTTCGGTAAGCAAGTAAAACTGTCGCCAAGATATATCGAGCCCTTCGAGATACTCGAGAGGGTGGGCACAATTGCGTATTGGTTGGCATTACAACCGAGCTTATCAAGTGTCCATGAGGTACTTTACGTCTCCATGCTCCTAAATACACCCGCATCCGGGACATTCATGTAAAGGGATCAGCGAGCTTATTTGGCCGGCGCAGAATATCTGAGGAGGGGACCCTCGCATCATGGATAGCCGGATCGTTTTGGGACGCAAGACCGTGGGGCTAGTGAAGGTGTTATGTCAACACCAAGGATTGGAGGAGACAACATGGGAACCCGAGGGAGTAATGCGTGCCACTTGCATTAGTCGTTTGGTGATTAAATGACTAGTCTGTATGCATGTGATTGTGTATAGTTGCATATGCATGTGATGTGCGTGCTAGTGTGGGTATGAATTTTGGGACAAAATTCTTTTAAGGGGGGAAGAATGTAAAACTCGGGAAAAATTTAATTTTTCTGAAAAAAGGAAAAAATAATAAAATTGCCATAATGGTTCAGGGAAGCCTGGAAAATTCTCTAGATCTCGGATGACGAAATAGATTTCACCATTGGATTCGTCTTGCGAAATCTAGCTACCTAGAAACATTTCGTCGAATTCCGAGATAGTAGGATTTTCGTGATTTCTTTAGGTGGATGGTTATTCAGTGACCCCGGGGACGAGATTTTTACGAGAATCTCGAGAGTTAGAAAATAACTCAAGTTAAGTTCATTTAAAATAAATTGAACTTGAATCGGGACGAAAATAAATTGTTTCGGGGTAGGAACGGATCCGAGTGAGGATCGCATGACACGTGGCGTCATGAGGGCCACACACTTAACTTTAGTTAAGTTAAAAAGAAAACAAAAAAAAAAGGAAAAAAAAAAGAAAAATGGAGAGAATAAGAGAGTGAAAATGGGCTCTACCTTCTCTCTACGATCTATGGAGACTGGGTAGTCGGTTTCCGGTGTGGACAAAGAACTAAAGTCGGAGTACTCGGCGAGGGCTACGCATGGACACTAGAAAATCCAAGTTTCACCGAGGTTTCGCACGGGAGGTTCGTGAAGTCGAAAGCTTCGGGTTCAAGAAGTGTCCATGGGACTTCCTCAGGGTGTTGCTCACACTCCAAGAGGTAGGGATTCTTCCTACTTTAGTTTATTTTCCATTTTAGGGGCTGTTTGGTTGAGTTATAATGCCCTAAGGGGCTGTTTGGAAAATTAATGGGTTATGGGAATAGTGCCCTGTTTTGACCCTATATGATGTCTAGTATTTGGGGCTAATTTTCGGTTAGAAAAAGGGAGAATTTGGACTACTATCCTTCAATGAAATTTTAGCCCTATCCGAGAAGTTTATGTTAGTCTTTTGAATCACCCAAATCGGACCTGTATAACTCAAGTTATGGTCCATTTCCCGGGATTGCTCCAAGCTGCCCTGTTTTGGCCGAACCTACTGTCCAGATTTTTGGGACTGATTTTCGGCTGGGAAAAAGTGAGAATTTGGACTACCCTCTTTCAAGGAACTTGTAGCTTTATCTGAGAGCTTGATTTTAGGCTTTTGAATCACCCAAATCGGACCTTTATAACTCAAGTTATGGTCCATTTTCCGGGACTGCTACAGCTTCGGGTGTTTAATGATCTTTGTCCAGATTTTTGCCACAATTGGTATATGATTGTAGTATATCATTGTATGAATTAAGTGATATACTTGGTTGAAATTGTGTGGTAGTCAAATTGTGTGTTCTAATGGTTTGGCTTGTGATGTGCTTGTATGAATAGGGCCATTACATGGCTTATTGTAGGCTAGTTATGGACATGTCTTGTCACAATTCGGCCTAGAGGTTAATGGATGTCACTACTCGAGTAGTAGTGACTTGTGATGTCAATGTATGCGTGTATTAATATGATGGCATGAATTGTATGATATATTTGGAATTTGTATGCTTTTTGATATAAATGTCCAAATGATGCATGGGTAATTATGCATGAGTAGGCATGCACATAGAGTACTCATCATATATGTAGCATGCAGGCGAATGAGCAATGGCATGATTGCATCAAGACTATGCACTGTAGACATCACAATTGACATGGGTGTGAGTGCATGGTAGAGACTCCATTAATCGTGTTTGGTGTTCGATGGTACGTCGTGGGTACATGGTTGATCGACATTGTGTTTGGTGTTTGATGGTGGGCTCTGTAACACCCCGAAATATACCCTAGTCGTTTTCGATATGTTTAGGGTATTTTGTAAGTATAATTTGGATCAAGCTGTTTCGTGAGTTAAATGCGAAACACGGGAACGAGAGACCCGGAAATTTACAAGACTTAAGGACAATTTTGTAATTGGTACAAAAAGGGGCTTAAAAGTCATAAATTGAAGAAACTATGGGCCAAAAAGATATGAATTGATGAGATGGAGGCCAAAATGAAATAAATGAAAGTTTATTTATAAATGACCAAGAGATGGAGGGCTTAAAAGAAAATAGAGAAAGTTGACCCAAAAATGGGGTTTTGGAGGGCCAAACAAGGCCTTAGTAAATATGGGATTTTAAAGACCAAATTTGGTCTCAAATTGGGAGAACCCGTAGAGAAGAAGAGAAGAAAGAAGAAGAAGAAGAGAAGAAGAGGAGGAAGGTGATCAAGCAAGCCAAGGTATGGAACTTTGGATTTTTGGTATGGAAACTACCTTGATTATGGATTTTGTATGGATCACATGGGATTCTAAGACTTTGTATGATTAGTATCTTGTCTCCAAATCTAGGGTTTTCATTGAATTGCATCTTTCTTTTGAAATTAAGGTGGGTAAAAACCCACATGAACAAAGATAAGTATGAATTCCCTTTTGTTTGATTCATGGTTAAATGACAGAGCCGGAGCTAGCTTAGAATAAACCCTAACAAATCCTTGACTTAAAATTGTGTATGGGTTGTAAACCCATATTAGAATGGCTTTGGAAGTGATTCATGAAAGAATTTGGAAGAAAGATATCATCCATTGAAAGTACGATTTGAGGATAATCGAGGTTAAAAAGATGAAATTGAAATGGTTTTTGAAGTGTATAATGAAGTATAGATTTGGCTTGGGATGGAAAGTGCATGAAAATAGAGGAAAACACCCATTCTGGGCATCGGCGCCTTCACCGGTAGAAGCTAAGTTCTACCGGTACAATCCTCGTTACTGTCATGCTGGTTCCACCGTAGGCGGTTCTACCGGTACAACTTGTTCTGGTTTCTCCCTGCTTCGACCAGCTGTGATTTTGGCCATATGGCCTTCCTCATTTTTATCCGATTTGAGTGGATTCGCGCCAAACTTAAAATGACTTCAAGGATAAATGAAACCAAGGAGCTAATAAGTATCTCCAAATTTCACCTAGATGGCCCAAAAATTCACTCAAAGGGTCATGTGTTTATCTGTTTCAGCTTTTGAACATAGAGAAGTCCGGATGTTTAATCGAATCTCGAGTTCCAGTGTCTGACTGGGTGATTCCAATTGGAATAGAACCCTTAGCACCTTAGCTTTTTTGAAATGATATAAGGACATAGTACAAAATATGAAGTCAGACCCCGAAAATGAGTAATACAAACAGTCTCCTTGGTAAAATTCCAGAACTAACATAGCTGGCATGAAAAATGCCAAACATCCGAGTTTCGACATCCGATCGGATCGATTCCACTCTCGGGTAACGAGATTCATAGGAACAAAAGAATACATGATTAAGGTGTGATTACATGCTCATCATACCTACCAAGATTTGGAATACGCATCCGTCATGAACGTATAATGTGGCTAATAATGCTCTACTATAAGATAGTAAGTTATTGAACCTTCCATATAATTGTGTAAATTGCCTAAGACCAGTTATTGAACACACCAGCACTTCTGATCGTGTTTCTCGCACATTAGTACTTCGGGTACTTCCTCTGATTAGTGCGACGGCACTCTCGACCGCAAGCCGCACACTAGTACTTCTGGCACTCTCCGATTAGTGCTACGACACTCTCTCGACCGCGCTTCCCAAGACACTAGCAATTTCCTGCACTCGATTAGTGCGACGACACTCGACCGCACCGTATTCCTGCACTTATTGTGCTGTGTCCTACTCATTCCGTATTACTGGTCTAGGTAATCTAACAATTATATGATAAGATTCTGAATAAGAATAAAGAACTGAAGATGGTAAAGATCTGAATGTACCTACGGGTACCTCTGTATATGTTCCGTAGCATCACGCACCCCCAGATTTGCTATGTAAGCACCTACTTCGCATACTCCCAGATATTCGACAAGTCCCGTCTCTCGAATAGTTCTGTAGTACCTACGCAATTCCTGCCTCGATTATCAGAGTACCTACTCGTACCCTCTCAGATCCGAAAAATGTTCAGAAGACCTACGTACTTATGTATCCGAATATCCTATAGTACCTATGGGTACTGCCTCTCAGATAAGCATGTGAGGCCCTTACGTACTCCAAAGATTCGAATAAGTTCCGTTTCTCGATTAACTCCTCAGATCCGAATAAGTTCGTCCCGTATCCGAATAAGTTCCGTCCCCGCATTCGGGACAGTTATGCAGTACCCCAGTACTCTCAGATTTCATCAAGCTCCGTAGTACCAGGGTACTCCCGTGATCTCGATGATCTCGATAAGTTTCGTGAAGACCTACAGTACTCCCAGATTTGATTAAGTTCCGCAGTACCTACTCGTGCACTCTATCCCAACTCCAGATCCCGATAAGTCCCGTATCCGAAGTCCCAGTGATCCGACAAGTCCCGAGTACCCACGCGCGTACCCCCAGACATCCGTAAGCCCCAGATCTCGAATATGTCCCGCCTCGACCTTAGTTTGCAATACCTACTGCAATTTCAGATCTCGGAAAGGTTCCCTGTCCCGTATCCGACAGTCTGCAGTGCTCCACGGTACTCGCATTTGATTAAGTTCGTAGTACCCACGTACTTCAGACAAGAAATAAGCACAAGTTCTCGTAGTACCCACGAGCACTCTCGCATCCGTAAGATGTTATATCCAGGGTACCCGGCGTGCCCCCCGTGATCCGTAAAATAAGCATATGCATCTGCTCGACCAGACCGCCCCGACTAATGGCCATACCGATATGTATCCATGACACGCCCCGATCTAACCCTCGTATGTGATACGATTATGATTGCTCACCATTGTACCCACGTGGTACCTTCGCGACAAGTATAAGATCTCGTAAGACAATTATAAATGTGAATACATGTATGAGATCCTCGAATACATATGTGTAAGTTCTGTAATACACGAGGCGATCCAAATACCGTATGTGCTCGTAAATACCAAGATAAGTTCAGAAGACTGTGATATACTCGTGAGTATTACAAGATACGAAGTACCAGTATAAGTTTTGTAGTACTTACAAGTACTTCCGTATAAGAATAAGTTCCGCAATACCAGTACACGTTCCGTAATCCCTGTGATACCTACGGGTACCTCCGAACAAGTGTAAAACTCCGTAGTATAAGTAGACATAAGATAAGTTCTCAGAATTCCTACTTCGAGTCCCGACTGAAAATAAGCCCATTATAAGTATAAGTCCCGCATAAGAATAAGCCCCAGAATTCCTACTTCGAGTCCCGAATAAACATAAGCCCTTTATGAGCTTAAGTACTTCAGATATAAGTCCATGCATTTAATGCATGAAATTTCGATATCCGTTATGGTTATACACTTATTATAATTGTGTATATGCACAGCATCTGAGGTTAGTAAGATATGTTTCCACTGCCGCAAAGCTTAGCACGGGTTTTTAATCCGTGTAGGTACAGAGAAGACGTCGCAAGAACATCCGCAAGATACAATGGGCCAACACACTTAGGCGGTTCACTACATGTAGTTCCGTGCTCTGATTTGTATAAGTAAAAGTACAATTTTGTATTTGTAAATGGGACTCAATATATATGTCTATGATGTTGTGATTCTGTTATAAGATGTGGGCCACCCACAAAAGCGCCTGGGTCGGCTTTAAAAAAAAAAAAAAAAAAAAAATCAGTAAAGAGTCCCGGGGCCCGAGTCTCGCGTCCCGAACTCTGCTCAGATCCGCCAACTGGCCTGGCCGAATCTGGGGCGGACAAAGCTCTGTGAACACAGACAAATGTCCAAAATGAGTCTCATGGTTTAAAAAAAAATTGAAAAATGTGTGTTGGGCATAGCAAGTTGGGGTAGATCCCCCCACCCCCTCCTCTAGGGTGAAAGGCCCAGCATTCGCGGTTCTACATGATCACCTGTGGTGAAAGACCGTAAAAATGTTGGAAACGCATGCGACATCCTGCGATGTAAACCCGGAAATCCGTGGCCCACAAATGCATAAACACACGGAAATACGGACACAAACGATCCCGAAACCCGTCCACACATATCATCCACATAACAAAAGCTTATTTTTAAAATGGCTTCTGGCTGATGGAACATAATGACGGTTCGGGTTTTTCTCAACACTCCTGCATATGCATGTGTGAGGGAGCTTCCGTGAGGACTCTGACATGGGATAGGGTCACCACATCTCATCCATGACATGCGTATATTTGAGTGTGAATGTGAATGTTCTGGCTGAATGTATGCCATTGCATGTGCACTTAGCGGGAGTAAATTTCGGTGAAGAATTATTCTTTATCAAGTATCGCTTCACCTGGCCATGGACCCCCTTTCAAGTACAGGAGCTGCAGGTAGGAGACGACGCTTCAAAACGAGAAGGTCGTGATCAAGAAGAAGGCCGACATGTGGCCTTGAGTAACCTTTGTAAAAACGTATTTTGTATAAAAGAATTGTACTCAAATTTTTCGAACTATCATTTCAAATAGCTCCGGTATAATTATGGTAAGAGGGCCGTGATCGGACTCTTACAGGCTATAATTAAGTGAGTTACTTTCATATCTTAGATTTAAATGTGAATGAATGGATCTTGATAAAGGGATGTATTGAAGTGGTGCCTAGTAACTCAGTGTCCACGGGTAGTTGTGATATAGTTGTGTATTGGGGATATGGACATATGGACCCTGTGTGGTCATTACTACTGGCTGAGACCCTCGACGGGTTATGGGCTATACCGTTATACGTGTTGTATATCGGGTAGAGCCTCGAACAAAAGGAGACTCGCCAATTTTTGTGAAAAATATGGATCCCGGGAGCAACAGGACACAACAAAGGTGGTATTGTGTTACCCGGAAACTACGTGAATCGCGGGCCGACGGGTCAAGCCAACGGACCCTGGCTGGGGTGTCACAACATTGACTTAGAGAACAAATCTTTCTAAAATAAAACAACTCCAAATCAAAATAGTAACAAGACTCAAATACTTGGATTTAGAAACATATTTGGTGTCTCCAAGGTTTCACAGCCTCCCGAATCTAAATTTTTCATAATTGATTGGTGCCCAAAAAGTGCTATTTTGAACCCTATTTTTAATAGGTTTTGAGCGCTTTTTGTGTACTAATTGTTATAATTAACCCAATTTACATGTTCGGGTCCCTATTGCACTTCTGATTGCATTCGAGGCTGTTTTCAGAAGCTTTGGCAGAATCGAAGCCAAACTATCGTGTCAATCCAATCATAACAAAGCTCGCTGATTTCCAAGAATTTCATATGGTTTTTTATCACTTCACAGTTTGAATGAAGAATATCAAAGCTTGAAGAAATGGAACAAAGGCGCGGGGAATAGTAGCCGCATGAAGCACAGAATCAAAGAGTCGTAGAACAAAGGCCAAAAATTCGCTATGTTGACATTTCGCCATGATACGGGGCCGCTATCATAGCTAATTTTCAAGAGTCATGGGCGGCTCTCGCTTATCGCAAGCGATTCTTGCTAATATAGCGAAATTATTATGCATAGCGAAAAATTTCAATTTTCGTTATAAATTGTATTTTTCGCTATGATAGCGAAAATCACTGCGGCATACGAAAAATCGTCGTCTCCTCGTTTTGATCAAAACGACTGCTGTTTTTTCTCCTTTCTACCTCACGTAATTTTGTCGTTTCATATTGTTTTGTAATTTCCTTCTCGAGCATATAAGCCTCGGCCCCAGAACAAATGGACATCAATCACTCATAATAAATTTTGGAGAAGCTAGCCTCCCCGCCGCTCTCGCTCTGCTCCCTTTTCTCTCATTTTCGGCATTTTTTCAAGCAGCCAAACACCCTGACAACTCGAGGATGGTCGCTAAACCCCTCCCTCCTTGAAGTGGAAGGCTGTTAGTGTAGGATCTAGGCTACTGGAGGTCCCTCCGCTTCACGCAGGTATCCACTGCCATCACTGTGTTCCCTTTCTAACTGTAGGTTTTTATCCCTTCAAATCTCCTTTAACGGGCTATTATTCGTAAGCTTTTAGGGTTCAGTGGATGCTTATTGTTAGATCCACTGATATTCATTAGTTACCCTCTATGACCCATTGAAAGGGGAGTCTAGGAGACTCATTCTTCACTGTCGGTGACCACTGATGGGCAGTAGATGCCATTTTTCAAAAGGATAAATATTTCGGGTTAGGTTTAATAGCTAAATGAAGATCCGGTTCGAGATGACTACATGCTTTCCTCCCAACGCGAGGACAACCCCATGACCCTTCGCTGCCCTAGTCCTAAGCAAGCTCCGCATCCCGATACTTCAAGGAGACCCTTTATTATTTTTCTATTTTACTTCATTTTCATTTTCACTTTTCACCATCAAAACCCTCCTGTTTAAAACCCAAGAAAATCCAACAATTGTCATTTTAAACTGCTCCGCAAACTAGTTTGAAAAATAAAGAAACCTGATCCATGTTCACTCAGACTGTTGCATCAAGTACTGACTACTAAAGTAGTTAGGAGGAAAATAGGAAAACAAATTCTTGTTGATTTCAATCACCCTACCGTATAATTTAATCAATGGCGTCGTGGGCCAGGATGGTGCCTAAGTGCATTTCCGACGACAAGGAGCACTTCGCGGATCTTCATCACAAGTACCGGTGAATTGCTTTTATATTTCACCGTCATTTTCTTTAGTTTCATTTAAAAAAAGAAAAGTTGCTGCGAGGGATTGTTTTGTGTTATCTTTGTGTTGCCTGGTTATCAAGAGATCAGATGTTCCAAAGGCTTAAACTAGAATCAAATGAAACACCAAAGGGGAGAACAGAATAGTGAGTACCCTGTGGAGAGAAACCCTAGATCTTACATGTCCATGAGGGACTATAGAAACCAATGGATGGTGATTCACCATATGGTAGTGCTTACAACCATAGTTGGGAATCACACCACCTCATGGGAACCAAGACTCTCCACATATGCTCCTCCCCAACCTCCATTTTATGCTTCAACTCCTCAAATATTTCAACTACTACGTCAATCCCTCCATTTGAACAAGCCATTTTGGACCTTACCCGGATAGTGGATGACTTTGTGGCAGAGAATAAGGAGATTAATGCCCATTCAAATGAGAGAATTGTCACTGTGGAATACAATTTGAACAAGAAATTAGATGGGCTGAAAAATGATTTTGAGCATAAATGGGACAACCTGCAAGATTCCATTGAAGACCTAATCGACGCCAAAGAATGTCCACTGTGAGGGAAGAGTGCCAAAGTGACACCATGGCAGAGGAGCAATGTCAACAACAGCCACACCAGGGCGATAAGTGGGATTTTATTGAATTGTCCGCGATTGATCGAACCTCGATATGTGTGATGTTGTTTTTCCAAGGGAGAACCAAAGAAGAATTCCTTCCCTTTTTATAACTGAGGAGGAAGTGCAGCAGAATGGTGGAAGATCCCAAGAGCTTCCTTGGTTTTGAAACCATTTCACAAAATCAACCCCACCGCACGCCTGCCACCAAAAGCCCAGCCTCCGCCGCAGCTCCCTCCACTGACCAAGTCTATATCCTGCCCTCACCTGCATCACAATCCCAACCCAAAACCCCTGAAGCACCCAGCACAAAGGCCACCCCATCACTGCCTATTCTACAAAACTTTAGGAAGTTAGTGGCCACTGTACAGAATTTTGCCACTACATCAAAAACCTTTTGGCAAGCATCTACACAGAGATGGCACAATGTCAGTCGGTGCCGTGTCAGACAGCACCCGAACCCTGAGATTTCTCGCTACCCGCCTCAATTCCTGAGCAGCCCCAAAGGCCTAAGGAAAGGGTTTGGGGAGCACAATTTTCCACTTTTTGTTCTTAATTTTTCTTGTTTTATTTCATTTTATCAGAGATTTTATTTTGATTTCTTTAATTTCTCTTTCTTAGATTTTCATCATTTTTAAGTTATTCTTCGTTTGCTTGTTTTTCACTTTTCCGCAATTTTTCTTAATTTTTCAGATACACTTCTTGCGCTTGAAGGAAATTTTGAAGCCTGATTGAAGAAATTGTGCGTAATGCTGCACGAAGATCGCCAGAGTAGGAGACCAGCAACCATTGCGAAAATTTCGCAATGGTAGCGAAATTGCATTTTCGCTATTATAGCTAAATTTCGCTATTAGCGAAATTCTATACGGCCTGTCCCCCGCACCGTGTTTTCATGTTATTTTATTTTTATTTATTTTATTTTATTTAAAAAAGTTTCTATTTTATTATTATTACTTTATTTTATTCTTCTAAAAAATCGTTTTATTATTTATTTTATAAATATATATATATATATATATATATATATATATATATATATATATATATATATATATATATATATATATATATATATATATATATATATATATTTTATATTAAAAAAATTGCCTTTCAAAAAGCTTTTATTTTTATTATTTTATTATTATTTTTTATTTATTAATTATTTTATTTTAAGTTTCAAAAATAAAAAAAAATCAAAATCGTACTTAAGTATTAGACATAAATGTAAATTTCGCTATGTCACCATACCATACGAAATTTCGCTACCATAGCGAAATTTCGCTATGGCAGCGAAATTTTCGCTATGGCCCCACTGTTTTGCCTCCAATTTTGTTTCGCTCATAACTTTTTCATCCGAACTCCATTTTAGGCGTTTTTGGTACCGTTGGAAAGCTTAGAGAGTGTAGAATCCAAATATATCCAGAAAGAATATTTTTGAAATTATTATAAATGTGTAATTTTAAAAATACTCCAACTGGTCACTTTTTTCCTCTCTTTTCTTCCCTAACTTGTTTGTTTGAAGCCCAAACGGAGTGAATAAGGTGCCGATGGAAAGCTTGCGAAGTCTCCTATTCAACAACAATCACATCTCATCAAGGAAGTAACACTTTCTTCCCTAACTTTCCAATCCGAGCCCCATTTCCTGACAATCGAGATATTTGGTCGTGGGGGAGAGTTAGCGAAGGAAGTGTGACTTTTGTATTTATGTTTTTGTTATTAGTTTGAGAAGCCCATTTCAGGATGTTCATGGCTTGCCGGGTTTCCTTTCTATAAAGCTGTTATACTATACAAATTACTTTTCAAAATCGACTCCATTTTGCAACCAAAATTTTTTGTGTGTTTTGCCTAGCTCATAGTTTGAAAAATTGGAACTTTGTCCAATTCTATTGATGTTAGATTGGTTCCATGCCTAGTTGAGTGGATGATCAGTTGAACTCTTGCTGCTTTCAACCTTTTTCTTCCACCTTTAGCTAACCACACATCGAGCACATTAGGTTTCAATGATAGGCTGAGAAACTACGCAACCTCCTAAGCCTTGCAATAACCTATCCTAGTGTTGTTGACTACCTTTAATAGGTTAAGGACCCCTGTGGAAAGAAGGCCAATGCGTCTTCGAAAAAAAAAGAGAGAAGAAATAAAAAGAAAAGAAAAAGAAAAAGAAGGAAAATTGCAATGCTTTGCCTTGAAACCCGAGCATGGTCCGAGGGGTATATGGCAAAAGCCTTAAAGCTCCTAAGGCCCTAAACTTTCATCAAGCCGGGAGTCAGCGACTTAGTGTTCGCTACACGGGTGGATGGGTGGAGTTTAACGAGTTATAGGTGCTGGCTTTGAAATCATTCGGAGTCCCGGTGAAACTTTAGAGTTTGTGGTCGAAAGATCTCGCGGCTTGACGCCTAAACCTTCATTGCCCGGAGTCGTTTCAGAGGTGAGAGGTGAGGAGAGATAGAAAGAGAGAGAGAGTAGATAAGAGAGAGAAAGAAAGAAAGAGAGAGGAAGAGAGAGAAGCACAGGAAGAAGAAGAAGGAATATATATATATGGCAGTGGTTAATCCCCGTTACACGAACTTTGGTGAAGTCGAACCCTCAACATTGCACCCTACAACACAAAAAGAGTTGTGGAATAAAAGTGGGTCTTGATCTATTTAGGTTGGTTAGCATGCTAGGTTGTGGCAAGAGCTGTCGGGGGAGAGTGCGCTTTAGCGCTTTATTTGCTGAGCCGGACAAACAAACACTTAGATTTTGGTGGAAGTTTCTGGTTGATTCACCAAGAAGGAGGCTCTTTTAATACTCAATTTTGTATGGCATTCATTCTCTCATGATAATTATTGGACACGGCTTTGATGATTTTTACTTAGAGTTAGGCATTACTCATTCACAACCTTGAAATACCATTTTCGGTGGAACGTTATTTTGTTATAGTTTTATATATGTTTTTATTATTTTCTTCCTTGCATTGTATCTTCAAAGGGACTAGCAATGTAGGTTTGGGGTGTGATTAGTGCCCAAAAAGTGCTATTTTGAATTTACTTTAATAGGTTTTGAGCGCTTTGTGTACTAATTGTTATAATTAACCCAATTGACATGTTCGAGTCCCTATTGCACTCCGATTGCATTTTTGAGGTTGTTTTGGTAGTTTTTGGTGTGAATTGAAGCCAAATTATCGTGTCAATCCAATCATAACAAAGTTGGGTTGATTTCCATCAATTTCATATGGTTTTTTTTATCAATTTCAGCAAGTCGGGAATGAAGAATATCAAAGCTTGAAGAAATGGAACAAAGGCAACGGGAATAAGAGTCGCAGAAGCAATGGAATGGGGGCCAAAATTCACTATGCTGACATTTCCAACATCATAATATTTGCGGCATACGAAAATTTCAATTTTCGCTATGCCTGGATTTTCTCTATGATAGCGAAATTTCGCTATCATAGCGAATTTTCGCTATGATATTTAAAATCAATGCGTGCTACTAAAAATTGTTCGCTTCCTATTTTTGATCCAAACTACTCCGCTGCTTTTTCTCCTTTCTACCCTCACTCGTAATTTGTTTGTTTCATATTGTTTTGTAATTTCCTTTGAGCATATAAGCCTCTCGCCTCAGAACAAATGGACATCAATCACTATTAATACCTCTGAGAAGCTAGCCTCCCCTGCTTTCTCGCTTCCGTCTCTGCTCCCTTTTCTCTCATTTTCTTGGTACTTTTTCGGGGCAATAAACACCCTCCAAGATGACAAACTTGGAGGATGGTTGGCTAAACCCCTCCCTCCATGAAGGGAAGGCCGCTGCGTGGGATCTAGGCTACCGGAGGTCCCCTCGCTCTTCACGCAGTATCCACTACCATCACCGGTGTTCCCTTCTAACTGTTTTTATCCTCTCGACCTCCTTAATGGCTATTATTTGTAAGCTTTTTAGGTCTGGGTGATGCTTATTGTTAGATCCACTAATATTCATTAGTTACCCTACTTTCTAATCTATTGAAAGTGGAGTCTAGTGACTATTCTCTTCACTCCGTTTGACCACTCGATACAAGATGCCATTTTTCGTACATAAATATTTTGGGTTAGGTTTTATAGCTAAATGAAGATCCGGTTCGGGAGATGACTACATGTCATCATCCCCAAAGTGAGGAAATAACCCCAAGGACCCCTCGCCGCCCTGTAGTCCTAAGCCCATCCCGATACTTCAAGGAGACCCTTTATTTTTCTATTTTACTTCATTCGTTTTCACTTTTCACCATCAAAACCCCCCTGTTTTTAGCAAACCCCATAATCCAAATTAAATTCACCATTTTTGAACTCCACTGCAAATCATTTGTACAAAGAAAACCCATCCCTGTGTTCGACTCTAGACCGCTATACTGCAGTAGCTTGACTACGGCAGTAGGAGGAAAATAGGAAACAAATTTTGTTGATTCCAGATCACCCTACCGTGGCACGAATCAATAATTAAGATCGAATTCCCAATGTATATTGTAGAAATTCTTGCATCAATCCCCTCAAGTCTTCGCCTTGAATAGGCCTCAAATCCTTGACATTGAATGTAAGCAAGATATTGTAGTCATCAGGCAATTCCACCTTGTAAGCATTCTCTCCAATCTTCTTATCAATCTTGGAAGGACCATCTACTCTTGCACGCAACTTGGAACACCTCTGCATCAAAAAATTTTCTTTTCTCATGTGTAACCAAATACTTCCTCTAGGATCACATACCAACCTTTGATAACCTTCATTTGCTTGTTTTTCATATTGTTTTACTCTTTGCTCTATGTTGAATCTTAATTCCTCATGAATCAAAAAGTTGTTGAAAGTTTGGCAATCAAAACATATTCTCCAAGATCCATCTTTTTCATGCACCAACATAGTAGGAACCACATAAGAACTTTCACTCTCTTGAACAACTTGAACCATGACTATAACTCTTGTATTTTATAACCAAGAACGCCTCTTAGATTCTAATTAACCATCAAACCATGAGCTCTGATACCACTTTGATGAAAGGATGGGACTGTGATGGATGATCAAGCAATTTGGGTAAGTTAGGGATGGGTTTGTTGTAGTTTAGGGGTATAGGATGTAACTTTAAAGGATAAGAGAAAGGCCTAGCTCCAAAGGTTATAGGGCTAGTTTAGGGTTTATATATGCTTGAATTAAGGTTTAGAATGAAGGATTTTAGGTTTGGAAAGGTTCGGGTTTGATTTGATGCAAAATGGCTTTGTTTTGAGCTAGTTTGCAGTTTTTAGGTTTTTCTAAGATAGGCTAAGGTTTTGCACGAATTTAGGGTTTCTGTAAGGTTAGGGATGATGTTATTTAAGGTTTCTAGGATGAAACAAAATATATGAAAATGGTGTAGAAGTGTGTGGAACAAGATTTGGAAAGCTTAGGATTGTGATTGGAGAACTGGATTTGGAAAGTTAAAAGAGAAGATGATGAGAAGAGTAGAGATTGTATAGATGGATAGATACTTACTTCACCACTCAAAGAATCCACCAAGTGATAAGAAGCCACGAACTCGCCACTCAAGAGATTAGAGAACAAGAGATATACTTCGCCACCTAAGAAATCCACCTAGGGATAAGAAGCAACGAACTCGCAACTTAAGGGAATCCACCCAAGAGATAAGAGAACAAAAGAGAACTCCTAAAAAAGAGAAATCTGAAAAATATTATTAAACTTGAACTAATTGTCAAAAGACTACATTAGGGGGGATATATATAGCCCCATACTTTCTAAATCCCATAAAGAAACTCCTACTTTGACTTTGAAAACAAACTTTCTGGATTAAATAAAAAAACTCCTAAAAGAAAATATTTCTAAAAAGAAATTCAATCTCATATTTGACTAGCAAAACAAACTTCTAAATTAAATAAAGCAACTACTACTTTGACTTAGAGAACAAATCTTTCTAAAATAAAACAACTCCAAATCAAAATACTAACAAGACTCAAATAGTTGGATTTGGAAACATATTTTGTGTCTCCAATGTTTCACAGCCTCTTGAATTTGAATTTTCCACAATTAAGATCGAATTCCCAACGTATGTTATAGAAGCTCCTGCATCATATACTCTCAAACAGTCGAAGTATGGCCAACACCACAAAAACCATCCTTTAATCAATACCTACAAAAGAAAAATGGAGGCATAGCTTAGTAAACTAGGTACATCTTTACTTGAGCAGCCAACAAACTAAAATTATGTAATGTTTAGTTTCGACATGGTTTAGGACTTCTAATAATATAAACAATTGCTGAAATTGAACATACTCATGAATGTCCTCTTAGAGTAATCATGTAAGGCATTCCCTTTAATTACTTTTGAAACATATTTCGATGTACATTATGTCGAGATAATAACATGTTACCTAAAATCTTAAACCTATACTTTGACAGTTGGACCTACAAATAATGAGATTAGGTCAATCCAATTCTTTGGGTTGGTAACAAGCATTATCATACAAATATATAACATGATTAAAGCCACAAGCATTTGGAATCAATGGATTTCGATAAACCACCAAAACTCCAATGCTCCATGAATTTTATCACAAAAACCCCACAGTCATGTCTAAAACAAGTGTGGTTGGTTCATCATAATCGGTACAACCAAATAAAGGTCACTGAATTTCCTATTATGTAATATTAAAATGCTTACTCATTCATTTGAAAATGATTAAATTCTCCCAATCCCTTCTTATGTGCCAACAAACATAACTTCTCCTTAGCCTTAATTCAGATCCATAGTTAAAATCATTAAGTGTTTGGCTCTATAATTTCAATAAAGGGTAAACAACGAATTAATAGTAGATTGATCAAACTAAAGGATAATTCTATCAGACAAGAGAAAACTTTTATGCAAATAAGAGTTTAAACAGTAAAAGTTAACACAGTCTCCTCAGTTACATGTTATAGCGTAGCAACCGTAACCTTCTCGCACCTCAAGACGCATGATACATCCCTTCCCTAACGCTCCCGCTTCACTGCACAGGATAAGTCAGTATCAAAGACACTCACTGTATGGATCGAAACAAAAAAAAAGTATCTAGGGAAACTTCAAACTTTTATTTCATAAAACTCTCTCTTATCTTACATACAAGCTTCTCTAAGGAAAGCTTAGAACTCCATTACAAAGACTAAATACAAAGAAAGATATGATTTTTCTGATTATCCTCCTCTGTTCTCATTCTTCTCCTTCTATAGAACTTTGATGATTTTTTATCCTTATTCTCGCAAGAGACATGTCATCCTTTCTTCTTCTTTTGTCCATCCAACTGTCCTCTTTAACTTTGTTATCATATGTCTTTTCACTTTCAAAAGTAAGCCTTATCTTCTAGGTGACGTGTTTTTTCCACCTCTTCATGTTTTTTATTGTTATCCTCTAGCTGTCTTTAGTCTTGTCATCTTTTCTTTCTCTCCTGATAAATGTGTTCTTCGATTTCTTCAACTTTGATTTATCATTCTTCAACTGTTAGCTTCAACTAAAATATTATCTTCATATGTGCTGTCATTGCTTCTTTTTGTCAACTGTTATTGCAATTATAGTGATAGACATTCATTGTCATATCACTTTATTATTTACATTTATAGTGTAGACATATCCTGTCAGACCACTTGGAAACCTAGGATTACATTTTCTTTGTCTTTTTCATAAATCTTTCAGCTTCTTTCTTTGTCATCTGACTGGACGGGATTAGTAGTTGATCCAACTCTATTATTTTTTCAGTTATCATCCTATGTCCTTTGGCTTTTCCATCCCCAATAACTATCATCCAATTGTTGGTTGCACAATGGACTAAATAGTTCTTCTTCCTCACCACATTCTTCCTAAAGACCGCTTATGCCTAAGTGTTTTACGGTCTTGGCCTACGGCCAATTGTAATACCCGCTTTTTTTGTTTTTATCATTTATTTTT
Source organism: Tetrastigma voinierianum (assembly GCA_016808115.1). NCBI lineage: Eukaryota > Viridiplantae > Streptophyta > Magnoliopsida > Vitales > Vitaceae > Tetrastigma > Tetrastigma voinierianum. The sequence goes on along the minus strand of JAEQBH010001956.1, from coordinate 474,131 downwards.
ATTCTTGTTTCTTCACTGTTATTCATTGTGATAAGGTGATATGCTTTTAGGTATTCTCCAATATCTTTATTATATTATGGGCTAATAATAAAGAACCTGGCTTAATAATTTTATGTTCTTGTTAGTTGGTATAATTGTATTATGAGAATATCATTAAGGATTTCCATACAATCAGAACTCAAGTAGATTCGGTCTACAAAACTGAAATCCATGGCATTTTGAATAAATATGGAATCAACTTTTTCTGTTATTATAATCCTGGGATAAATTGACTCGGTAGAAGTTTGACAATAACCAGGTCCATTTGGGTTATTATAGATGAATTCAAAGAAAGTCAGATACTTTCTCTCAATGATAAGGCATTTTATGGTAGTGTTTTCTGTTTTTTCCTTTAGGGAAATATGGTTGATTAGTACCCAAATAGTGCAATATTGAGCCTTGTTTATCATAGGTTTTATGCGCTTTTTGTGTACTAATCGACTTCAATAACTCAATTGTTGCATCGGATCCCGCTTGCTATTGATCAGATTAGAAGGTTTGGTAATTTTGTTCGCTTCATATAATTCCTCAATTCGACTCAACATCGAACCCCAGGCCGACCAAGACTTATGATCAAATTAGAAGAATTTCGAAGCAATTCTAATAAGTCGAGGAGCAACCGACGAATTTTCAAGTTGCGAAATTTGGCAACCTGCAAATTTCGCATGTTGCTAATTTTCGCAACCTGCGAATTTTCGCATGTTGCCAATTTTCGCAACCTCACCGTCTCCTGATCGCCACCCACTTGCTGGTGGTTTAACATGTTTGCCCTCATGTAATTTCAATTTTTAGCACAATTTTGTAATTTCCTCTTTACCGAGCCTATATAAGCTCAACCATGCTTGTAATCAAATCAACTGGGTATCATTCAATCAATCGGTCAAGCACAAAGCTTCCTCCTCCGCTGTCAAGTGTGATTTTCTTCTTCTCCCCTTCACTTTCGCATTTTATTTGGTCGCTAAACACCCCTCATGATGACAAATCAAGGGATGCTTCGCTAATTTCCCCGGATCCTCAAGGAAGATCGGTGTTGTTTTTAGGTTTAGTCGTATGTTCTCACGTCTTCATGTTTGTGTTTTTAGTATTTGTGCCACGCTTACTTAGGTTAAAATATCTTAAGCATACTCTCTTTAATGTGTACTGCAAGCTTGGGTTCAATGGATACTTTCACTAGATCCACCGAGGCTCGTGCTTAGTTGTCTCCTATTAGTGTTATCGTGGGGTAGGGTTTTTGAGATGTGTTTTCACTGCTAGGGACATGTTTGCCTAATGAAATGCTATCTCTCAAAAGGAAAGCTCTGTGGTTTAGGGATGAAGCTAAATGAAGATCCTGTCGAAATGACTATATGTCATGCTCAAATGCGAGGATATAGACCTCGAGTACATGTTGGTTAACTCAGAACACTAAGCTCGCGGGCCCAAGCATTTCAAGGATTTCTTTAACTTTTACTTCAGTTATTTCAGTTTGCAACCATTCACACACACTGTTTTCCACACACCCTTTTAATCCAAGGAGAAAACACCATTTTCAATGTAATGTAACCCCTCTCTCACGAAGAAAACCCATCCTTGTGTTCGACCCTAGAGCCACTATACCGCAAAGAGCTTTGCTAAGGCCGAGGTAGGAATCCTAGGTTATACCTTTGTTGATTCGACACCTACCTGAATAAGAACGAATCAATTGGCGCCGTTGCCGGGGATGGTGCCCCAGTGAGAAAGAGAGGCACTGAACTTGTGATTCACATCACAAGTTTTGGTGCTATCTCATTTCTTTTTTATTTTATTCATTTTTCCCCACTTGCAGTTCACTACAGGGGAATTTGAAGATTTCACTACAGGGAGTTTGAAGACTTCCCTGTGCAGACTGTTAATATTGTTTTGATTTTATCTAACCACAACTTTTGTCAGGGTCTAGTTTTGTCAGTTTTTTTTGCTTGTGGTGTGATCATAGCGCTTATGCAAGGGGACGTGAACACCGCAGTGCATTGGAAAGGCTGGGGCTTCAATTGAAGAGGATTGCAGTTAGCCTACACACCAATCGATGGAGACTCCACTCATAAACGGGCCAGAAAGCCAACAGGGGTCTCATCTGAACCCAATGCATATAGATCGATGAGGGATCACATTCACCCACCAAGGGTGAGTGCACCCTAATGCATTATACCCCCTGCAGAGGATGTGGTAGTGAGACCGTATTTGGTGCCCTTGCTCCCGACCTTCATGGTATGGAAAATGAAAAATCCATACACAATATTCGGATTTCTGAGGAGGTTTGCACTACTTTCAAGGAGGGTACTGATATGGACTTGCTCTCAAGCTGAAGGGCTTTCTGACTAAAGATAAAGCCAAAATTTGGCTTAATTCACTAAGGCCAAGGACCATCAGGAACTGGGCCGAGCTGCAGGCGGAATTTTTGAAGAAGCTCTTCATTTCCCATAAGACCAACAACCTGAAGAGGAAGATCTACACCTTTGCAGCCACTTACGGGAAAGATTTATCAAGTGAAAGATATCTCGAGACCATCGTTGCATGCCTCATCATGGCTTTGATACATGGATGTTGGTGAACCATTTCTACGATGGAATGTCCTCGATGATACAACTCCTAGAAACCATGTGTGGGAGGGGACTTCCTAGCAAAAATCCCCATGAAGCCATGGACTTTTTAACTACATGGCTAAATCACAAAAAGGATGGGATGAGCCGAATCAAGGGAGTAGAGATGGATGAAACCAACAAGAAAACCCGAGGGAGGCATTTATGCACCTAATTTTATGGTGAATTAAAGGCTAAATTGTCCACCCTAAACAGAAGGATGGAAGAACTAGAGCAGAAACCACCAGAAGACGGGCAAAGGGTCGAGGCATCTATGCTCTAGCCAACCATGTTTTAATTGTCAATCTTCCGTACCACGAGTGGAGCCTTATTCAATTTCCCCTCAGCAAGGGAAATGATGTGGTTGAAAATGCAAGTGTCGTGGCCAAAATAGCCACCAAATGATGCCCGGGTGATAGTAACACTTATAATCTTAATCGGAAGAACCAATTCCCAACTTGGCTTAGAAGCCTAAACCCCCTATATATGTTCCCCCAGGAGCACATCAAGAAGAACAATACGTGGTCCACCTCTCAACAAAGAATGTTCCACCAACCTCATCACCTGTGGAGCAAGCTATCATGAACTTAAGCAAGGTGGTGGGAATTTCAGGAGGCGTAAAACTATCAATGCTCAAATAAAACCAAAGAATAGAAATGAAAGCTCCATTGCATAAAGGATTGGAAGCGGCTTCACAAAGCCTAAATCGTAAAATTGATACCATGCAATATCCATCAAGAGCTCGACATCAAAGAAGAAGGTGTGAGAAAGGAGGTTCCCTTCCGCACACCGCCCAATCCAAAGGGAGTACATGAACTAAGCTTTCAATGAGCCAAAGACCAAAATGGATGAAGTCCAAGCCATTATCACTTTAAGGAGTGGTAAGGAAATTGAGCAGCCAATGTCCAAGCCTGTGAAAAAAACCAGAGAACCCCTTTTTCCCCAAGCATTGAGAAGAAAAAATAAGGCTTCTAAGCATGAAGGCATCCTGGAAGTGCTGAGGCAAGTCAAGGTGAACATTCCACTGCTTGATATGATCAAACAAGTTCCAACTTATGCTAAATTTCTAAAGGACTTGTGCAATCGTCGCACGGGTCAGCATTAATAAGAAGGCCTTCCCACCCAGTCAAGTCACTATCATCCAGTTGCAAAACCTCGTTGAAATACAAGATCCAGGATCCCACCATCTCGCCCCAACATCGAGGGACCTGCATAGACAAGGCACTGCTGGATTTGGGAGATAGTGTCAACCTACCATACTCACGTACAAGCAAAGCAGGTTCGGGGGAGCTGGCTTCCACTAATATCACCCTATCCTTAGCAGATCGATTAGTGAAAATACCAAAAGGGATAGTTGAGATGTCTTGCAAAGGTGGATAACTTATTATCCTGCAGATTTTGTGGTTCTTGATACAGAGCCACGTCGGCGTAGAGCACTCACCATGCCCATCATACTTGGGAGGCCATTTTTGGCCAGCGCCTAATGCCACAATCAACTCCACTAATGGGGTTATGCAACAATTTTGGGCAACATGACTTAGAGCTCAACATTTTTCATTCGAGTAACAATAGGATAAGCTTAGCCGAGGACAAGAAGCAGGAGCCTCCAAGAAGCTCCACCTAAGTGGCACAAGTGAAGGTGGGAAAGCCGCATTCATAAACCGGCAAGAAGAATTAATTGAGAAACTGCTAGCGCTTGATGAAGGATCAACAAAGATCGGGCCGCCTCCCTCGCACCTGGTCATACCACCAGCACCACAAGAGAACATAATGACAAATCAGGAGCAGGTTGACTCCAACAAGAAGATACCTCACTACAAGCATGGAGGAGCTCCTCCTCGACCCCATGAGACCTCTTTTTACATCATGTGGGAGTGGTTCTTGCACGAACTTAGAAACCACTCCAAACTTTAATTAGATTTATGTTTTGTTTTATTTCAATTTTTAATTTAGGATTGTCATTAAGGTCCTTTAATTTCCAAATTTTGTAAATTTTTCATTTTTCAGCTTAATCTCTTATAATTTTTGGTCTTGTTTTGTCAGCAGTGTTCGCTTGGAGGAGGTACCACTGAGGATTTCCTCAGCAAGGAAATTTTCTACAGCTGCGAATTTCAAGAGTTGCGAAAATTCGCAACCCACACCGTTTCATCTTCTCCGCAACTTTGTTCCTCCCAACCCTCCGTTTGACGCTCCCCGAAATTAATTTTTTCAATCTGAGCGCTTAAACCACCAATGGTCATAAAAGCCATTAATTTCGCATCTTCCCACCTACCCTCCTCCCCTTTATAAACCCTTGTTCCATTTCATTTCAATTCCTCACAAATCATCCTTTCAGCCCGTGTAACATCTCTTCCTCTCTAGCTGCTCTTCCTCAGGTCCGAAGATGGCAAAGACGAGAGGAGCTCACACTTTTAGGCCGCGGGTGCGCCAGGGCCCTTCTCCCCCTGCCGCCGGCCCCTCTCCTACTGCCGCCGGGTCCTCTGTTGCCGACATAGCAGCCATCGGTCCCACCGTAGCCGCCGGCCCCACCGCTGTACCCGGTCGGTCCCACTCTGTCGCAGTGCCCCTCACAAACGGCCTACCCACCGCATCGCCAGCACCGGCCCTAATGCCCCTACTGCGCGCCCCACTACTGCCCCTCGCCTGCCGGTGATGCCGAGTGGTTCCTCCTCCTCGTCCCTGTCTGCAGGAGACATCATACTCGAGTCAGCCCCAGCCACCACCAGCCTCCTTCACATCCCGCACTCACTCCTGCAGGGCCCACCGGCCAAGCAGAGGCCAGGACATCGTGCCCAAGGAGTTATTCACATCAAGATCCGTGGCGCCGCCTCTCCACCTTATCGTATTGTCGGAGCCCCGACTCCACATCTCCGGTCCATCATCCGGCCGACTCATTTCCCTACGACCCCATTCCCGGAATGTTAGTCAAAGTAGGATGTAGATTTCTACGGGAGGTGTACTATGATCTCCTGTCTTACCGCGACCCAGGGCCCGAGACTCCATGCTCCTCATACAACTTATACCATCCGAGCCATTCATGGTGTCAAAGGCCGCCGATGGTCCGTCGCCATCGCCCCATCATACGATGACATCTCAAAGCGGAGGCCAACCCGATCGCTTCATTTCTATCGACCAAGCAGCCGATACTTCGGGCCTTCCGACATCATAGCAGCCCTCCATCCGCCAGTTGGTCCCCGCCACGCGGCCTACTATACACGTAGTCTCCATCCTTCGACCAGGAGATGGTCCCATTCCTCTCTACATGCCACCGTGGCCTGGTGATTGCCTCAAGAGCCACCTTCCACAGATGCTTGATAGACCACGTCCCAGGTCTAATATGTTTCCACTTCAAGATACAAGACAGAGGAGAGGAGCCATCCCAGAGGTCGATCGTATCGCAGGGATATCGGGACCACTCCTCGACCTGAGTCGACCATGACCTTATCGTTCCATTTCGAGGACGTGGTCCACCGTCTGAGTCCCGCCCGAGTCAGTCCCCATTCTTCTATTTCCCCTGCCTATTATGTCATGTGTTTGAGCATATCGGCTCCCGACCGAGCCGTGATAGAGCGCCAACGCGCCGCTGAGGCCGCTCCCACATCGATCGATGGCAGCCAGCCTCGCTCGCACCTCCCGGATCGTGACGAGACGAGCCGATAATGATAGTCCCCGTCGAGACCTGTCCCCTATAATTGAGCACACTGGGGAGCCTCTGCACCCCGCCACCAAGATCCCCTCCAAATTTCTTCACCACCCACTTCTTCGCAGCGCCCAGCCAGCATCAGCAGCCTCGATGCCCCCTACCTCTCCACGTACTTCAGCCCATGCCCACGCTCGCTCCGACATGGCAGACCGAAAGCACTTCCACGTTCCCCAGCATATTACCCCTCTCTGTCGTGACTTCCCGCTCTCTGAGATTCGGCCCGCATCTCTCAGCCACCACGCTTCTTTGCGCCTTCCACAAACACTCGCGCAGAGGATGACCACCGAGGCTTCCATGGGCCGCATCCGTGCCAAAGATCGCCTGGGCTTAGAGAGCCATTCGGGGCCTTCCCGCTATCTCCTCCTCAGCTCCTATTCAAATCTCGATGTCCCTCCTCTCTAGATAGGTTCAACACTCCACCACTCCGCCCTCGCAGTCGTCCCTAGATGTATCAAGAAGAAGAAGAACGATCGCCCACCTGACCCCACGTGCTTCACTCGCTTCTGCCGAGGACGAGCCTTCTCCAAATTAATCGACAGGAGGTGCACCACTCTCCCCCAACTTTCGCTTCGCTTGTTCCGACGCTAGCACTGGTGGAAGTGATGTTCATACTGGGTGTTAGCTTTACTTATACTTCATGCCCAGCCAGTTCTTTGCGGTTTATATGGAGGTCATGTTGTTTACTTATGTTTGCAAAAGTCGAAAATTTTGTAAATTCACCTTGATATATATAATACAACCTATTTTCCTACTTGCATCCATTTTGAATCCATATTTAAGGATTTTGCCCTCTCCCCGTAAATTCAAAGAATTCGAAAACCACAATACCAAATGCTAGAGTGGTTCCATGCATGATGAGTTTCGTCGGGCCGATGACCGTAATTACCTCCCGTCTTCTCCATCGCCTTCTAGCCAGCCACGCAACACCACATTAGTTTTCTTCAATGGGTTAGGAAGTCAGTTTCCTTTACTTTACAAAACTGCTCTCTTAGCTTCGTTGTCGCTTTTGATGATTGTAGTTCTTGTTATGAAAGAAGGCCAATGTGTCTTCCAAAAGAAAAAGAAAAGGCAAAAAAAAAGAAAAAGAAAAGAGTCAAGTAAAGCCGCAACGCTTTGCCTTGAAACCCGAGCACGGTCCGAGGGGTATATGGCAGCTTCAAAGCCCGGGGTGCCTAAGCCACTGGTCGGGAGCCACAGATTTCGTGCTCTGCAAGACGCGGTTTATGCAGTTGTAAAGTCGCGATCTAAACGTTAAGTCCAAAGAAGAACCCCAGGAGCTGGTGGTCTGCAAACCTTGTAACTGATGCCCCTAAATCCTAGTTGGTCGAGTCACTGAAGAACCCGCATTACACGGACTCGTGAAGTCGAATTTTCAGCATTGCACCCTACAATACATTAGAAGTATGAAATAAGTGAGGAACTGAATCTATTTAGGTTGGTCAGCGTGTCTAAGGTTTTGGCAGCAGTTTGGTTGGGGGGGAGGTAGTTTTGCAGCTTATTGGTTTAAGCTAATCACTCAAAAACACTTAGAGTTTGGTGGAAATTCAGACTGATTCCCTTAGAATAGATTCTACACTGAAACTTATTCCTGTATGGCATTTGTTCTTCCAAACTGGTTTTTATTCAGAGTCTCAATTTGTCATATTAAAGGTTAGACATAAATTGCATATACTCTTGGAACACAAGACATTTTTAAGTAAAAACATACTCCCGCATGATCTACCTTTCTTATTATCATTATTGCTATGGATTAGCAATATCTCTTTGGTTGGGGGGGAGTGATTAGTACCCAAATAGTGCAATATTGAGCCTTTTTTATCATAGGTTTTATGCGCTTTTTTGTGCATTTAATCGACTTCAATAACTCAATTGTTGCATTGCGATCCCGTTACCGATCGTATTTTGTAGCTAGTTTGGTAATTTTGCAGGTCAATTGCCTCATAATTCCTCAATTTGACTCGAACACATTGAACCTGAGCTGAATTCGAAGACTTATGATCAAATTAGAAGAATTTCTGAGTACTCCATTGAAGTTGATGGTTAAACTGACGAATTTCTCGGGGGTTGCAAAATTTGGCAAGCACCTGGAAATTCGCGGAGTTTCCTGGCCCCCTTAGCACTGCGAATTTTGCGAGGTGCCAATTTCCGTAACCTCTCACCGTGACTCACTGTCTATAGGATTTTTAACCCACTTGTTGGTGGTTTAATACAAGTTGCACTTGTATAATTTTGATTCTTTAGCTGAATTTGTAATTTCCTCTTTCTTGAGCCTATATAAGCTCAGCGTACTTGTAATCAAATCAGTGGGTGTCATTCAATCAATCAATCAAGCACGAAGCTTCCTCCCCTCTGTTGTTGGTGATTTTCTCTTCTTCTCCCTTGACTTTCTTGCATTTTCTTGGTTGCCAAACACCCCTTGATGATGACAAATCAAGGGATGCTTGGCTAATCTCCCCTGATCCTTGAAGGGGAAGACCACTGGGTGTTGTTTTTAGGTTTAGCTGCATGTTCTCACGTTCTTCATGTTTGTGTTTTAGAGTATTTGTGCCACTACTTCTCACTGAGGTTAAAATCTGCATCCTTCTCTTTGTAATAACTTATCAAAGTTTTTTGGGTTCAATGGATACTTTCACTAGATCCACTGAGGCTCAGTTAGTTGTCTCCTATTAGTTATCGTGAGGTAGGGCTTTTGAGATGTGTTTTCACTGCTAGGGACATGTTTGCCTAATGAAATGCTATCTCTCAAAAGGAAAGCTCTTGGGGTTTAGGTTTTAAAGCTAAATGAAGATCCGGTTCGGGAAATGACTATATGTCATGCTCTCGAATGCGGGATATAGACCAGAGTACATGTTAGTTAACACAGAACACTAAGCTCGAGTGGCAGAGACTTCAAAGGATTTCTCTTTAACTTTTATTTCCAGTTATTTAGGTTGCAACCATTCACACACCTTTATTTTCCACACACCCTTTTAATCCGAGGAAAACACCATTTTCAATGCAAAAAAATGTAACCCCTCTCTCTGAAGAAAAGCCCATCCACTGTATTCGACCTAAAGCCACTATCTTTGCGTGGCTTTGCTCGTCGATTAGTAGGAATCCTAGGTTATAAATTTTGTTGATTTAGAACCTGCCTACAGATTAAAACGAATCAATGGTATCTCCCCAGATTTTTTCCTTTTAAAAAAGAGATGCATCGTTTGAGTGACTTTTATCTCTACTTGGGATGTATTTTTTCTTTAAAAGACCGTTATCTTTCAAGCTTTTATCCTATTGAATGATAAGCATCTCCTGAATACCTTTTGAGATATTTTTGTCTTTTGACAAGGATATATCTCATGTCCTCATGTTATCATCATTTAGAAGACTGTTATCTTGTCAGTACATTTTATATGAACAATTTTGAAATTGTAGTAACTAAGAAGAGTTTGCCATCTGGACAATCTTCTAGCTTGTGCTCCTTTCCCTATGTTATTTCTTATAAATCCTGCAACTTGAGTATTATCAGTTTCTATTATAAAAGGTTTATCCCAATTGAAAGAACACAAGGAAAGGAGTATAGGCTAGAAGATTGTCTAGATGACACTCTCTTCTTAGTTACTACAATTTCAAAATTGTTCATATAAAAGGTACTGCCAATTTTCTTGCAAACTTTTTAAACAGGAATGTTGAATAACATCCAAGAATTGAGAGAAATTGCCATTGATATGGCTATAGGAATTAATATAGCTGCTGAAAATTACAATGATCTAATATCAATTGAAGAAAAAATAATAAATTTACAAAAATATATCGATAATATAATATCCAAAAATCATAAATCATCTCAAAATCTCCTTGAAAAATGTTTTGAAGATTATGAGAAATGAATGAGGGAGTCGAAGATGTTCCCTCGGAGTCTCCTCGGAGACTAAAAACATCAATAAAGGTAGGCTTGGATGTGCATCCCATTTAGGAAAAGCAAGATGCAATGATATTAATAACATAAGGGCCAGAAGATATATCGCTATCGAAAAAGGCAAAAAATATACAAAGAGTGTTCCAAGAGATGCATATGTAAAGGATAAAAGCACAGAGAATACTTGATCTTCAAAAAAGACAGCCTCTAAGTAGATAACAGTCCCTCAAATGACACACTCCTCTTAAAAGGAGAAAATTCAGATGATACCCTCTTTTTCCCATAGGGAAAAACATAAAACACTACCATAAATGCCTCATCATTGAGAAAAAGTATCTGACTTTTTCTAAATTCTGTCTCTTGACTCAAATGGACACAGTTATTGCCGACTTCTACGGTAATTTATCCCGGGATTATAATAACAAAAAAGTTGATCTCGTATTTATTCCAAAATGCCATGGATTTCGATTTTGTGAGCAGATCTACTTTGAGTTAAGATTTAATGTGAAATCCTTAATAATACTCTTAGAACACAATTATAAAAACTAACAAAAACACAAAATTATTATGCTAGCTTCTTTAGTATTAGCCCATAAGATATGAAGATCTTTGGAGAATACCCAACATATCTCTTATCACAATGAATATGATGAAAGAACAAGAATAGAAATAAATGATAAAAAACCAAAAAATATTTGGTATTACAATCGACCATGGACAAAGACCAGATGAGCACTAGGCATAAAAGAGATGCTAGGAAGAATGACATATTTGAGGAAGAAGAACTGTTCAGTCCACTGTGCAACCAACAATTGGATGGTAGTTATTGGGGATACCTGAAAAGCCCCCGAGGAGAATGAAGGATGATAGCTAACAAATAATAGAAATTTGAATCAACTACTAATCTCATCCAGTCAGATGACAAAGAAAGAAGCTGAAAGATTTATGAAAAAGACAAAGAAAATGTAATCCCAACTTTCCAAGTGGCCTGATAGGACATGTCTACAACTATAAATGTAAATAAAAAAGTTATCTAACAATGAATGTCTGTCACTATAATTGTAATAACAACTAGTAAAAAGAAATGATGATAGCACAGATGAAGATAATATTTTAGCTGAAGTTAACAATTGAAGAATGATAAATCAAGGTAAAAGAAATTGAAGAACACGTTTCTCAGGAGAGAAAGAAAAGATGACAAGACAAAAGACAAATAGAGGATAACAATAAAAAAACATGAAGAGGTGGAAAGAACACGTCACCTAGAAGATAAGGCTTACTTTTGAAAGTGAAAAGATAGATGAAAACAAAGTTAAAGAGGACAACTAGATGGACATAAGAAGAAGAAAGGATGACACGTCTCTTGGGAAGATAAGCATAACAAATCCTCAAAGTTCTATAAAAGGAGAAGAATGAGAACTTAAGTGATGAGTATTGAAAACTAATGCAAGAACTTCCTTTAAGTCCATTGGTATAGTTGATTGACGAGTTTATGGTTGTGGTACAGAGGGGAATTTATGTGACTGTGTCATACGTCTAACTCTATGTGTACGTGCACTCCTATGAGTTGGGGGTAAAATCATAACACGCAACGACATCACATCCACAACAATATCATCATCACCTGCAAATTAAAATGAACAATATTCAGTAAAAACAATATAGATATAACAATATGTATTTAATTCTTTGGGGAACTAAAATGGCTAGACCTTATATATTAGGAATGTCTTGTGAAGCCTAAGGGTTAGGTGTGTCAAAAGCTATTGGATGAAAAGGAGATGTACTATGGAAGGCAAAAGGTACCATGGAAAATGATGGAGATGGTGGGAAAGCAGTTGGGTTAGATCCAGCTACATGTGTACTACCTCACCATCATGAACATAATTACCACATCACCCATTTCATTATGCCCAATTGCTCATTTATAGCCTTTGAGCGGCCTCATACTGTTGTCATAATTCCTGTGAGTTTCATATATTGTTATCCATAACCATTCAAAATTTCCTTTGGTCAAATAGTATGTAATGCAAATAATATGTTTCTAATATTAGATTCTTACGTCACATATCTTACGGCTCTACATGATGGAGTGTGGGCACATCTCATTGGCCTTTATTATTGGAAAGGTAACTTGATTTAACAAATATATCAACTAAAAGTTTTATAGTCTGTTGAAACTTGAATAATTTGTGATATATGCGAATATGTACCTCCACATGTCCAAATGAGTCATAATCTCATAGTTTGGCTAGAAGTATTATCTTCTACAAATCAGCAGTCATCTGACCATAGGAGGCTGTATCTTTGCTTCTACCATTTAGAGATACGGTCTTTTATCACATAAAACAACTACAAATAGAAAATAAACACAAGTGGGTATATATTGCAAATGGTTTGACAATATGTAAGCTCATGTATAAAGTGAAATTAATAAAATGTCAACCTGTAAAAAAACAAGACTACCATGTACCCAAGTTGTTTGTAATTGTTGAAAATGTTGAATTCTATAAACAATTTCATCCACAAAAAATTAAGCCAAATTGACATCATTCCTAAACTTATCCCCATGGAGTGTATGCCATAGATTTCGACATCCATCAACACATGATATCGGAGTTAGTATCATAGCTCATGTAGTTTATCTTTGCAATCACGAAGCCTTCCAAAAGGATGGTCACTTTGATTTGAAGACACTTGTAGGATCCTACCATGCATAGGCAATCCAAACAGTTCTTTAACCACCTTAGGTGTGATTTCTAATTGATGGATTGGAGATAGTTGTATTTTTCTAAGGCCAACATCGAAATGTTCAATGAGCCATAAGCATAGATTGTGTCGTACTTCTCTGCACGCAATAGATAGTAGTCCCCCAAACTACATATCACGAACAGCTTGTTGTTTACACTCTTTAAGATTACTACAAAGGCGCAAGAATTTAGTTGGTGAACATCGGATCAATAAAGGCCTCCCCTATATGAGTAACCAAGATAGGTAAAGGTTACTCTTGTAGGTAAAAACTTTGGGGAAAATTTGCAAAGTTAAATTAATATTAACATTATACATAATGAAGATAATATAACAATTATAATATGTATTGATTAATAAGTCTACCGAGAAAGTAGATGAATCATTTGTAGCAGATTGTTGACTTCTCCGTCGATGCATTTTATAATGGCGTATAAAACCTGCTAACAAACAATGACATTATTAAAAATTCATATATTCATATTACCAAAATTCAGGGTTGTTATGTGATTAGTATATTTTATACTCATTTATCCCTATGCTTTGTGTGTTATTTTGTAGTTTTTGGATATAAATAAGTGTTCTAATGCCTAAGTCTTTATCTTTATGCTTAGGTCAACCATTGAATGCATATGAGCGAAATCGAAGCAAAAAGAAGCGAAAAAATGGAAAATCGGCAAACTTCGCTATAACATACAAGAGAAGCTATTGTATTTCAACCTTTTCAGCTATAAGATGACATCCAATGGCTCTAATCTTTGTATGGATAGATAGTAGACTTCCCAATATTTCCAAAGAGTCCTTATTCCTTTAATTTGGACTTCAATTGATCAAGTTATGGCTTTTAGAAGTTGAAAGAAGGAGGAAGAGTGCCAAAAATCTGACCAGTTAGCACACTTTGTGAATTCAATCTTTACCATCACTTCTAAAGTGTTCTCTATAGCCATATATATATTCTAAACTCCTGTTGACAAGTCGAGATCACCCAAAGATCATGGTTGGATGACAGTTATGGCCTCAAAGTTAGGAAGAAAGCAGGAGGGGCTTGTGACATGCTTAGCGTGCAAGGTAGTGTCCATGGCGTTGGGGTAGATCTTGGATTCATTTGGTCCAGTTTGAGCCCAAGGAGCCCTTTTTGAGCCTAAGGGGAGAACGATTGCTACGCGCCTAGTTATGATTGTTTAGGTTAACATATTACCTATATAGAATTATGTTAATTAATGCACAAATTTTGTACTTGATGTACTCATTCATATGTAGCATATGGTGAATAGGACATGGAAGTAAAAAAAAATTGTGAAATGATGAATAGTAGAGAACAGATGTGGAATTGATGCTATCAAAACTAGCACAATATCTGAAGAGCTTATGAGTTAGATACATCTGATAATACCAAGAACTTCATAATGTCTGACCAACGCCAATACATGATACAACAATTCAACCCAATAAACAAAATAGGATGGACTAAATCGAACACACACTAGGGAGATAGCTTTTCCAACTTGGAAAATGAGTTCCTCATGGTAAAGATTAAATGCTGGAGCTTATTGTGTCCAAACTCAGCATCTAAAGCGATGAATAGGCCTCTTATGGCGACCTTGACTCAATCTGCAAGACGTTATAAGGAGTCTTCGAGAGGTTGTTTCACATGCGAGAGATCAGGAGGGTAGGATGTAGATGATATCTCCATCTTATCGCTTTCATCAACATAAGGTTTAGGCATGTTATCGTTGCCAATGGATTGGGAAGTCGATGAAATAAATCAAATTATGAGTTGAGACATGAAAACATGTATTCACATATTCAAAAACATGTATTCGCATATTCAAAAACATATTTCTTTGAATAACGTATAATAGCACAAGTACGAGCACAAGGAAATCCAAACATTTTCCATGACATGCAAGAATAAGACCGTTTGTTCATGTTGACAACTAAGTATACCTCGTCGATGAACACCCTAAATGTAACTATGATGTAGGGCATAATAGATCTCAATCCAGACCTCATAATATTCACCAAGAGCTTCTCAATTTTTTGTCCAATCATACTTCTCCACTTTTCAGGCTTGATAATGTCGTTAGTTAACATCCCAACAAACTTATCCATATTATCAGCAACAATGTATCGTAGTTTGTTAACGCTCATCGACCATGAGTTGAAGGACTGTGAAACATTTCATCATCACCATCATATAGTGGTGATAAAAGAACTCATACGCTAAATTGGCGAGAATCCATAGTGGTATTGGTAGACATCCTTGCGAGCAACGTCTCATATGTGAAAAAATGCATGTGTGATGATTGATTGAGTGACCATCGATTGAAGTATATTTCAGCTCTATAGTGCCGGTTGGAGTCTCCCCTTGCTTTGTAACAACTAGAGGCGAAACCATATAGGACTCACGGTAAGTGGGCTCCGCCAAATGCGCTCCTTAGCCTTCTCTTTAATATGCCAAACTTGGTTATATGTTAGTTCAACTCCATGATCATGAGAAAAATCCTTGCATATTTAGAGGGGAAAATAATCTAGAGTTGTCCTAAATACATCTCCTATAATAACGATGCCCCTCTTTGAACTAACCTGCACCTTAGATGAACATTGATCTTCCGCTATATGATTATGATTAACACGAAATGTGAACTTGCAAAGAGTTTGTTACACTTATGGCATGAGTTATTATATTTTAAAAGCGAACCGATCATCAATTAGGCACTTCATCCAACATATGGCAAGTGAGTTTTCAAAGTACTTGTACATAATACTTCCACCTAAGAAGAGGAAGAAGACATCTGATATCACATTATGAAACTCTTCGGCATTTTTAAAGTATATTCCTTGACTGATATCTTCATGAAACCAATATGACTCGATAGGTATATTAATTTACACTTTTTGAATGAAAAGCCTCTTTATCGTATAATCACTTACGTATTCACGTGTTGTTGGATACATTAGAAATAGTACTAGTTTGTAAAACCAGTAATTTGAGCTTTTCCAAAAAAGAAATTCGAACCACGGTGAACTTTGCCACTCTGTCTGAGTTGAAAACATGAAATTTTTCTAGATCTCGGATGACAAAACGGACCTCATTGTTGGGTTTGTCACGTAAAATTTAGTTGCCCAAGCAAATTTTATTGAATTCCGAGGCGGTCGAATTTGCACGTTTTCTAGGCAGGTGTGGGTGACATGGCGGCCATGTCCGCAGAAAGCATGCGTAGGAAAATGCATGTGTGACCTGTGGCAAGCCGTATGTCACATGCATGGAGCATGGATTGCTATAAAAGGGGTGTTCACAGCTAGTTAGTGAGGAGGAGCAACAGAAAGGGAGAAATGAGAAAGGAAAGGAGAAAGAAAGAGAGAAACAAAAAGGGAAAAGGAAAAAGAAAGAGGAAAGGAGGCTAGACGGTTTCTTCCTCGGTTCATTAGCGTTCAGACCCGTTGAGACTCGTTGGACCAAGAGGTAAAGTACGGAGATTCGACGGGGGCTCGCTGAAGTAGGGATTCTTCCTGCTGGTTTTTATTTCAGCCTTTGGTATATTGTTTTGAGCTGATTTTAGAGCCATGTTATGCCATGTTAATGGCATGGGATAGATTGTAGCGGTTTAAAGAAATGCTTCGAAGAAGAATTTGGGTTGAAAAATTGCATTTCTGAGGGGGTGCAATGCTCCTAAAACCTCGAATTGCGCTATTGCGTGGATTAAACGATAGTGTGACCCTGTTGTACTCAACCCAGGCGACCATAGCTTTCTTGTCTAAACTTTGATTCGCACGTTCTTGGACTCTATAAAAAGCTCTTTGAGTCTAAAATCTAGCCATATGCCAGTGATAGGAATTTGGTGCTCACATCATTGCCGAAATTTTGATCATAACACCAAGTGTACTAATTTCATGGCATGACATGCTTGTTTGATGAAATGTTGATATGTGTATTAATATGTTGACATGTGATGAATTGTATGTGTAAACATGGCATGTTGTACATTATTTTGTGGACATGTATGTATTAATTTAGCCTAGAGGATAAAGTGCCTCATTGCTTGACTAAGTAATGGTTATCACGTGATGTTGATATATGCTTATGTGATATTGACATGAGAAGAACAGAAAGATAAGATTAATGTAGGAAGGAATTATATGCATGTTTGATATAGTTGTCGTGGATGCGTGGTGATATGCATGTTTTGATAAAATTGTCCATATAGTATTTATCATATATGTGACATGGTACAAATAGATTAATGAGTTTCATGGTTGAGTATAGTAGACATAAGCGTTGGTGTTTAATTGGGATGACTCAAGTTAAATGAATGACGTCAAACAATCATAGTTGATTGAAATAGTAAAGAAATTATGTGCAGTAATAATAAGTTAGGATAGATCCCCCCAAGGTGAAACACCCATAGTGATCAGACATAGTCCCCAATGGTGAAAGCCGTAAAAGTGTCTGGGTTTTGCGGAGCCACGGTGAGACACCAAAATCCGTGCTACCAGCGCTGGTTTTGAATATAAAATGATCATTATGAGTATCATCCAAAAGCTTTTAGTTTATAAACAAATGAAATTTGTTTGAAATAATAATTGGATGTCATCTAGAGTGTGAGTTTTCCACACATGGGCGGCATTGTGTGAAATTGAGTGTTGGGGCTCGGGCCCGCGGGATAAAGTCGGATCTCATTTCATGGCTTGGCACAGCATGGGATTCCATATCGAATTGGCATTTTCTTGTTGGAATGTGATTTACTTAAAAATGGTGATAGACATTGCATGTGCATGGGTGATGGCCCTTATGAGGCATTCTGCAGGGCGTGGCTACTTTGTGTCTGAAAAATATTTCGGGTGCAGAATGATTTTGATGGTGGGGCGCTCATCTGAGAGCGTAATTGTGAAGAAGGCCGACATGTGGCATGATATTCCATTTCATAAAATATATTAGAACAAACTAGTTTTAATATGATTTTGTATAAGGGTGTTGTAATAAACTCTTAAGGACTATTGTGACATAGTCTTGGGTAATATTGTATGGTTGAAAGGGCCTGTGATTCTTTTACTCTGTAGATCTAGATGAATGAGACACGATAGTGTGTGATGTCGAGCTATCACGATACTATAAGGTATTATAGAGTTGGCGAGTTAAGAAAATGGGACCCTCGGGTTTTGGGGCGTCACAGCTTGGTATCAAAGCGTAGGTATGCGAACACCGAGGGCTTGGCAGGCATGGGTTTAGATCATGGCATGGTGCATTTCACGTTTTGTGCTCAATTTGCTACATGATTGTGTTTTATGTGAATTATATACATGGTAAAATGTAGATAGAACACGAATGGGGAACATAACATAGGGCTGGAAAATTGATGAACGGAATAGTTCAGGATGTGATGTCTACTAGTGGTTGGTTGATGCACTACTAGTTAGACTAGAAAAGGAATCTCAATTTTCTATTTAACACATGTAGATGGCAAGTCGATGAAAAGGAAGTCGAGGAAGGGGACGCAGAGGCGGTCGGCAGAGGAACAACCCACTACCACCAGCCTTTGACCAACAAGCCTTCATGGAGGCTATTAGTGTTGCGACTACTACTATAGCACAGGCGAGTCTGTGCTTTGCTACCATTACCGCGAGGCTAGTGTAGCGGCGGACTGAGGGGGTTAAGTAACCTCGAATTTAAAGCACATCATCATAACATTCATGAAGGGATGCGATGGTGGCTGACCATTGGTTCCGACAAGTCAAGAAGGTTTAGAGGCTATGGAAATCACCTCCGATGCGGTAAAAATAGACTAGCTGCCACTTCCCATTTAGAGAATTGAATCCAGTATGGTGGGTTGGATCAAGACCTCAAAAAGAATCAGTGGCTTAATGACATGGGAGAGTTCGTGAGCTCTTCATGGGCAAGTTTTCGGTATGCTATACATTACAAGAGCTCGGGAATTTCTAGAGTTGAGACAAGAGGAGCCATGATAGTGCGAATCATTGGCAGATCACGAATTGATCATTTGAGAGGATGATTATGTGGCCACGAGACGCCGCGAGGTGAAAAAGTTTGAGAGTTGTCTAAAATTATTATAGGGCAAGATTGTAAGACTATTTCCTACAAATATGGACTCTATGGTCAGGACAGCTCTGGCCATTGAGAGGAAGGCTGAAGCCGCGCAGAGCATCGAGATCAGGTCCCATAGTGATAAGAGAAAGGAGGCAGATTGTTCAGAACAAA
Source organism: Tetrastigma voinierianum (assembly GCA_016808115.1). Classification (NCBI taxonomy): domain Eukaryota; kingdom Viridiplantae; phylum Streptophyta; class Magnoliopsida; order Vitales; family Vitaceae; genus Tetrastigma; species Tetrastigma voinierianum. Next base: position 454,935 of record JAEQBH010001956.1, on the reverse strand, counting down.
TGATATATACAAATTTACTTCTTCGCTGCTACCAAGGACTATTACTAATCCGGCAGGCCTTCAAAGCTTATTAGGAACCATTTCTCTGTGTGAAAAGATGAATTGTTCTTTCTTTTAGAAAATGGCTCATTTAAGAATTTGTGTTTGTGATGCAGATCCCAGCTGCCAGTACACAAGTCATTACAAGTAATAAAAGTGGAGATTTAAAGTCCAGATATCATTCCCACGAGGAAGGATGATAAATCAAAAACTAACTACTCCAACTATTCAAGATGATTACTATTTGAACTCTACTATTATGATGATAATAGGACTGGAAATGTAGTCCTAAATTGAATTTTTGAATACAAAAAGTAAGGATAATAAAAACTGGGGTTGAGGATGCACTGAGTAAGACAAAACTGGACATGGATCAATTAGTAATAGTCACTTTCTGCATCTTTTCTATTCATAGCTCAACCATCAATTGGAAAACTGAGTTTATCAAAGATGCAAGGTAGTATAATTTGGATTTCTCCCTTAACCATACTTTTCACTGATTAAAGGTTCATATTCATTTCTGAAACATGATTCTAATCAGTTACTTGTAATATATAACCCTCTTTCTAAGGTTTTAAGTATTTTTCCTTTTCAGTACTTCATACTCATATCTTAGGACTAAAATTTCTTGCCCCAAAACGGAGATATTACAGAAGCCTTCTCAATTTGATTGACACCTCATCCTACACTTCTTATGTAAATTTCCATCTCCTTAATTAAATCTTAGCTAACACAGGATCATAATCAATTCATCAGAAAGAGGAGAGACCTCTGAGTGATTAAACAGATACTTCATTCAAACTATCTCAACACTCAGTAAGTTGTGATCTATCACAGAGTAATCCTTCAAAGGGTTTTCGTGGATTTCATAGTATTAGTCTACCATACCCACGAGCTTTGCTCTGCACTCTCGGTATTCTCTCCCGCCCTACATGTCCTCGAGAGGGCCTCCTGGAAATCAGAGTGAGATACAGTACCTTGCATTGGGTACACGATACTAGTATTGAGAACAAGTAAATTTATAAACAATACCAATCAAATAAATTCAATAATTCTAATTAAAGCTTTTTTCCACCTTTTTGTAGCAAAATGACTATCATCAATGACCCATTTCCAGTGAGCTCAACTTTTCAAAATTGGTTTACTCATATCATTGACTAACTGATCAGGAAAATTCACTGAAATCATAAACGAACTAAAATAAATGAACTCCAGAAACCTTCCATCATCCATTTAAATCAAACAGTAAATGAAAAGAAGAATTTATAAACAAATACCGTACTAAGTTGCACTTCAAGATAATACCCAAATCCAAAACCAAAGGAAACCAACAAAATAAAACTATAATCGAGCTAAATCTACTAAATGGAAAATAAAATAAAAATGTACAAGATTCTTCAACCACCCGTAAATCTTGGAGTCACCGAAGCTGCGTTATCAATGCCCTAGATGCGCTCTACTTATAGATTCTCCCAATGCTTAATGCACTCACATCATTGTGGATCCCCAAAGTTTGGCCCAAATTGATTGCTTTTTTGCGACATAAAAAAATTATGTTGCGACATAGCTTTAAGTCCTTGTCGCTGGCCTCTATCGTAGCTTGTAATCTTCTATTATGACTTTACTTCTAATTTTTTACTTGAGTTCTGTCGCGACAAAATTTGATATTTTCGTGATAGAACTGTGGTGTAGCAGTCTGAATTGTGCCGCAACATGATTGCATTGTGTCGCGACACAAAATCTGTTTGCAGCCAACTTCTTATGTCCTCCAACTTCTGGATCCTGTCGCAACATAATTTTCCCTGTCGCGACAAACATTTTCCTCTTTTAACCTATCTACTCGTCACGACCGAAGTTTTCTGTCACTTAATAAACATATCTCTTTGATTCCTCAATGCTTCTATCATGGTTAGAAAACCTTATGGTCGTGGATGTAGATTGTTCTCGTTTCTAGCTCTTGTTGAGTTGTTGGTTGCACATAGAAATCCTTGTTACACACGCCTGCCTTGGCTCATCTCAGCTCTTTCGCTCACGCGAATAATCAATTTCATTCTATCGCGACAGTCTATTGCGACATAATTTCATCCTTCCATTACTTTTATTGTTGTGACATAAAATTTCTATGTCGCGACCGAATTTCTGCCTTCAATGTTGTAAACTCAGAATGCTATGTTGCGACAGGGTTTTCTGTGTAGCGATAGAAAACCCTTCTTGAGCTGGCTTGGTTATGAGAACTTTTTCGCAACATAAAAACACTTGTCTTAGCTAACTTGTGTTGTCTTCTTGATATTTTCTCTATACAGACTTTCTCGTCAGCAAACAGTTCATCCATTAGTCTTTTCTTTATGTTGCTTACATAGGACATGATGTCGTGACACAATCTTCTTCCACCATTTACCTTAAGTATGTCTTATTGCATTTCGTGGTTGTTGTGACTCGCTTCAAAAATCTTCTTCTCAAGTTATGTTACACATAAGCTACTTGCTACACTCCAGAAATCTCTTTCAAATTTCGTAGTTTTGACTAGTCTTTGCTATGACATAGTTTCTTTGGCCTGCTTGCATTTGTGTCGCGACATGCAGTGGTTCAGGTTGAGACCAAAACCGGCCGTTTTTTCATCTTTTGTTTTTTCGCCGATTCTCTCTATTTTTCAATAATTGCCCAAGAAACACAAAGTCGATGAATATTCCATATTTTGCCAAAAATAGATCTTAAACTGTTAAAAAACATGCCATAAAAATAGATTAAAATAAATGAGTTTTAAACTCATCAAATTTCAAACTTAAATTCTTTTTTTATTGTCCCTGCCAAAGAAAAGAAAATTTGTTTGTCCTCAAACAATTTAACTTTTATTTTTAAGGACAATTTTCTATTCAAAGCTTAGATAGGGCAGAAACAAAGGTCAGTTGTAAAATTATTCCTAAACATGTTTCCAATCTATAATTAGGAAGATTTTCACCAGTTCATCAATAAACAAATAATTCAATAGGTGTAAACAATTTAAATATTATCCTAATTTATGAGTGTGTGCTGGTCTTCACTCTCTTCCTTAGCATATCAGTTATAGCTTCCGATAATACTCGCCTGCTATTCTCATTCTTACGCCTCATATGCTTGTTTGTCATATTAATCTCCACTAATGTAAGCATATTACCACCTTTAGGATCAAATAGGTCTTTTAGGCTTGTAATGTTCGGCTTGGGTAATTGGATAGATAATGGGACAATTTTAGGCTCACTTTACCCGTATTCTTAATAACTTACACTTTTCCTTTGATATCCTTGATTTCTTGGATTGTGATTTTCTAACCTTCCCCTCAGTTTAGTGCATCCCTTGCATATTCTTCTCGCCCGCATCTTTTCTTCATTGTTCATAAATTTTAAGATAACTTCTTTCCTCGTATTTGTAGCTTTTCACTTTCATTTCTCAATGCTTAACGGGTGCAATGTTGGTCTTTTTAAGATTTTTACCGCCCTTAACAAACTTTGGGTTAGTAACTCCCATACCAGTTGGCATTAGGGTACTAGGTGTTGAACACCCCTAAGAACTTAATTGTTCAAGGGAGGAAGGCTACAAGACCAACTCATTCATCTTTACGTTTTCATAGCTTCTTTCATCACTCTTTTTATCTCTTATTATCTCTATGCACTTTTCTTTCTCAACCCACTTTCTCCTTTTCTACATCTCAAGATGATATTGTCCCAAACTTGTCCCTTTTTGTCATTGACGTCTTTTGTCTTGCAACTGGGAAAATAAGGGTTCTTATCAGAGATTGATGTGAGGACTGATTAGCTTCTCTCCATTGTCAGGTTGATAATGATATTTGGCTTTAGGCTCAAATAAGGAACTAGTGTATATGCTTATGCATATCATAGGGGTAGGCTTTGAAAGGCTCAAACTTCCAAGGATGGCCTAAATCATTTCCTGTTAGTGGTATTGCCTAGGATTTCGCCTTGACTAATAATCTAACAAGTTCTAGGACATTAGAGAGTCTACTATGATGGATCCCAGAAGATGTTCCTAATCTTGGCACAATTCTTTCAAGAGTTACTGTTGACCATGTGCAAAGTTATCAGGATTTTATGATCAAACTGTTTACATCAAACAGAATTATAAGTTTTATTTGTTCCATCAATTTAGTAAAACCTTCCTTATTCTTAAAGTTCAACACATTTATTCAAAATCTTACAACTATCAATTTCCATTCATTTCATCCTACCCCAATGCATCTATCAATGGTTTGTTTGGCTTTGAGATTTGTTGTTGTGTTGTTTTTAATCAAGTCAAGAAGTTCATTTTGATCATGCATTCAGCTTAAAACAATCCAACACAACCACAATTTCATCAATTCATTTCAACCAAACATGTTGCAGCAATTAGACAATTTGATCCAGGTAGCTGGTTTCTCAATTATTCAACTAAGTAATTATCAATCAAGAAACAAAGAAAATTAAGCAAAAACAACACCAAACAATCAAAAACACAATTGAACACAAAATTTTCAAAGAATTATTTATTTTATTGATTATTTTGATGATTGAACATTGAGTACAGAGAGGATGAGGAGATGGAACAGTAGGGTGAGCTATTTTCTTTTTCTTTCATGCTTATGGGAAAGGGGTAGGTTGACTAGGTCAAGTTTATATGTAGCTATAGAAGGTGAAAACTCAGGGAATTGGACTTGTGTCTGTCTTGATTTACTGTTGTTTCCACTTTTGTTTAGTACAGTCCACTCCATTGTTAGGGCCAATTGCTTGATCAATTCATTTTGTCTCTGCTCAATAGAATTTAGGGTTCCCTTAAATTCACCTTAGGCAAAGTACATCTTGATCAGGTTTTTGTTGATCATATCCAGGCTTTTTGTCCAGCACTTCTCCCTATAGTTCAGGGTGCCCTCCACCCCTTATCCTTTTCGATCAAAGCCTGATTTCCTCATGTTCCTTGTACAGATACTCCAAAGGCATCCTCTAAAGATGTTCTTCTCCATAGCATCCTCCCTTTCCTTCATGATTTTGAATAGCTCACTTTCTCTTTTTAGATGCTCAAAGATGAAGGCATCTTCTCTTGCCTTTGTTCTGCACTAAGCTCTTGTTCCCTTTGCTCCCATCTACTTCTCCATTCTTCATCTCTCTGTTTTAAAGCCTCTTCTAAGTTCTGGTCCCTTTTTCTCAACTCATCCTCTATGTAGTCATCTCTGAGTTGCAGTTGGAGTTTCAACTGGTTGTCCCTCTTCCATTCCTTGCCTCATGGCATTAAGCATTTCAAGGACTGCAGAGTTCTTCCCTAGAGGTTTAGAGCCTTCAGCATGCTCTTGATGAACTGGTCTCACCTCAGGGGAGAAGGGTAGTAGTGGGTTTTGCACTTTTCATTATGGAGGCTCAAGAGTTTCACCCTTCGCACCGTAGCTGCTGTAATTCTAATGTTCTCTTCTTCTCGAACAGCCTTTCCACCCTAACTCGCCTCTGCTTTAGGCCCTTTTGTGATTCTAGGCGAAAGTGTCGTGAGATGTTTTAGGCGCTTTTCTTTCTTCTTTCCGCTCCTCGACACCACCCAAAAATACCAATGCTCTCGATATCACTGGTGTGGGATCCCTTGTATCCTTCTCTGTAGTAGCTCAAGATTGAGTTTTCAATCAACTTGCACACACTAAATTTGTATCCCTTGAGGATGGCATAGAGCAAAACTACTTCCTTCTCCCTGACTGTGCATAAATGTTTGGAGGGCAAAATGACTGAACTTAAGAAGTAAAACCAAACCTTTGCTTGCTCAGCCAATGCCCCCCTTGCGATGGATTCATGCAGGTTCTTTCTAGTGGCATTCCATTTCCCTTGCCATCAGTCAGCATATCTACAATCTTCTGGAAGTTAGGTGCTTTAACCAGTCTTTTGAATTTAGATCCATCCTTTCTCTCTTGAAGATTGAATGTTTGATTTGTCTGCTCTCTGCTGAAGGATACCCATCTCCCTCTAACATAAACTGCCTTGTCCTTAGTTCCCACCATGTTAACGTAGAACTCTTTAACCACATCTACGAACCCGGGAGCCTTGTGCTCACAGAAAAGATGTCATCCTTTGCTTTATATCGCCTCGGGAAGTGGGGAAATCCATTTGTCAGCTTCTCCCCGATGAAGTCTCAGTGGTCAGCTTGTCTCTCTAAGAAATATACGCCATGTCAAAGACCCAGTCGCTAGCCTTTTGTTTGCTAATCTCTGTTTCTTCATTTACTCTTTTTCTCTTTTGAGATTTTTCCACTATCTGTTCATGATCTTCATGTTCATCATCCCTCTCCTCAGATTGCTCAGCCACTGTCTGAGTAGCTTGAACTGTCTGATCTTCCAACTCCGCATATTCCTCCATGATTTCGTTTAGGTTTGGAATCAGGGTTGTGGTCTCAGACACCGTTAGAGATTGGTTTCGAGATCTAGGGTTTCAAACGAGTAAGAGAATTAGTGAGGGAGGCTGAAAGGTTTGATTATGATGAGGTAGATGACTCTTCAGTCTTCGAACTTTTCTATTTATATGCCAAGAATTGTGGTGCTTCTTTAATTGTCGTGAAAAATTTTTTGACCTCAAGTTATGCCCTTTTTAAATTTATGTCGCGACAAATTTTTGACCTCAAGTTATGCCCTTTTTAAACTTATGTCGCAACATAGAGAAACAATGTCGTGACATAAACTTTGAGGCTCATATCATTAAGCCACGCGACATGTAGTAAAATACGGGCGGCATTACAATCTCTTGCTAGCTCTATTTTAGCTTTTACCTTGTCGCGACATAAGAAAGCATGTCGCGACAATAACTAATGTTGCTACTAAGTTCAATTATATCGACATGCTTATTTTGTCATGGCTGTACCCTATTCTCGCCTCAAAAAAATTCACATTTTCATACTTTTAATCATTCAACCCACTCAATCATCATTAAATAAATCCATCCCCTTAGATCATACTTGTGAAAACACATATCGAAAATCAAAAAACCTCAATTCAGGTATGAACAACCAATCTCTTTCTAACATCAATATCATTCATCAAAATATTCAACAAGGCATTCAAGCAATTGTCATCAAACTCCCCCAAACTTCAAATATGCATTATCATTAAAAACAAGTTGAGGGAATTAGAAATACTCCCCCTTGTAGTTATCTATTGCATATTTCGCTGAGATATTCGCTTTTAATGACCTCCAATTCCAATTCCTCTTTCCCTATTCCCTCGAAAAATTCAGCAAATTATCAAATTATATAAATATACTTCTAACAATTTAAAACTAAAACCTCAAATTTATAATAGTAATCATCAATAATCAAACTATCCAATTTAACTTCTACTTGGGTTGCCTCCCAAAAAGCTGGTCAGTTTAATGTCCTTAGCTAAACATTTGCTATAAATTGTTTTCAAGAAAACTTTTCCCTTTTTAAAAACTGATCTACTGATGCTTCCTCCAAGGTAGTGCTTCGGGCCACCATTTACTTTGAATTCACTTCCAGATTCATCTTTCAGTGTTACTGCTCCAAAGGGTGTACTAGTTATCACTATGTAGGGACCACTCCATCTTGATTTCAATTTCCTTGGAAATAACTTAAGCCTTGAGTTGTATAAGAGAACTTGTTCTCCTACCTTGAATTCTCCTTGTGATCTTTGATCATGCCACCTCGGGTCTTTTCAGATTCCTGCATTGTCATAAGCTTCATTTCTCAGCTTTTCTAGTTCATTCATTTGGAGTAGTCTCTTTTCCTTTGTAGCTTGAAAGTCGCAATTCAGTTTCTTGATGGCCCACATAGCTTTGTATTCCAGTTCTAAAGGGAAATGACAAGGTTTTCCAAATACTATTCTATATGGGGACATTCCAATGGGGGGTTTTGTAAGCAATTCTATATGCCCACGATGCATCATCTAGCTTTATAGACCAATCTTTTCTGCTTGTATTAACTGTTTTCTCCAGAATTTTCTTTATCTCCCTATTGGAAATTTCAGCTTGTCCATTTGATTGAGGGTGATAAGACAATCCCATCATATGTTTGATTCCATATCTGCTCATGAGTTTTGCAAAGACTTTATTTGCAAAATGGCTTCCCTCATCACTGATGATGGTTCTGGGTGCTCCAAATCTGCTCAATATATTTCTTTGTATAAACCCTACCATTATTATGGCATCATTTTTGGGACAAGCTATTGCTTCCACCCATTTGGATATATAATCCATAGCTAGGAGAATGTATATATTACCAAATGATGGAGGGAAGGATCCTATGAAGTCTATTCCCCAAACATCAAAAATCTGCACCACCAAAATTTCTTGTATGGGCATCTCATTTCTTCTTCTTATGTTGCCCATTCTCTGACAAGCATCACAATGTTTTACACATTCAAAACAATCTTTGAATATAGTAGGCTAATAAAAACCTGATTGAAGAATTTGTTGGGCTGTCTTGACTCCTGCAAAGTGTCCTCCATATGGTGATGCATGACATTTCTCCACAATACCACCTTGTTCTGCTTTTGGAACACATCTCTTTATGATCATATTTGCTCCTCTTCTATACAGTAGTGGGTCATCCCAGATATAAAATCTTCAATCAGTTCTCAATTTTCTTCTCTATTGGTAGCTGAATTCAGGTGGCATCACTCCACAAGCTAAATAATTAACAATATCAGCATACCAAGGTGTTTGAACTAACAACAAAAACAGCAGCTCAACATGAAAATTTTCTGCTATTTTATTTCCTTTTTCTTTCTCAGCATTCATTTCCAATCTAGACAAGTGATCTGCTATCACATTGTCACTACCCTTCTTATCTTTCATCTCAAGATCACCCCAGTGAAAGGGAAAGAATAATTCATCTGATCAGTCTTGGTTTAGCCTCCTTCTTTGCCATTAGATATTTTATTGCAGCATGATCAGTGTGTATTATAACATGGGATCCCAATATATAAGGCCTAAATTTTTCACAAGCAAACACCATTGCTAGCATATCCTTTTATGTGGTGGAGTAGTTCTCTTGTGCCTCATTAAAGGTTTTGTTGGCATAATATATGACCTTGAATATCTTTTCAGTTCTTTGTCCCAATACAGCTCCCATTGCATAATCACTGGCATCACACATAATCTCAAAATCATTGTTCCTGTCAGGTGTTAACATGATGGGAGTTGTCACTAATTTGGATTTAACCTCATCAAATGCAGATCTGCATGATTCATCAAAATCAAATTTTGCCTTTTTTTCCAGCAGTCTACACAATGGTCTAGAGATTTTTGAGAAGTCCTTTATGAATCTTTCAGAAACCAAGCATGTCCAAGGAAGCTTCTTATCCCTCGACCGTCAGAGTGGCCTGACGAGTTTTTATAATGTAAAGAATCTTTTGTCTGGGTCTTACTCCAACTAAAGAGTAGAAATCTTGTGTCCCAAGACAATATCTTCTGTTACCATAAAATGACATCTCTCCCAATTCAAAGCTAGATTTTTGTCTTGGACAATCTTAAGTATTGTTTCAAATTTTCGCATAACAAAACCGGATCCATATACCGAGAAGTCATCCATAAATATCTCCATAAAGATCTTCCACCAAATCGAAAAACATAGACATCATACATCTTAGGGGCAGGCGTGTGAGCATTACATAGCGCATCCTTCTAAAAGCAAAGGTGCCATAAGGGACATGTAAATGCAGTTTTCCTAATCCTCTAGGTTATTGCAATCTGGTTGTAACTTAATATTCATCAAGAAAACAGCAATGGGAGTGTCCTCGCTAACTCCGTCCAAAGATATTTAGTCAATGAAAGGTAGTGGATAATGATCCTTTCTGGTAGCAGTGTTTAGTTTTCTATAATCTATGCACACTCTCCATCCTGTCATAGTTCTTGTAGGAATCAATTCATTCTTCTCATTTCTTATCACAGTGAATCCTCCCTTCTTTGGAACCACATGAACTGAGCTCACCCAAGGGATGTCTGAGATTGCATAGATGAAGCCTGCATTTAGCCATTTCAATACTTCTTTTCTGACTACTTCTTTCATTACTGGATTTAGCCTTCTCTGGTGTTCTATAGAGGTTATAGCATTCTCCTCTAATAGGATCTTGTGCATACAGATAGAAGGACTAATTCCTTTCAAATCTTCTATAGACTAAGCTATTGCTTCCTTATATTTTCTGAGAGTCTCCAGCAGTTTGTGTTCTTCAAGCTCAGTTAGTCCAACTGTAATGATGACTAGTTTTCCTTTTTCTGGTTGCAAGAAGGCATATTTCAAATTTTCAGGTAATTCCTTGAGAATTAAACCTTCTGAACTTGTGTTTTCTTCAACAACTTCCTCTTTATAACTACTGGATTTTTCTGCATTATTTTTAACACCGAGTGCACGCCTTGTTGGGGGTTCTGAAAATTCAACTTCAAGTTACTCAAGATATTGGAAAATCTTTTCATTCTCATTAATTAAATTCTAGAAATTACAATCTTTCATCAATTCAGAACAGTTGGGAATTTTCCTTTCTACAATCTCACATTCAGCATCACTTAGTTTAGGCTGTTTCAAACTGTGATTGAGATTGAAGTGCACTGCTTCATCTCCAACCCTGAGAGTTAATTCTCCTTTCTTCACATCAACCAAAAGTCGCTCCCGTTGTCGTGAAGGTCTTCCCTAACAACAAATGGGACTTGTTTGTCTTCCTTTATGTCAATGACTATAAAGTTCACAGGGAAAATGAATTTTCCCACTGTGATCAACACATCTTCAAAAATGTCCTCAGGATGGGCCAGTGTTCTGTCTGCCATTTGCAAGGTCATGGCTATGGGAGTAAGTTCCCCCAAACTTAGTCTTTTTGCAACAGACAAAAGCATCAAGTTAATGCTGGCTCCAAAATAACATAGTGCTTTTCCCACATCAGGATGCCCAATTTCACAGGGTATAGTGAAGTTGCCTGGATCCTGCATCTTCTCTGGTAAAGAATTCTGAATTACTACACTGTAGGTTGTTGTCAGGCTCACTATTCCTTCTTCAGCAATCTTTCTTTTTCTGCTTAATATCTCTTTCATAAATTTTGCATAAAAAGGCATTTGAGTCAATGCCTCTGAGAAGGGAATGTTGATCTCTATCTTCTTAAAAATGTCTAAGAATTTAGAGAATTGCTCTTTTAGCTTTACCTTCTGCATCCTTTGAGGGAATGGAACTTAAGGTTCATAAGCCTTAACCTCTTCATTTTTCCCTAGATTTTCTTTTTCCACCTTTTTCTCTAGCTGCATCTTTGTTGCTTCCTCTTCCTCTGTAGTCTTTGGCATATGCTGCTTAAAGTGTTCCCCAATGTCTGCATATTTTTCTTCCTTAGTGTCTTTCTTTTCATTTCTTCTCTCTTCCAATTCCCTGCCACTTCTTAGAGTTATTGCCATACAATCCCTTGGATTCTTCCTTGAGTCACTTGGAAACGAACTCGACTCATTATGCATAGTTGTGGTCACCGTTTTATTCAGATCTCCGTATTCTTCAAAGAATCATTTCACAGGTTGGCCCGAAATACGCTGTGTTTGCCCTGGAAATTTCTGCTCAGAAAAAATCTCTTCTCATGCATATTCAAAATTCCTTACTTTCCCCCATGAACTCCGTAAAGACCCGGGATCTTAAAAGATTGAGTCCTTTTCTGACCTTGATATTCTCCTCTATTGTCCCTATGTTGCTGCTGTTGTTGTTGCTATTGGTACCTAGGCTAAGCATAAGCCTAATGGTAATTCTGTCCAGGTCTGGGGCTTTGTTATGCTCCTCCACCTTATGAAAAGCTTTCATGGTTCCTCAAAGGTCGGTGTATAGTGTGTTAAGGTGTTAGGTTGTTTAAAGGTGTAACCCTATTGCATTGAGGTACTGCGGCCTCCTCAACTTGATAGGCTTTCTTTACACGCCCCCCAAGACTGCTTTCATTCTCTTTTACTACTCCTAATTTCATGTGCATGCATTCTTTCATTATTCCCGCTTTGTTCATAATTGCATCCAGCTTTGCTTCTATGGTTGTCATTCTATTTAGTCCAATAAGACCACTTCCCCGGGCCTCCATTGCTACCCCCCCGGGCTCTTCGCACACTCAGGACAGATTCAGCTGCCTTCAATCGCTGTTCGCCTCCTTTCAGATTTCTTCTTTTAAAGCTCCATAACAAGATGCATAAATTATACCATTTGAGGCATAATTCATAGCATGGTAGAAAATATCCATCTGAGTGGTCAGATCTATCCCATGCATAAGGCATCTTTTTACCGCCTCGAATCTCTCCCATCCATCAGTAGAGACTCCCTCCTCTTCTCCCTACTAAGACAATTATTTCTCCTCTTCTCTCAACAGTTAGAGCTGGAGGAAAAAATCTTCTCATATAGGCCTCCACCAACTCTTCCCAAGTGTTCACTGATCCCACTGGCAATTAATCAAATCATGTTACTGTTACATCTCTCAGTGAAAAGCGAAAGAACTACAACATTACTCGTCTCACCCCATTCAGCCTTAATCAGAGCCAAGGCCATCCTCATGAATCTCCCCATATGCTCATTGGGATCTTCAGAGGGGTGACCTATGAACTGGTGTTGTTGCACCATAGTGATCAATGCTGGTTTCAGCTCAAAATTGTTAGCTTCAATGATAGATTGTTTCACTGTAAAGTACTCCTCTTGATTAACAGGTCTCCAAAAGTCCTCCATAATAGTAGGCCTTTGAGTTCTCTCTACTTCTTCTTCTACTTCTGGAATAACCTACAATCTTTCTCTTTGATTTGCCATATCGATTCTCAGAACCGGTGATCTTCCGATTCTCATAAAGGTTCTCTCACTCAAGCATCTTATAGCGCCAGATTCAAGCTTCGTTTTCTATGCATTTAAAATCTTCCTGAAATAGAAACACACTAAGATCAAATGAATTCTATGGGAAACAGTTATCTCAATTTAAGCTCATAAAAATTTTCAGTAGCTTCTTCAGCTACTGCCATTAAAAACTATTTTTGTGCTTTTCTGAAATTTATCATACTAAAAAAAAAATTGTCCAAATTAGTAAATCCCTTTTTGGTTGGAATATTGATTTTTAAATTCATCATCTATCCCCGGTAACAGCACCAAAAACTTGTTAAGACCATTTCTCATGTGTATGAAAAGATGGAATTGTTCTTTCTTTTGAAAATGACTCATTTAAAATTTGTGTTTGTGGTCTGCATCACCTGAAGTGCAATGTGTCGCATGTACAAAAGTGGATATTTAAAGTCCATATATCATTCCCATGAGGGAGGATGATAAATCAAAAACTAACTACTCCAACTATTCAAGATGATTACTATTTGAACTCTACTGTTATGATGATAATAGGATTGGAAATGTAGTCCTAAAATGAATTTCTGAATACAAAAAGTAAAGGATAATAAAAACTGGGGTTGAGGATTCACTGAGTGAGACAAAACTGGACATGGATCAATTAGTAATAGTCACTTTCTGCATCTTTTCTATTCATAGCTCAACCATCAATTGGAAAATTGAGTTTGTCAAAGATGCAAGGTAGTATAGCTTGGATTTCGTTAACAACAGTTTCTCACTGATTAAAGGTTCATATTCATTTCTGAGATGTGATTCTAATCAGTTACTTATAATATATAACCCTCTTTCTAAGGTTTTAAGTATTTTTCCTTTTCAGTACTTCATACTCAGATCTTAGGACTAAAGAATTCTTGCTCCCATAAACAGGATATTCCAAGCCTTTTCTAATTTGATTGACACCTCATCCTACACTTCTTATGTAAATTTCCATCTCCTTGATTAGATCTCAGCGAACACGGGATCAGAATCAATTCATCAAAAAGATGAGAGACTTCAAAAGATTAAACAGATACTTGATTCTAACCTATCTCAACTTATAAGTAAGTTGGTGATCTATTCTATAATCCTTCAAATTCTCATTAGTTCTATAGTATTAGTCTACTATACCCATATGAACCTGCTTCTCTACATTCTCGTGGACCCTCCATCTCTCGTGTCACTCGTGAGGACCTTTGAAATCGTATGGAGACATGTTGGCCTTGAATCTGGGTATAATGGTTACTAGTACTAAGAACAAGTAAATTTATAAACAATACCAATAAAATAAATTCAAGAATTCTAATTAAAGCTTTCTTCCACCTTTTTGTAGCAAAATGACTAGTCATCAGTGAGCTCAACTTTTCAAAACTAGTTTACTCATATCAGTGACTAACTGATCAGGAATATTCACTGAAATGATAAACGAACTGAAATAAATGAACCAGAAACCTTCCAGCATCCATTTAAATCAAACAAGAATGAAAAAGAATTTATAAAGAAATACCAGTTCGTTCACTTCAAGACAATACCCAACCGTAAAATTGAAGGAAACTAACAAATAAAATATACTGAGTTAAATCTAATAAAATGGAAAATAAAAATAAAAAAAATAAAATAAAATGTAAGAGTCTTCAACCACCCGTAAATCTGAGCCGTTTAAGTCAGCGCATAGTGCCCTAGATGCTCTATATTTATATATTTTTTTTCAATGCCGGGTCAAGACTTCATTAATTGCATTATGGATCTCAAAGTTTGGCCTAATTGAGTCGCCGGTCGCCACATAAAAATTATGTCAGCGATACTTTTCAAGTCCATCGTCGCCCTCCGCCGTAGTTTGTAATCTTGGTCGCAATTTACTTTTGCTTATTTGAGTTATCGAAACATAATTTGATACTGTCGCGATAGAACTGTGGTGTAGTAGTCTTAATTGTGTCGCAACATGATTGCTTTGTGTCACGACACAAAATCTGTTTGCAGCCAACTTCTTATGTCCTCCCGCTTCTGGATTTATCAGACATAATTCTTTGTCACATAAACATTTTCCTCTTTAGCCTATCTACCGTCGCTTAATCGAAGTTTTCGTGACAGAACAAATATCTCTTTGATTCCTCGCCATTTCACATGATAGAAAACTATGACGCGACGTAGATTATTCTCTTGTTCTACAAGGTTTGTTGAGCTGTTGGTTGCACATAGAAATCCTTGTTGTGACAAATGTCTTGGCTCATCTCACCTGTTTCATTTCTATCACGGCTGCACTTCTACTTTTAAATGTTGTAAACTATATGTTATGTCAATGACAAGGTTTTCAGTTATGATAGAAAACCCTTCGAGCTAAATTCCCTGCTCCAGAACTTTGTCGCAACATGTTCACTGTCTTAGCTGACTTGTGTTGCCTCTTGATTATTTTCTTATAAAGAATATAATTGTCTCTTGCTGCGACAAAATTCATCCATTAGTCTTCGTAAATTTTATGTTACACATAGAATATAAATGTCACGACACAATTCCTCACCATTTTTACCTTAAGCATGTCGTTTACTGCATTTCGGTGGTTGTTCTTAACTGGTTTCTTCAAAATCTTCTTCGGGTTCTATCGCGATTAAAACTTTACTTGGTCAAGGACTCCAGGAAAGCTCTTTTCAAATTTTGAGTTTTGACTAGTCTTCTTTGCTTACAACATAGTTTCGATTCGCTTGCATTTGTGTCGCTACATAGAAAAAATTGAAGCTGCAACCAACCGCCGTTTCATCTTTGCTTTTCCGATTCCTCTCCTTTTTCAATAATTGCCTACAAAACACAGTGTTGATGAATATTCCATATTTTGGCATAAAACAGATCTTATGTCCAGAGCAAAAACATGCTAGAAAAAATTGATTTAAAATGCTATGAGTTTTAGACTCATCAACTACCCATCTTCTAGGGCCTCGAGAAAAGAAATGAGATCCCTTGCCTCCGCGAGGGTTTTGTGAGATTGTGGTCAAGGGTCCCAAGGCTCGGTACAAGATCAGCTCCAACCTCAAGATACACTTGAGGGTCGCAGCCACCAGTATGTGAAGTATGTTTCCAAAGTGTCACCTACCGACACTTGAGACTCCGGATTTATTCCTTAGAGGCAAGAGAAACTTGTGCATTCAGAATTTTCAAAAAATGGCAAATGACAATACTAATAATAATAAATTTCCATAATGGTTCATGAAGTTTCCAAAATTTCTCTAGTATCCGGAATGATTAAACTGGGATCGCGCCCATTAAATTGCCTCGAAATCTGAAGTGACCTGCAGTGCTTCTCACGAATTCGAGATGTTTTTAACATTTTACGATTTTCGGTGATAGTTTCTGTCAAGACTCTCAAGGACAAGATTTTACAAAACTTAAGTCGAAATGACTTGAGTTAAGTCTATTTAAAATAAAGTGAACTAAAATAAATAAATTGTTTCGTATAGAAACGATCTGAATGAAGCAATATGAACTATGTATCCAAAATAATATTATAATAATAATAATAATAATAATAATAATAATAATAAAAGATAAAAACGAAAGTCAAAAAGGAGGAGGTCATTTTGTTCGGAGAGAGAGAGAGCTCGTCAGGGAGAGATTTTTATTTTTTATTTTTTCTTCTTCGCTTCTTTCTAAGTTCTACGGAAATTGACGTAGGATTTTGTCGGAGCAGAAGACAAAGTTGATCCACGCAATGAGGGCTACGCGTGGGTACCAAAATCTTGAAGTTTCATCAAACTCCACGAGGTAGGGAATTTTCTTACTTGTGTAATTTCTAGCCTAAAGGCCATTTAATTGCATGATTGGGGCTTAGAGGCCGAAAGGCCGAATTTATCCAAATTTTTGGATCGAGTGTAGAATTTTTAGGAATTTTCAGACTGTTTTCTGACGCCCAAAGGAATTTTAACTGCTTTCTGATGGGCTCTGCTGAAAGTTCGGGATCGCTTACACCGCAGAATATTCTAAACTATTTTTTGGGCAATCCGGATCGTGGGTTTGAGGTTCCTTGGTTTGATCTCTTGAGACTAATGTCTACGTTTCAGGTGTGTTTTGCATCACAAGAATTCGCATTTAACCGGGAAGGGACCAAGAGAAAGCCCTGTATATGGTCCCAGATTAGCTATTTTGTGTATTATTGCTTGATCGAATAATATGCAGTGTGAAAATAACATGTTAATATATGATATTTGATGTATAAACATGGATTGCTGCATGGATGTAAATTATATGTAAAAATTATAGTTTTCCATGGTGTATTAATGTTTCATGTAGCACTCATATATACATGTAACATGAATGAGAATACTGCACGTATTTCTCACAAGCAATGGTCACATTGCGCCGAGTCGAGCTGTAAGTGCATGGTACGTATTCACCATTCGTGATCGAGTGGTGAGTCGAAAATGGGACAACGTCCAAAATCGAGACTCACTCTGGGCTAGGTTAAAACACACACACAATCACGTGTGCCTGGGTGAAGCCGATAGCGATCTCCCCCCCAAGCCGAAAGACCCAAATTTTATTCTTGGTCGACATATGATCCAAATGATGAAAGTTCGCGAAAGTGTCTGGCAAGCAGGTGCCTACTAGTGAGAATCCCCTCGAAATTCGTGAACTCCAATAAACATATTCGGATTTGATAAATTTAAAAATTGGAGGGTTGTCCATCGGTTTGGTCATCGGGTGAAACACCACTGACTGGTTTTTCACACTTGGCGCAGTGTGTGAGAGGAGCCTGTCGGGACTCTGTCAGGTGGGGCATGAGGAGTCTCATCTCATGCAATACATGGAACATTCCATATAGGAGTGCATTATTTATATGGAATATGGCTTGATGTGGCTATGTACGCCATTTCATGTGTGCATTTAGGCGGGAGTAGCCCTCAGAGGGAGAATTTTTCTACTAGGCATTGCTCACCCTGTCATGGGACCCTTTCAGGTACAGGGGTGTACAGGAGACACGACTCCGACGAGGCCATGATTATGAAGAAGTTCGACATGTGGCCTTGATGTATGTAAAAAGAATTGTAATTAATTCTTTTGAGGAAGCCCATCTCTAAATAATTAAATGTGTCTTAATTATGGTAAGGTTTAGTGGACTTATAGGGTGAAAATCGTAGCTATTAAAACTATGTTTTGATTTAAATATAGAATTAATGGGTCCGGTAAGGGATGTATTGAGGTGAGGTGTGATTATTCTGTAAAGATTAGCTGGTTTTAATGCATATATTATATAAAGTATTAGAAATAACTCCTTATGGATTCCCATTATCGAGTTGTATGTTGGGTGAAACTTCTCGAACAAGGGAGACTCCTGCCCCGGTTTGCGTGATACGGTTCAGATAAATGGGACACAACCATGGTATCGAGATAACAGAAATCCTGAGGAATTCCGCAATTGACGGTTAACCGAGGATTACTGGATTTGGGGTGTCACGGCACTGGTATCGGGAGCTAAGATTGTCACGATTACTGTGACGTCTTTGACATGGGCCTAGGATATGGAGCTGAGGTGTGGTGCTAAGTGTTGATTACACAGGTATGAGTCGCCGATTCGACTTCTGCGGCGCCAGCCAGAGCAGGTATCACGGCCTGGGGCTTGAGGACCTGGAGGCGACCATAATAATAACGGTGAAATTGATACAGCGTCATAACAGTATCGGGGACTGCAGTACCTAATACAGGTTCATGAGACAGGTTTAAAACCACTGCCATGAACAATGTTCCATGTTGTGTTCGAATTATGTGTTCCATGTTTGTGATTCTAAGTGATTGTATGTTACATTGCGTGGAAAACATATACGGTATGATGTATATGGGAAATGTGATTGCATGGTTACGCGAGAGAAAAAGAATATATATATATATATATATATATATATATATACACATGGTAAAATGTATATGGGAAAAGTTGAATGCTAAGGTTAGGAACCATAACAGCAGGGTTCGGAAAATAAGAAATAACGACATAAAGTTTTGAATTTTATTGAAATAAATAAAATGAGTGGTTGGCAATTGCTGCAAGGTGATGAAGCAGGTCAGTTCATGGTTGTTAAGTCTAATGATAGCATGTGCATTACTAGATAGACTAGGATGAGATAATGGAGTTTGTTGCCATTTGGCAAGTGTAGATGCCAAGTCGAGTGAGGACAAGAGATGTCTTCAGAGGTGCCCGACCCGGTACCACTGTCATCTTTGACCATGGTACCTGGCGAAACATTGGGGTTCTGACTGCTTTGCCATTGCACGAGGCTAGTGCGGCCCAATGAAACCAGAACTCCAGTAACTCCAGGTTTAAGTCACAGTATCTCCGGCGTTCACAAGGGAGGATCCGAGTGGGTGGCAGCTCATTGATTTAGGCAAATTGAGAAGGGTATTGGAATATGGTCTTCTTTCTCCGTCTTTGACGAATTAAAATTGGCTAGCGTTCCGGCCTAGAGGGTAAGTCTGTGAGTGTGGTGGGACTGGGTTAGGGTACATCTAGGGTTTAGAGCAATGGCTTGGGCAAAGTTCCATGGGCTCTTTACTGGAAAACAAAGTATTTTCGGCCACTACTAGACATGCAAAGCTTTTAGAATCCACCCCCAAGTGAAGACGAGGAACGTGTGATGATAGTGGCTAGATTCGCAGAGATTGACACGTTTCTTGTGACTGTGTGGCCGCGAGACATGGCGAGTCAAAGGTTGAAATGGGGCGAGATTGTCCATTAGAGGCAAGATTAATGGGTCCTTCGGGACGCTGGGCTGCATGGTCGGAATGACTCTAGCCATAGAAGAAGATGGAAGGGACGCACATGGAGTCGAGATGCGGTGCCGGTGGAAGAGGAAGGAGGATCGGCCTTCTTGAGTTTGGGAAAAAGCACGAGAGGACTTATGTCCCACGAGCGCCCAGGTGGGGGGCTGGCAGGCCGAGCTGTCTTTCACCTGTGCCATCGGCTGGACATATGGCGGGATTGCCCACGGAGAGGCATGGATCCAGGGTTTTAGGCGACCACGGTCCGATTATCGGTGGGGCGAGTGCGGTTCTGGTTGTTCCTTCTCGCCCGGTCTGAGCTAGAAGGACCGATGTCGGTCTTGGGGTCTTTGCCTGGCGTCTTCGGCTACATATAGGCGAGAGGGGCTGGGGTATACGGTGAAAGTTGAGCAAGGCTTCCGGCCCGGGAATTTGAGAGACGGTGTGTTTCTCGTTGTGTCTGGCCCGACTGGCTGCGGTCGGTCGATATGTGAAGTGCGTTTCATTTCTCACAAAGTGTTGTTTAAATATGGATACATCATATTCATGTTTATTGCATATGTGAAAATTTTGGGCTTAGAGAGGTTGGGCTGCAGAAGAGCATTTGTATGTGAATTCTCACAGGAGCAAGGTGAGTGTCGATCATATGTGTCGGGATTGTGATCGAGAGATCTTAGGGATTCTCCTTTGTGGACTGAGGTCATGGACATATTGTGTTACGTTTGAAGGCATGATGCTGCAGACCGTGCCTGACTCCGGAATGGAGTAAACGATTGATGGGTTGGCTAAAAAGTTTTACTCTGAAGGGCGAATAGGAACGAGGTGGATCTACCTGGTAGTTTCTGCGAGTATAAGGATGTTTTCGGATGAGCTAGGATTACCTAAGCGAGGGATGTGAACTTGTATAATGGAATTCCCACTCCCTGTCATTAGTCCATTTCTGTGACTTTTCATGGGATGGCAGGTGAGTTGTAGGAACTTCCGAGGTCAGTGCGAGTATTGTTGGGCAGGGTTTAATAAACTGACTTTTCACCTTGAGAAAGCGCTGGGTTATTACAGGAAAGAAGGTCAAGACTCAAGTGGAATGACTGAGTGAGAGGCATTCAGGGAACAGGAGGCTTGTCTGGCTCTATTCGTGATCGAAAGCAGGAGACAGAGGTACACGGTGTGCTTGTAATACTAGGGTGAAGCAGGATATGATCTTGATCACCGGTCAGAGAGGGTTGTAACATGGTTCAAGGCGGCTAAAGAATCATGGCTTGAATTACCACATGATACGGATTTGGCGATCACTGTCTTTTGCCATCTTGCCTATTGTATGATGACGGTTTGAGGTATTTTCGGACCGTAAGAGTCGAGGTATATTTTCACTGCGAGACCTCGACATGTATGATAACAGGAGAGATAGTCTCTGGAGTTATGACTTCACTGCATTACCATCCTGGCAAAGCGAAATATAGTGGCTGATGCGCTGATCGAAAGTCATGAGAGTGCAGCTAGTGTAGTTTCAGTGGCTGAATGCGAGGCTTGTGGGACCGGTTTGGGCTGCGATGCAGTGATCACGTTCAGGACTCAGATCAGGGCTCATGTGGTGGTTGGAGAGGTACTATTGATGCTGATGGGACCTCGAGGAGGGACCAATGCGATATCTTGTATGGTTGGGATTAGGGTTTGCGGCAGCAAAACCGTCTGATGTAAAGTGTTAGTAACTTAACTTGAGGAGTGAAAAGGCAACGTGAGCCTTTGAAAGGGAGGCATGATCACAGGCGCTATCTTTCTTGAGGACGAAGGTGTGTGGTCTAATATTTGGCATTAGAATAATACTACATATGCCTGTGTTTAGGTGTGCTAGTATGTGCTGAATTTAGAGACGAGAATTCTATTAAGTGAAAATGTAAAAAAACCAGGAAAATTGTCCCATTTTGAAAAGCTGCGAAGACAGTAATAGCGAAGCTATGTAAAATGCCATAATGGTTCAGGAAAAGCCTAAAAATTCTCTGGGTCTCGGATAGCAAAGCAATTTGTCTTGAAAATTAAAGTGTCTCACGAATCTAGTGACTGAAAAAGTTTCGAATTAGAGATGCGAGATAAGCGAAAATACTGCGTTTAAAGGGTGATAAAGAAAGCGATGATGACTTCGAGGACGAATTTTACGAAAAAGTCGGAATTAGGGAATGGTTTGAGTTAAGTTATTAAAATAAAATTGAGCTAAAATAATAAATTGTTTAAGTTAGCTTGGACGAATGAAGCAATATGATAATGTATAATAATATAATATAATATATAATAATAAATAATAAAAAGATAAAAGCAGAAAAGTCAAAGGAGAGGAGGAACATTTATTTAGGAAGAGAGGGGCTTTCGTCAAGGGAGAGATTTTATTTTTATTTTTCTGCTCAGCCAGCTTCTTTAAGATCTACGAATCGGGCAAAGTGGGATTTTGTTTGGAGCGGGGAAAGCAGTTGAGCCACATACTTGAGTGCTGCGGCGTGAGTACCAAAATCTTGGGTTTTGTCCAAACTCCACAAGGTGGGAATTTTCCTACTTTTGTTATTTTAGCCTAAAAGGCCATTTAATAACAGGATTGGCTTAGGGTCATGAAGGCGAGTAAATTTTAGTCTAAATTTTTTAAACTGGCGTAAATTTTAGGACTGTTTAGAACAATCGGGTTGGGTATTTAAGCTTGTTTGAGCAGTTGGGTTGAAAGATTCGGGCTTGTTTTGACAGTCAGAATAGAGATTTCGAACTATTTCGGGCGATGCGAGGCGTGTTGAAATCGGTTTTGATCATAGGGTTGATGTCTATAGGGTTTACCTAAAACAATGTTTTGGTATCATAGTAATTCGATGTGACAGTGAAGGGACCCAAGAGGTGCCATGTTGTATATGGAGTTCGAGATTTGGGCCATTTGTGTATACTGGTGGAATAATATGCGTGTGCATAATAACATGTTAATATTGCTGTGATATAACTAACGTGGATTGCATAGTTGTGGGAACCAGCAAAAAATTATATTATTAACGAACATGTTAATGTTTCATGTGGCGCTCATATATACAATATAACATGAAGGAGAATGCATTGGCATCGGCCATTTCATATACGCGGTCACATCGCGACCGGTGGTATTGGGTGCATGAATACTTGGTATTCTGTTCTTGTTGAATAGTGGTAAACTTTTGGAAATGGGACAAGCGTCCAAAATCGAAACTCACGAGTTTGTATAAATAATAATAATAATAAATACGATGTGTTTGGGTGAAACAAGATGGGCGAGATCCCTAGGGTGAAAGGCCCAATTTTATTCTTGATCGAACATATGGATCCGGCGATAAAGTTCACGAAAGTGTCGGAAGCGTTAAGCCTAGGGCGAAACTAAACCTAACTTAAATAACTGGATTGCCGATAAATTAAGTGGAGGGTTGTCCGATGGTTTAGATCATTGGGTGAAACACCCAGTATTTAGTTTTCTGCAGTGTTGAGAGTGAGAAGTCGATCGGGACTCGGGTTGTGGAGCATGAAGAGTCTCATCATGCATGACCACGAAGCATTCCCACCTGGGATTACACATTATTATAACTGGAATATGGTTTGATAATGTTATGTCTGCATTCATTGCATTGGCGGGGGTAGCCCTTGTAGGAAAAATTTTCTCTTTGGGCATTGCTCACCCGGATTGTGAGACTACAAGTGCAGGGGGTGTGTCTGAGGGAAGGCAGCGCTCAACGGTAATGTGATTATGAAGAAAGGTCGACATGTGGCGCTTGGTGTGTAAAAAGAATTGTGGTGAATTCTTTTGGACTATTGTATAAATAGTCGGGTATGTGAGTATGGTAAGGGTCGGTGATCGGATCTTATGGATTGTCGTCTTCATTAAATTCATATTTTGGTTAAATATGAATAGATAGGTCCCAGATAAAAGGGACGTGGTGAGAATTGGTCTTGGGTAGGCTATATTAGAACAAGCTAGTTTTTAATGTATATATTATATAAGGTGTTAGAAATAAACTCTGTGGATTCTTATTCTCTGAGGTTGTATGTTGGGTAGAGCTTCGAAACAGGAGAATGCGCGATTTTTGTGGAAATATGGATCCCGGAGTAAATGGGACGCTGGCCATGTGGTGATAGGTAACGAAATCCACGGGAATTCCGCAATTGACGAGGTTGTCGACGGGACTGGCCCTGGTTTGGGTTATCCACAGGCGAGGATCTTCGATTATCGGGACACCCGCAGTCCGGTTAATGGAACAGACATGCGAAATCTGGTTGACTCTCTTACGTTGGCTGACCGAGGTTGATGGTCCAGGTGGCGTGAGCACTAATCTTACCGCGGCCGGCGCGCCGAACTGGAACATGAAGACCGAGACTTTAGAAGCGGAACTTACGAAACTAGGATGAGGAAAAGGTAATCGCGTGGCTGCCATACTGGCGTGGGTTATCGACTGGGTTGTTGGAGGTATGTTTGCCATCTTTTGCTAACGTGACGAAGATCGTTGTGCCTGATTGCCAATTTTGCATGGCGTTGAACCGCTGGACACATCATGTCTGAAAGAATTTGGGCGGGATTGGTTTGTTTGTTTGCATGTAAACCGCCACTGGGCACTAAGGTGAGGGTTGATATGATATGTGTGGTTGCAACGAAGTTAAGATCGCAGGGACTACTCACGGTGGAGCGCTGATTATGGACATGTCAGTTTGATGTCATCGCCCGGATGGATTGAGTGGCAACATCACACGACGCTCATCGGTGCATGATAGTAGAAGTTACTACCTACGAGGATGGTGACCGATGCTTTATGTTTTGGGGATAAACGATGCCTCGGGGCGGGTGTGCAGCTCTAGGTGGCACGAAGTGACGGTTTAATTTGGTAGACCTTACCTTAGGGACGAGAACAGAACATGATTTGAGTCCCAAGTTGGTTTGGACCACTGGGAGGATTAACTTGGTTTATGAAAGCATTTTGCACCTTAAACCATATGTGGACACTATGCATTAGTTTCATTCTTGTTTAGACTTTATAGATCAGTATGTGATGGGACATGAGATTTCTTTAATCATTTGCATTAAATGTTTAGATATTTAGTGGCTCTGTTCAAGAGAATGGGTTATAGTTCTCTGGATTGAGTATATTTAAAACTGGGTTCCAGATGATTGTGACAAGAAAATTCATTTAATGAAGACATGATTAGTTTTGGTACAAATCAGACATCAGTTGAAGAGTGAAGTGGAGAAGCTTGACCTTCTATGTGTTTAATATTAAAAGTGGTATGTTAAATAGGTGATAGAACTTAAATACTCTAAATAAAAAGGAAAATAAATTGAAGTGCTAAAATAGGAAAATGAAATAGAAATAATAAGAAAAAGCCCAACAAAAGCTTAGGAAAATGAGGACTTTAGGGTCATTTGAGACTAAGTTATATGTCTAAGATGTAGTGTGAGATTTGAGGGTCAAATAAAATGAAATGTGGGTTATATAGTAAATTTGAAACAACTTTAAATGGGGTTTTGTTGAAGACCAACAAGGCCATGAAATAAGGTTTTAAAGACGAATTTTGATAGGAAATATTATGAGAAAAAATGAATTTGAGGAGAGAGATTGAGAGGAGAAAAATAAGCTGAGGCCCGGAGCAGATCAAGATGGTTGGTGTGATTCTTCCATTTCTTTAGCTTCTAGGCGATCAACATCTGATGAAAGAAGATTCAAAGGTTAAAGTATGAGCAAAAAACCAGCTTCCTTCTTTTGTGATTTTGGTTTTGAAAAGCCTAACTTGGGGAAAAGGATGTTTTTTATTGATAACCCATTATTGGAGTGGTTTTGGGTAGGATTTTTATGGTGGGTTATGAGGATACATGAATTTGGATGGAGTTATTTGGTTTTGTGGGTGAGAAATGGAAGAAAATTTTATCTGCTTTCTGAGGCAGAGAACCACTTTGTGAATCTGAGATACAAAAATTAGATGCAGAGTGCCCATAATTACACTAGGGGTGGTACCGGTGCAAAAGTTGGGATCGTTATTAAACCTGAAGGATGATATCGATCTTGAAAAGGGTGATGCAGGGCTATGATCTGTTTTTGTACCTTACTGCTGATTAAGTCTAGTATTAATTACACAGTTGTTGGGACCCTAATAAAAAGGTTTAATATGAGGTTCAACTATAGGTATCTGAGAGAAAGCGTCTTTCACATACCAATGACTGTCCAGTTTTAGTATGATTATTTGTTTAACAGAGGTGGAAATTTGTGTTTGACTAGAATGCGGGTGAGAATGACAGAACTGGTATTTATCCAAGAAAAGGAGACAGAGATCGAATAATTTAGTTTGATTTCACTGAACCTCTGTCTTACTTCTAGATTAATATTGATGGTTTACTATCATGAAATGTGAAATGATTGTCAGACTATTCTGCGTCAAATTGAAAGAGTAATAATCGCATAATGTTTTGAAATAGAGAAATTAGGATGAACCATTAAATATTTGCTTGTGTGCGACTATTTGATTACAAAATGATATTGTCATATTGTGACATAATGAATGAAATTAATTGGCTAATGACCCACTTGGTAGGATGTACCAATGGAATCCATCTTTGTCTGGAAGAAGGTATATTACTAATCATCCACTGGCATTACCAGTCAAACATCCATTATGATAAGATATATAACATTTATTAAAATATCCACCAATGGGATCTTTCAATGGCATCTGTCCATGATGCTCATGGCATTTTTAATGACCACATAGCAAGGATGCACTAATCGACATCTTTCTTGGAAGTGAATCTTGAAATTATTAAATAATAATGCAGCATTCAGAGATGACAAAAGGACAAAGATTGCTTGATAGATCAGTCATGGAACTATCAGACCCAACACGGAAACCAGAGTAAATATAAATTTTGACTGAGTGAAATGAGATTTGTAAACTAAACCGTCCTTGAAGTATATGTTTGAATCTCATGAAGAAGTTTGAGTTAAATGATTTGTTGCATGTGTCATATTTTATTATGATGTCAGTTGATTTGTAAGTGAAACATGTTGAAAAATGAATAAACAGATGTTGTTTTTATCGTGACGTGGAAGGGTGAAAGTATGGTTAATATAAAAACTACAGTTTTCATGATAACATGTTTATTGTTAAGCTGAAAATTGGAATATAACTATATAAGAACACTAAGCATGAAAATTCTTGAGCGTGTGGTTTTTATCTATCATGTAGGGTTTAATTAAAACAAAGAAAGAAGAGGCAAAGATGAGTCAGGAGTCTTCATAGGAAAGATTGACATAAGTATATGTACCCGATCGCATACATATATAAAATTCTTTTTTGAACTGTGACATTTGTGACAAAAAAAAAGATTAATCTCGAACTATTGTTTTATATATCATTTTGTAAAAACATGATCATGCCAATTTAGTACAGCATATTCTATAAAGTAAATAATTTATAGGCTTGCCATTTGAAAGCAGCTCAACATAATTGAAAACTCTAAATGAAATGACATAAATAAAATGTTTTAATGAATAAATAGAAAACGATCGAAGTAAATAGAGATAAAATTGGATCCGCCATTAAGATGAAGTAAGGGATTAAGGTGTGACCACTGGAAAAAATAAAATAAATAAGTGTGAAACACAAAAAGAACAACAGAGCATCAATGGGTTTGAATCATGCATTTGTTGGACAAAAAGGAGTGATTTTATGAGTATAATTTACATCGGTTCGGTTCAGACCCATGTCCCGAATTGACGAAAAAGGTGCTACAAACCCAGGGACTACCTCAGTATAAGGATGTAAACTTCACGATTGGTTCCACTACCTAAATGGCCTTCACGTTTATGGATCCGCATGATGGTGTTGAACCACGGGACTTGCCAGATCTGAGTCTAGACTTTATTGATGGTGGTTGATTTAAATGGTAGAACGCTGCTGCCGGGACGCTGGGTGTTGTTTTTCCAAGAAAAAGGACAAGGCCAGCCATTTGTGCATTGATGCAAACGGTTGAATAGGGTTACTATCAAAAATGGTATCCTTTCACAGGATTGATGATTTATTGATCATTGAGAAGAAGGCCTTGGTCTACTCAGTGGCCGAATCTCGTGTCAAATTGTCTCATTGATTGAGAGTTAGGAAGCTAATATCCCTAAGGCGGTCGGGGCAGCGATACGGACATTCGAGTTCTGATGATGCCCTTGATTAATGAATACCAACGTTTATGGATCTCATCATGGGTGTTTCGAGCTTATATCTGAATCATTGTGGTGGTCTTCGTGACATCTTGATCTGCTCCCAGTCTGAGGAGGAGCATGAGGATCTTGAGGGATTGTTCTCGAGCCCTCGAGAGAACACTTGATTGTATGCCCCGAGTTCGATAAATGCAAGTTTTGAAAACTGCGAGGAGGTGAGATTCTTAGAGACATGTAGTGTCGATTTGGGTATATCGGTGGACAGGAAGAGGTCGACAATTATAAGTTGGGAGGCGAAGTGGGTCTTAGAGATGCATTTGTTTCTTGGGATTGGCGGAAGTATTGCAGAGGAGTGAGGACTTCTCACAGGTTAACAGCCTATGTCGAGTTGACTAGAAAAGGTCAGTTTACAGGTGGAATGGACTTTCTGTGGACATTCTGAAATTTAAAGGACCACTTGATCACATTAGGCCTGAGTGCCTAGAAGGAGGGTTGAATGCTATGAGTGTACTACGATGCTTCTAAGAGACGATTTGGGATGTTTTGATGCGGTCAGGAGGGTTATAACATGGTTCTCAGTGATTGAACATGGCCCGAATACCAACACATGACATGGAGTTCGCGGCCATAGTCTTTGCCGAAGGTAGCGCATCTACTTCATGGTGAGCGGGATAGGCTATTACTGGGACCGCGAAAGTCTAAAATATATCTTTGGCGGGACTCAACACCGAAGCAACGCGAATGGATGTTATCGAAGGATTATGACTCGCTGCATTACCATCTTTTAGTGCGGATGATGAAGGTTGGGCCGTGCGTCTTTGGTAGTCTCCCCGATTACGGGGGCGGACCTTAATTTCTGATTGGCATATGGCCCAGAGAGGAGATCCTCGGGGAGTTTCCATTACTCGTTTTGTTATACGCAAATGCGAAGTGTACTAAGATCTTAAATCATGATGTACAGAAGTGGTATGAAGAAACTCTGCGTTGCGATTTTGTTCGACGATACCTCGCGTTGTCGGCATAAAAATTTGAGCGAGGAGGCGACAAAGTACTCCGGCCCGCGGAGGTAGCAAAGTGGAAGTGGCTCCATATCACGATGGATTTTGTGACTCACTTGCCACGGACATCGCGGAAGCATGATTCGATGTGGGTGATAGTAGATCGGCTCACCAAGTCGGCACATTTTCTAGCTATAAGGATGACCTTCTGGCTGAAGAGATTACACGGGTTGTACATGCGAGGGCTCGTCTGAATACATAGTGCAGTCTCTATCGTGTCGGATCGGGATCAGGTTTACAGTCATTTTTAGGGAGTTTGAGAGAGTCGTGGGAAGAAGTAGTTGATGATGGCTGTGGCACTGTCAGACTGACGATTCAGGTCAAGAGGACCATCCCAGTTCTAGAGGACATGCTACCAGGTGCCATCCTTGATCTTGGGGCAATTTGGGAAGAGCATTTGCCCTTGGTAGAGTTCACCTACAACAATAGTTACCATGCAAGCATACAGATGACACCATATGAGGCTTTATATGGGAGACCATGTCGGTCTCCGGTTTGTTGGAAGGAGGTGGGAGAGAGATCCACCACTGGCTCGGAATTGATTAGAGACACCTCTAGGAAGGTGGACTTGATCTGACGACTTTGATTCTCATGGCTCGAGCTAGTGAAAAGCTACGCTTCCTGACAAGCGGCGGCGACCTTTTGGGTTCAGGCGGGCGATCATGTTTTCTTGAAGGTGATGCCCTAGAGGAGTGGTCAGGTTTGTGACCAGAGCCTCGCCAAGGTTGCTCCGGGCCCATGAGATACTTGAGAGGGTGGGCACAGTTGCATACTGGTTGGCATTACCGCTGAGTTTATCGGGTGTCCATGAGGTATTCCATGTCTCGTACTTTGGAGGCTTCACTCCAGATCGACTCATGTTGTGGATTGGGACCCGATTCATTATGGATGCGAATGGGACCTTTGAGGGCTGTGAGTATTATGGATTAATTAGGTCCGAGGTTCGCAGATGTGAAGCTGTAAGGCTAGTAAGAGTGTTGTGGCAACCTTGAAATGAACCCTTTGTGAGGAACTGAGGACACGTGTGTGCCACTTATCCTTCCTTATTCGGATGAAGGTACATTATTTAGTCATTTGAACCTTTGTAAATATTATTAACAGTGCACATATGCATGTAGGTGTATGTATATGTGCATGTGAATTTCAGGACAAAATTCTTTTAAGAGGGGAAGAATGTAAAACCCAGGTAAATTTGAGCTTTTCCAAAAAAAATGGGGCAAACACGGTGAACTTACCGCTACGATACAGGTTGAAAACCTTAAAGTTTTCTAGATTTCAAATGACAAAACGAATCTCAATGTTGTGTTCGTCACGCGAAATTTAATTGCCCAGGCGAATTTCGTTGAATTAAGAGCCAGATGGGAGTACGTTTTGAGACAACATGTATTAGGGTGTTTGCTAGCAACCTGTTCTCACATGAAAAGCATGGATAGGAAAACCATGTAGACACATGGCATCTAAAAGAAATAGTAAATACATGTGTGACACATGGCAAGTATGTGTTCTATATGGGCTTTGTGATTGCTATAAAAATGGGAGTTCTGCTGGAGTTCATGGGGAGGGCAACAAAGGAAGAGGAAAGAAAATGGGGAAATGAGAGAAAGGGAAAAGAAAGAAAGAAGAAAGCGAGGAAAGAAGAAACAGAAGGAAGGAGGCCAAGCGGTTTCTTTCTCGATTCATTAACGTTCAGCGATCGGAACTCGTTGGACCCGAGTAAAGTTCGGGAGTGAATGAGAGCTAAGCTTAAAGAGGTGGGGAATCTTCTTACATTGGTTTATTTCTTCTTTAGGCTTCTGTTTGAGCAATTTGAAGCCATGTTGCTATCATATTAATATGGGATAGTTGTAGCTTGTTTAAGAGACTTATTTCGGACGGAATTGGTTGAATTGCATTCTGAGTTACCAAAATGCTCTACGAAAACCTAGAGCACGCTATTCAAACCAGTTAAACATATTCATGTTGACCCTGTACTCAGCTTTAAGACCGTATATTTCTTGTCCAAACTTACGGAACCATACGTTCTTGGACTCTATATGAAAAAAATCTTTGAGTCTAAAATCTAACCATATACAAACGATGGCTTATTTAGTATAACTCGTACTAATTTTGATCATAACTAAAATGTACTATTACTTGGCATGACATGCTTGTTTGATGAAAAGGGTTGATATGTGTATTAATATATTGACATTAACGAGTGAATTGTAGTAGTATGGCATTGGGCATATTTGTAGGCTTCTTTGCGACCTCTTTATGCTTGTGTGATATATTGACATGAACAGATTAATATAGGAAAATTATATGCATGTTTGATATAGTTTGTTGGAATCCATTTGATAAGCCTTGAGCGGAAATAAAAAAAAAAAAAATTAACATATGAACCCCATCAGACCAAAGCGGACTGATGAAACTAAACAACAGATCAGGAAATCTGAATCTTTTCCTGCCTCTCTTGTAGGCTTGAATCCTTTTAGACTAATGCAGATTTGCTTGATCTGCACACACCTTTGGCTCTGAAACGAGAACTCCTTACAGAGCTTGATTCGACGGCAACCGGCCAAGGCACAATGTGCAAGCCTTCTAAGGTATCCACACAAACTTGGCTTTATTAGATGGAGTGGATGTGCTATTTGCCTAATAGGTCTTTGTCCCTGAACTTAAAGACACCTGATATCTTCCAAAACTCTAAAAGAATTCTAAAGCTTCCCTTACGAAGAGCCACCTGCTTTTAAGATATGAAGCCCCATATTTATGTCGAAGCACCCAAACCTTTTATTAAAATAATTTAAGCCAAATTCCATTACTAGACAATGGAGAAGCTGGGCATGACTTATTTGAATGCTGAGCTAAAGAGAGAGCCTTTCTAACATCCGTATAGCTCATTCTTGTAATGGCGATACATGGAAGTTCCTTTCAATGTTGGCAATGAGCTAAAATCATATATTCTAAGCCCTAGTTATGGTGATTCTGCAGACATTATATCTTTACCCAAATCAAGTAATTGATGACTCTGAAAAACCTTGCACGGTATGATATGGTCTTTGTCCACATGACTCAGGTCTTTAAAAGCATGGATAAGAATGTCTTACCAAACTTTTCAATGATGTTTCTTGATTCTCAAAGTGGCGATAAACAAATATTAACGATGGCAGTAACTCTATCAATCATTCAGGCACGACCATAATTCCTCGTGATTGTCTAACTTATCTAAGAGGGCTTAATAGACATCACTCGATTAAGCGGGAACAGTGCTGTTCACTATAGTCATTTCTCGACATAGTTCATGTGAAATATGGCTGTATTACCATCTGTGCAGCGATATTGAGCTACATCAGGGCACGAGGTTCCTGTAGAATCTGGCAGGTGGTGAATTAGAAGGACTCAAATACCTCTTTAGTGAGAACTAACGATGACATGTCATGTAAATGACTGCTCATAAGCGAATGAATCTGGTAACATGAGACACTTAACATGTTATGTTACAGAAGGTATCTTATGTTCATGGCCAGCAAGCGTGGTGCTTTTCTAAGAAACATAACAGTCTTAGCCTACATTTATTATTTCACGATAATAATCCGACTTAACAACTCTTAGGAAATAATTGTTATTGCTGCCCTTAGGTTTCTTATGAAGTCATATGATGACATAAGCAGACAACTATTCCAAGGATCGATTTTTATCAAGTTAAGCCACAATTAATAAGATAAAAATGACTAAATAAATATGTATATATTTTTCTAATGACAATGTATATGCGGCTAAGCATATCAACACTTAATTGCGGGATCATTGGTGATACATGTTTATCTGTTGTTCTATAGCATTCATCGTATGCGACATGGTACAAATGATAATTACATACATTACGCATCTACAAGACTATCTTTGGCTAACAGGTGTGAGAGTGTTGGTTGAGTGAAATCGATAGGCATTTAATATTTGATTGGTGGGCTGGTTAAATGGGACAAATCAGCGAGTCTACGATTGATTGAAATATTAAATAAATCATGTGTGCCATGTATCAAACAAGTTGGGATATAGATCCGCTCGGGTGGAAAAGACATGAAAATTATGGTCCAGACACCAATGATCCCCAACGGTGAAAAGCGGCCAAAGTGTCTAGTTATGGGCGCGTGATTGAGACACCACCAAATACTTGAAAACATGGGTTGATAATAAAATGATAATTCACGGAACATCATCAAAAAAGCTTTTGGTTTATAAACAAATGAAATTTGTTTTGAGAAAATGATCGTGAATATCATCCCGATGATGGTTTTCACACATAGGCCCAGAAGATTGTGTATGAGGAGTCAGGGCGGGGACTCGGGCGCATGGTACATGATGAGTCACATCTCATTTCATGGCATGGCATGTAGGATTCCATATAGAATTGGCATGTTCTTGTTGGAATGTGATTGTGAAATGGTGAGTGGACATTGCATGTGCAGTTAGGTGGAGAGTAGCCCTTGTAAGAGGCATTCTCTACTGGGCGTGGCTCACCCTTTATGGAGATATGTTCAGAGGTGTGGGACAGACAGCGGTGGAATGACTTTCGATAAGTGCAATTGTGAAGAAGGCCGACCTTTCTAATACGACCTATTCATTTGTAAAATATATTAGAACAAAAACTAATCATTAATATATGATTTGTATAGAGTGTTGTAATAAACTCTTGGACCTTGTGACACAGTCTTGAACAATATTTGAGTATGGTTTGAAGGGCCAGTGGGGCTACTTTACTCATAAATAGTCTGATGGATGAGACATGTCAGTGTGGTATCAAGATATCACGTACTATAAGTGTCTATGAACAGGACGATTGGTCAGGACCCCAGTTTTACAGGCATCACCTGTGAGTGGCTTACACTGGTGTGACGAGGAAATCAATTAATTCATAACAAGCTAATTCTTAAAAATTTATGATGTTCTGTCAATTTCATACCTATTTGCCACTATTGCATTCGGCATATTTTCCTCAACGCTTTCCCACATGATGATTCTGTAAACCTCAGAAAAAACTCATCACTATAAAAGAATCACGACTATCAAGTCATATTTATCTTCCAAATCTTGTAGTTATTTTGGGTTGAACTTGAGGATATAATGCATCTTGAGGTCGGAAATATTCTCAATATTTTCTTTTGAATTCTTAGATTATTCACTGACATTTGTATACCTTTTAGCTTTATTCAACAATGTATTCCCCATAGTCCATCATTTTTGTTGCATAAGTTTATCTCTCATAAATGTAATGACAAATATACATTGTCATAGTCATATTTATTTCAAATAAAAATAAATTTAAGCAGCTTGTTTCAGATTTATTCGAGATAATAACATTATTAAATCTTTTATGCTACAATTGTAGCAGCCCAGTTAAATACAAAATTCAGAATCTTTAATCTTTGAATAACATTCTCAACTTCCATTCAAATAACAAAACTTAATTTAGGTAGAAAAATGTTAGTAATGAATAACTTTTCATAGGCCCCTGCTCTATTATGGAATTGACTATTTATGAGAATAATTATTATGATGATTTGCATGTTTATTATATATATGTCATGAATAATAATAATCTGAACATTCTAAATGTCCCTAATCGGTTAACAATATAGAACTAACAATAATTAAGATAATTATAAGTTTGATTATGATATTCATGGGATGAATATGTATGAGACCCCAAATCAGATTGCACTCTTCTATTTATTAAAGGCTGAGCTATTAGACGGGCTTGATGCCAGTATTAATACATGGAATCAAAGAATCTCACTTAGAACTAATGTCTCTAACAAGTTGTGTCAGTAATCCCTTTGACACATAGAGATCGTACTCAGTTCTCAACATAAGAATATTGTGTTTGATATAATCAAAAGCATTGCTCTTTAGCTCAGTTGACTATAAGGTTATACTTGAACATAGTAAAGTCATATGATGAGATATGAAGCGATTAGATGAATTTATCCTCTTATATAAGAGATATCTACGGTCCCCTAAACAATTGAGACGGAGAAATGCATGGTAAATTAACTAAACAATTAGTGGAGATCAATGTCTATATTAATCAGGTCTAATTGGGTTTGGTAATTAAAAATGAAACGATATAGGTTAAACTTTATTCATGCATATATTCTGCTCAAGAATATCATGAGAGACAAGGATTATATTCATTAGTTACTGTAAAGGATTTGTTTTGGATCATGAGCTTTCATTTAACCCAGGCTTAGTCATAATGTCTTTACTAAGAAATTGCTTGCAACTTCTTGGGATCAATCTTGATTGAGCTTCTTCACGATGTTAAGTGGAACTATGGGGACACTTGCATTGAAACTGAATAATAACGGTTGTATGGTTTTTACTCATGTGGCCCAAAATGACAGTTATTTTTAAGTACAAAATAACATTGTTGTTGGGTGAGTTGACATTATGCCTGCTTCTTATTAACCATATTCCATTCCACCTTACTGCTACCCTTCCCTTTCATATTCCCTTACTGTATCGTTATTATTGAATTAAATTTAATTTTGAAAATTTTAAATTTATTGGCAGTTACTATTTTTGTGAATTTAAGTGTTGTTCACGTCAATTTGTTTGGTTAAATTAAGTAAGCAATTAAGTCTTGAACGGTTTATGTTTTGGCAATTTAAGGTGTTATTATTAAAGAGTTTTAAACTACTAACAGCTTTCCCAAAGTCGTTTTGACTTAAGCCTAGAGACTTATATAGATATGTATATGTGAGACACTACCTCTTTTTGTAGTAGTCGTGTCTTACTAAAACTGGTTTCAAAACAGAAAGAAAAGAAAGAAAAACCTAATTTAGTTTTGAAGGCGAACTGAACTAGCATTCAACAGATCGTTTTAATATTTGTGATGTTATGGATACTTTAACAGAGGGTGTGATGCAGCTTTTAGAAAATGACACCTTTAGATCGAATAAACAGGCCTTAGACTTTGAGAGCTTTTGATGAATCGATCCACAAGAGTAGATTTCATTTACCCCTTCTACCGGTTTATGAAGCATGATCGCTAATTGGTTAAGGGATAAAGAACACCCATTCTGGCACATTTATGTTTCCAATTAGATTGGATATTCACGTAACCATTCAAAAATCCTTTCTATCAACCTTCATACATCATGCTAAAGAACTAGTTATTCTCCACAATTTTTCAAAGGAGTGTATCAACACCAATCTCCACAATTTTCATTGAGTTCAGAACTCATTTATTGTCTTGAGACTATAGAAAAGTGTGAAGTTCAAGGAGAGATTAAATTTATATTTTTGAGAGGAACAAATTTTATATTTGTGTTTAATGAAATATCCATGTGAATTTAAGGATAGTCTTTGCTACAAAATCAGTTCCTACGCTTTAAATTAAAATTTATTTATTCATTCATTTTAAATTTTCATTAAAATTTTATTTTAACATCATATTAATTAATAATTGAAAAAATTAGTTGTTAAATATAAAAACTTCAAACTTATGATAATTAGTATGGAAAATATCATAAAAACCCACAACTTTCAAGTTTTTTGCATATGAAGCCTTAAATTTTAAAATAACATAGAAAACCCTAAAATTTGTTTTTTTATTCAAATGGAAATTATATTCGGGTTGTTGAGACTTTCTAACATTAACCCAAAAGTATAATTCAGGTTTTTATGTTATTTTCAAATATTCATTTTCACCGGGGAACTAATAAATCTTAAAGTCAAAAATAGCAGGGAACTCATCTGATGCATGTTGACTATGGGGCTGCAAAAGAAAAAACTAACAGGATGGGCTTAAAAATCTAAGACATGAAAGAACAAAATTGCATGAGCATATAAACCTACTAAAAGAGCTTCCATATTTTTTAAAAAATCATCCCCATTCTCTTTTAGCCTTTAGAAAAGGGGAAAATGGGCTACAATAATGATACGTAAAACCCGCCCCAACTCCTATTCATCACAGACTGTGGCTACGTTGGGTAACCTCCTAGAAGAGTACCTTTTCTATCCTTGGCTGCATTGAAACATCTCTAAAACACACTTTCATTTTATTGTTTTGCTATTCTTTTTTGCCATTTCTAATTACTAGGCCACTATTTGTGTTTAGTGGATGTTTAGTTGTCAGTGTTTTCTACTAAAGGAAAACCCCATGGAATGAATAAAAATATATAGCATAATTCCAAACTTCTTCTCTCTCTCTCTACTGCCTCTCCTCTCCAAATTACACTATCATTTGGTATCAAAAATTAGGAATTGATTCTTCACACTTGGATACACAAGGAAAACCAATAGAGTTCCACTACTTGAGGTCCAATATTGTAACAGACATAGTCTAGTTTTGATCAGAGAATGAATGCTTACAGTGCAGGCGGTTTAACAGAAACTCAGCTTTGAGGTAACCGATGTTGTAGCCACACTAACTAGATATAACCCCTTGCTAGAGGGATCATCCCACCACTCATATACATACTTTACCACAACCACCAATACTAGTCCACCTCTCCAGCAATGCCTCTAGGTTGATTTTCTCGGCTATTGGAGAGGCAGGTCAGTTGGATCTACAAGATTTGAACAATAACGAGTTCAGGAAACATTGCTGTTGAAACTCAATCTAGTTTACCTCTAACTATGCGGAAGGCATCGCTTCAAACCAACATCTCTCTGGTTGACTGGTTTTGAGGACCCCATTCTTGCTGGGATGAACACACTATATAGGCCATTCTCCTCCAGTTTTGGTCCTACTGAATATGAGGCCCTTCAGGCATTGCCAAACCTAACAAACAATGTGGTTTGCTACAGAAGGCATTCAGCTCTCCATCAGGTTGACAGATTACCTGAGCTTAAACTAATCAAGTTTGCTTTATTTACTGCATTATGAGATGACATTAATCAGATCTTAGAAACCAAGCAACCACACACTAGGCATATTGTTAGCAAAGGAAAGCGTGAAACGCAAATAAACTGAAAAAAACAGAAACAACTTTCAGCCGCCTCCCACTGAAAACGACGTTGCAGAAAGGACCTGACCCTTCCGTAGGAATTCTTGGACCCACTCTAACCAAGCAATCCAATAATAGGTCAAACCCTTCTTCGATGCCAGTTCGTCGAATCACCAGTCAGGAGGCTCGTGAACGAGGGGAGAAAGGATTATGCTACTATTGCGACGAGAAATATTTCCAAGGACACCGCTGCGAATGACCCCA
Organism: Tetrastigma voinierianum; assembly: GCA_016808115.1. Taxonomy (NCBI): domain Eukaryota; kingdom Viridiplantae; phylum Streptophyta; class Magnoliopsida; order Vitales; family Vitaceae; genus Tetrastigma; species Tetrastigma voinierianum. The sequence goes on along the minus strand of JAEQBH010001956.1, from coordinate 416,907 downwards.
ACTTTTCATGATCGTAGATACAACCCCAAAGGAGTAGGAAACTTCCGATAATAACTTACAAGGCTACTGAGAGATCAACACTACCCGGAATGTCCTTCTATCTTAAATACTGGGGTGAACACCCCTGAAGCCTAGTTCTAGGTGAATTCAGTTCAAGGACTAATTATCTTGATGCGATGGCGGCAGCACCCCATAATTTATAGGCCAAATATTGGCTCCAATTCGATTCTTAATTGTAAGAGACTCAAAAACTCAGTGATGCCGTGGAAAATAGAAGCGGATGTCAGGGTGCATGGGAAATTTCAAGGACTTAAGCTCACCATCCAAGGAATTCCTATCATTGTAGACTACTACATCCTACCAATGGCAGCTTGTCAAGTGGTCTTAAGGGTCCAATGGTTGGAGACTCTAGGTCCAATTGAAACAAACTATAAGGATCTCATTATGTCATTCAAATTGGGAGGCGCCATGCACACTCTCCAAGGGGTACGGCGCACTGGTAAAAATTCTAACATTGAGGTTTTTGATGATAGGGAATGTACAAGTCTACAAGGCACATGATTCTTTTTAAAAATTATTCCTATCCATAACCCATCCCCTTCATATTAGCGATCACCAAAAATTAAAGAGTTGTTAAACCAACATGCTAGGGTTTTCAAGAACCCAAGCGCCTTGCCTCCCAAACGGCCACACGATCAACGAATTCCACTACAGTCCAATAATGAACCAGTTAGTGTGAGACCATACCAATATCCCTACTACTAGAAGGCAGAAATATAGTGGATAGAGGCTGAACTCCTTCATTCGGGACTAATTAAACCAAGCACTAGCCCTTTCTCCCAGCCGGTACTGTTGGTCAAAAAGGAAAATGGATCTTAGAGGTTCTGTGTCAACTAGAGGGCTTTGAACAATATCACCATCAAGGACAAGTACCTTATTCCAATGATCGATGAGTTATTGGATGAACTTCATGGGGCCAAGTTCTTCTCTAAACTGGATTTAAGATCAGGATACCACCAAATCTAAATGCAAGCTAAAGATATTCCAAAGACTGCCTTTAGGACCCATGAAGGAGACTATGAATTTGCATGGCGCTCACAACTAATGTCCCACCAACTTTCAAGGCCTATGAATGATCTCTTTGTGTCGCTCAAACCCGGGGTCCCATCACCAAATCACAACTCTTTGAATGGCGGGTATCGATATTCGATACCACACTATCGTGTCTCATTCACCGATACTCATTTATGAGTAAAAGTAGCCCCATCGGGCCTTTTCAACCATACTCAAAACATTACCCAAGACTAAGTCACAATAGTCCTTAAGATTTTAATACAACACTGTTATACAAAATCATATATTAATACTACTTTGTTCTAATATATTTTCTAAAATGAATATCAAGGCCACATGCAGGCCTTCTTCACAATTACGACCTTAGATGGACGTCGTCCACCGGTGTCTGTCCTGCACCTGAAATATTTTTCCCACAAAGGGTGAGCCACGCCCGACAGAGAATACCTCCTACAAGGGTTACTCCCCACCTAAGTGCACATGCAATGTCCACTCACCATTTCACAATCACATTCCAACAAGAACATGTCAATTCTATATGGAATCATACATGACATACCATGAAATGAGATGCGACTCATCATGTACCATGCGCCCAAGTCCTCACCGACTCCCTCACACAACGCCTAAGCCCATGTATGAACAACCGTCATTCTGGATGACATCTAGTGATCATTTTCAAAACAAATTTTATTTGTTTATAAACCAAAAGCTTTTTGAATGATACCTCACAATGATCATTTTATATTCAAAACCCATGCACCTGCGGCGATTGGTGTTCATCAGCAGCTCCACAAACCCAAACACTTTTACGACCTTTCACCATTGGGACTATGAACGACCATAATTGGCGGGGTCTTTCAATTGGGATCTCGATTCAGGCTACAAGAGGATAATAATCACATTTGTATCCTAAATTTTCTCCTACCGCTAGCCTGCTTACCGGGCAGATAATGCCAGGTCGAAATTACTGGTGGATGGGTTTTCTTCATACAAATGTGATTTAAGTGAAGTCAAAAATGGTGAATTTGGTTCGATTTAAGGTGGTGATAAAAACAGGCCAGGTCGCAAACTAAATAAAATGAAGAAAATAAGAAAAAGAACTCCTTGGAAGCGATCACATCGGTTTTAGGTCCCATGTTAATCGAGAGGTCCCCAAGTTCATTTCTCGTATTTGGGAGGATGACATAGTCATCTCCTCGAATCCAGATCTCCTCACAGCTTTAAAAAACTAAACTTAATAATTTTCTTGATAGAAAGCATTTATTTAGCATTTATGTATTCCTTCGCTGAAAATCTATCTTGACTCATCCCTACAAACATCTAGGCAAGAATCCAATGAATCTCAATGGATCTAAAAAATAAGCATCCACCGAATCCTAAAAGATTACCATGTATTGATCAAAGAGGATGCCCTTACAAAGGAAAATATAACCCTTAACCTACCTCCAAAGTGGTTTGCAAAGAGTAACAATGGATATCGTTGGTATCTAAAGCTAAGAATACACGAACCCTAAAAGCTTGCCAAGTATTGGAATAAAGAGTACATTAAAAAGTCAGAACCTAGAGTTGAAAATTAGGAACCAAAACAATAAAACCTGTCAAGTAGTGAAAAACAGTAGGGTTTCACCAACAGCCTCTACTTCAAGGAGGAAGGGTTTTGCCGCTTCATCCTCCAAGTTATCATCCTGGAGGGTGTTCGGGCAAACCAAGAAATATATGGCAGGAGAGAGAAGAGAGAAAATGAGGGCTAAAACGTGGGGTCCGATATTTCCTTCCAAAATCAAAAACTTAGGTCACAAGAAGTTACAATAGCCTTCCTCCTCTGAGAATACAAACATGTGAAATACCAAAATAACCAAACTAGAATAATTACAATTGAGGGTAGAAACGAGGAAAACAAAAACTGAGTCGTTGATCAAAAAACAAAAGCGTTAAAATTTCGCCATGCACAAGGAATTTCGCTATCATAGTGAAATGGCTATGATAATAATTAAGTATCATAATAATTTCAAGCATACGAAATTCGCTTATGCACGTGATATTCGCTATGATAGCGAAATTTCGCTTATCATAGCGAAAATTATCGTAGCTTAATTTTGGCACTGCTCCTCCCATCGTCTGTACTTGCTCTCGCGCTACTATTCCCACTCGCACTATTCCATTTCTTCTAGTTTTGATATTCTTCATTCCCGCTGTCAAACTGATAGGAAAACCATATGAAATTGATGGAAATCAACCCGACTTTGGTTATGATTGATTGTCACGATAATTTGGCTTCCAATTCTCGCAAAATCACAAAACAGCCTTCGAATGCAATCGTAGTAATAGGACCGAACAGTCACCTGGTTAATATGAATACTAGTACACAAAAAGCGCCAAACCTATTAAACATAGGGTTCAAAATAGCACTTTTTGGGCACTAATCACACTTCTTAACCGACACATCGCTAGTCCCTTAGCAATGCAAGAAGAAAAGAAGAGAGAGCATACAAAAACCATAGAAAATGTAATGTTCACAAAAATTATATTTCAAAAAGGTTATGTGAATGGTGCAATGCCTAACCCTGTGTAAAATCACTGCAAAGCCTTGTCCAATAATTATCATGAGAATGAATGTCATACAAAATTGAGTTTTAAAAGAGCCTCCTTCTGGTGAATCAACCAGAAACTTCCGTCAAATCTAAGTCTGCTTGATCACTCAACAATAAACTCCGCTAAACCGCACTTTCTCCTCCAAATCCTACTACTACCACGACCTAGCATGCTAACCAACCTAAATAGATCGACCCATGACCATTCCATAATTCTTTTTGCGTTGTAGGGTGCAATGTCGAGAACTGACTCCTACCAAAGTCCATGTAATCTGATCTACCGATGACCCTTTTAAACCAATTAAGGCTCAGGGCACCAAGTCACAAGGATCTTTCGACCACAAACTCTTCGTGTTTCACCCTGGACTAATGATTTCAAACTCCAAAGATCTACAACTTGTTAAACCCACCCATCTACCCGTGTAACTAACACTAAGTCGGTGGTTCCCAACCGCTGAAGGTTTAAGGCACTGCCAAAGGTTTTCACATGATACACTTCTGACCGTTCCTGTTTCAAGGTAAAGCGCTGCAATTTTTCTCTTCTTTTTCTTTTCTTTTTCTTTTTCTTTTTCTTTTTTTTTTATCTTTGAAGACACATTGGCTCTATTCATGGGTCCTTAACCTATTAAAGGTGGTCAAACGAAACTAGGGTAGGTTATCATAAGGCTTAGGAGGCTAGGCGCTTTTTCAAAGTTATCACATAAAACCTAATGTGCACTGTGTGTGTGGTTAGCCAAAGGTGGAAGAAAAAGGCCTAAAGCAACAAAGAGTCTCAACTGATCATCCACTCGACTAGGCATGGAACCAATCTAACATCAATAGAATTGGACAAAGTTTCAATTTTTCAAACTATGAGCTAGGCAAAACACATAATTTTTGGTTGCAAAATGGGTCCACTTATACAGCCGTATAGTATAACAAATTTTTATAGAAGGGAACCCAGCAAGCCACTGAACATCACAAATGGGCTTACTTCCAAAATAGCAACAAAACATAAATACAAAAGCTACTTCCTTCACTTTATCCACCCAACCCAAACATCTCGTTGTTCAAATAAAGGCTTGGATTGGAAATTTAGGGGAGGAAGTGTTACCTCCTTGATGAGATGTGATCGTTGTTAGATAGATACTTCGCAAGTTTTCCATCGACACCTTATTCACTCCGTCATTTCAAATGAACAAGTTAGGAGAAGAAAGAGAGAAAAAGCGGGACTGGCTTTGAGCATTTTGAAATTACTTCTTCATAATAATTTCAAAGTGTTCTTTCTTGCCATATTTGGATTCTACACTCTAAGCTTTCCAATCCGGGGTGCATTCAAAAACGCCTAAAACGGAGTTCAAATGACAAAGTTATGAGCGAAACAAAACGTATAAACAGTTGTATCATAGCGAAATTTCGCTATCATAGCTTAAATTTTTTTTTGAAAATAAAATAACATAATAATAAAAACGATTTCTTTTGTTTTTTATTTTTTAGAGACATTATATATATATATATATATATATATATATATATATATATATATATATATATATATATATATATATATATATATATATATATATATATAATAAAAATAAAATAAAAATATTTTTTTTAAATATAAAATAAAATAAAAACAAACGTTTTTTTTTTTTAACCTAGTTATTTGCGGCATCAAGCTTTTGTTTTTAGTGGAGGCCATTCGTATTTTCGCTTACCATACAAAATTTCACTATGATAGCTGCAAAATTAACCTGCCCATTTTCGCTATAACTGCGAAAATTTCGCTATGGTTGCGAAATCTCCTGCTCCTCCTCCTGCTTACTGCCGCTTGCAATTTCTTCAATCCAGCTTCAAAATTTGCACAAATTGCAAAATTCAAGTACAAGAAAAATTAAAAAATTACGTAAAAGTAAAAATTAATCCAAAACAAAAATTCACTAAAAATTAGAGAAAATCTGGCAAGAAAATTAACGAAATCAAAATAAAATAAGCCAAGAAAAAAAATGAAACAAAAGTGGGAGACTGTGGTTCCCTAAACCTATTCCCCAAGCCTCAGGAGGCACTAGAACCGCGAAGCTTAGAAATGCCGAGGTTCGTGCTCCAAACTATTAAACCAAGACCAACCATCCACTATGCCATGCAGATGTGCAAATCGCCATCTTATTTTGAAGTAGTGGCAAAATTCTGTACAATTCGCTTACTAATCTCTTGAAGTTTTTCAAAGATAGGCAAAGTGACGGGGTGGCCTTTTCGTGGGTGCTTCAGGATTGGTCAGGCTTCGTGGATTGGTATATACTTGGTCGAGAGAGTGCTTCATGAATGGGTTTGCTATGGCTGGGCAAGGACTTTGGGGCTTTTTCTATTTCTTCCTTTCCACTACCCTCCCCGCCTCAGCATTAGGAGGTTTCTTCTTTCTTCTCCCATGGATGCACAAAGAAGACCAATGCCCGAGGGTTCAAAAATTTTCTACCAGCCTTCGTGGGTCGAGACACGCTCCTCCAATTCACGGTTTCACTTTGGCACTCTTCCTCTGGATTTTCTCCCTCTTGATGATCATGCTATTGGGCAAGCCTTGAAATGGGGTAATGCAGGTTATCAATTTTCTTATCCATTTCACTTTGAAGCCCATCTAATCTTTGGTCCAGGGAGTTCTCCACAATATGGATTTTTTGACTCAATTAGGCATTGAATTTCTCGTTTTCCACAAAGATCACCCACCGCTTGTAAGGTCTAGAATTGTCATTTCAACTGGGGAGATTGGTTGTGGTGGTTGAGGCTGAGACAAAGAGGCATACTGTGGATGTGGAGGAGGTGCATAAGTTGGGGTAACACTATAGGAGGGCACTGGTCTCTATATTCTCTATATCTACATGGGCTCACCCTCTCCACAGTTGCCGCCACCGCATGGGCGTTCCTATAATCCCTCATTGTCATGTATGCTCTAGGGTCTCTCTCCACAGTGTATTCACTATACTGTTCTCCCCTTAGGTGTTCCATTTGATTCTAGTTCAAGCCCACTGGAACATGGATCCCCGCAAAGAAAAATGTGCAACACAAGACAACACAAACAATCTCAAGTAAAGAACTTTTCTCTTTTTTTTTTTTTTTAAGTGAAATGAAAATAAAATAAAAAATGACGTTGAAATATATAAAAGAAATTCACCAATACTTATGATGAGGATCACAAGTGTTCCACACCACAAATGTGCACTTAGACACCATCCCCGCACTACGCCATTTGACTACAGGGGCTACGCAGGTGATACTCGAATCAACAATATTTGTATCCTACCTTTCTCCTACTCCGTAGTCAAAGCTAATGCAAAGATAATGCACGCCAGGGTCGAACATTGTGATGGGTTTTCTTCAGACAAATGATTTAAGTAGTTTGCAAATGCAGAACTGGGGTTTGATTTTAAAGTGGTGATAAAAATAAATGCGGCTCAGAACCGAAAATAAATGAAGAAAATAAGAAAAGAACTCAAGCATCGGGCTACTCGGGTTTTAGGTTCTAAGGCAACTGAGAGGTCCCCGAGTTCATTTCTCAGATTGTGAGGATGACATATAGTCATCTCCGAACCTGATCTTCATTTAGATTTAAAACTAAACCCTAATAATTTTCCTTAATAGAAAGCATTTATTTAGCATTTATGGTTCTTCAAGGAAAATATATCTTGACTCATCCTACAATGATTCGTAGAAGGGCACCAATGGAATCTCAATGGATCTAAAAATAAGCATCCACCGAACCCTAAAAGATTACCAAGTATTGATCAAAGACGATGCACTTACAATGAATATAACCCTTAACCTACCTCCAAAGGGCTCAGAAGAGCAACTAATGGATATCAAGTATCTAAAGCTAAGAATACAATCGAACCCTAAAAGCTTGTCAAGTATTGGCCAAAGAAAGTACATCAAAAGTCAGAACCTAGAGTTGAAAATTTAGGAACCAAATGTCAAAACCCCATTGTGGCATCAGGGAGCCACCACACTTTCGTAGATCCTACCCCCAAAGAACCTTCTACTTCAAGGAGGAAGGGTTTTAGCCACCATCCTCCAAGTTGTTATCCTCGAGGGTGCTCGCAACCAAGAAATGAGAGAAAGAGGAGAGAGAAGAGAGAAACAGGCCAAAACAAATGACATTCCTCTTCCAAAATCAAAAACTTAGGTCAATTAGCAGGTTACAAATGGCTTATATAGCCTTACAAAACATGTGAAATACCAAAATAACCAAACTAGAATAATTACAAGTGAGGGTAGAAATGAGAAAACCAAAACTAGAGTCGCTTGGGATCAAAAACAAAAGCAAGAAATCCGCTATGTGCACGGTGACATTATCATAGCGAAATCTCCTGCTTATCATAATGGTGTTCGCTATCATAGCGAAAAATTCAGGCATAGCGAAAATTCAAATTTTCGCTATGCACAGTACTTTTCGCTATGATAGCGAAAATTCGCTATCATAGCGAAATTATCCAGCGTAGCGAATTTTGCACTGCTCCTACATCGCTCCATTGCTTCCCCGCGGCCACTATTCCCACGCACTATTCCATTTCTTCTAGTTTTGATATTCTTCATTCCTGGCTTGCTTAAATTGATAGAAAACCATATGAAATTGATGGAAATCAACCCGACTTTGGTTATGATTGGATTGACACAATAATTTGGCTTCCAATTCTGCAAAAACTATAAAAATAAAATTTCTGAATAACCCATGGCGCAATAGTAATCTAACATGTCAATAATCAAGTTAATTATAACAATTAAGACAATAAAATAAAACCTATTAAACATAGGGTTCAAAATAACACTTTTTGGGCACTAATCAGGATCTATCCCAACTTGCTAATACCCGGCACATATTTTCTTTACCATTTCCGTGCAACTCTGTTGGATGTTGTCCCATTTAACCGAGCCCACCCAATCAAACATCAAACGTCATGTCGATTTACCAACCATGTACTCACACCCATTTAATGCGATGTGCCCGTGCATATGCAATGTATGCGCCATTGCCTATTTGTACCATGTCACATAAATGTTGAATGTTATATGGACAATTTTATCAAACATGCATATCACTAATACATCCTGCGCAACTATATCAAACATGCATATAATTTTCCTACATTAATTCATTCATGTCAATATATCACACAAGCATATATCAACATCATAGACAAATCATTACTTAGTCATGTAATGAAGCACTTTATCCTCTAGGCTAAATTACAACATAACATGTCCACAAAATAGCCTACAACATGCCATGTAATGGCCACTTCTACACATACAATTCAGCACATGTCGAAATATTAATACATATATCAACATTTCATCAAACAAGCATGTCATGCCATGCAATTAGTACACTTGGTGTTATGATCAAAATTTCAGCAACGATGTGATCACCAAATGCCTATCACTGGCATATGGCTAGATTATAGACTCAAAGTTCTTTCATAGATTCTAAGAATGCATGAATCGGAGTTCGGACGAGAAAGATATGGTCGTCCTGCCTGAGTACACCAAGAAATACACTATCGCTACCAACTGGGCACGCGTTCGAGGGTTGATGACATTTTGGCAACTCCCGTAAATGCAATTTTTCAACCCAAATTCAATCCGAAAGCAGCCCTTTAAACCTGCTATAAACCCATCCCATGCCATTAACATGGCACAACACGATTCCAAAATTAGCCCAAAATAATAGCCCAAAGGCTAAAAATAAACCAAAGTAGAAAGAATCGCTACCTCTTGAAGCATAGCCCCTCGTCGAATCTCCAGACTTTACTTCTTAGTCCAACGAGTTTCGACCGTTGGAACGCCAATGAACTAAGGAAGAAACCGACGGCCTCCTCCTCTTTCTCTCTTTCTTTTCCTTTTCCTTTCTTTTCTTTCTTTTCTCTCTTTATTTTCTCCTTTCCCTTTCTCTCTTTTCCTCCCTTTCTCTTTTCCTTTCCCCTTTGTTGCTCCCCTCCTCTACGAACTGGTTGTGAACTCCTTTTGATAGCAATTCCATGCTCCATGCATGTGGACACAAGGCTTGCCATGTGTCACACATGCATTTGCTTTTGCATGCCATGTGACACATGGATTGCCATGTGTCACACATGCATTTGCTTTTGCATGTCGTGTGACACATGGCTTGTCATGTGTCACACATGCATTTGCCTATGCATGCTTTGTGACACATGGCTTGCCATGTGTCACCCGACACATGTTGCCTCAAAAAACGTGTAATTCTAACTGTCTTGAAATTCAACGAGATTCGTCTGGGCAACTACATTTCGCGTGATGAACCCAACGATGAGGTCCGTTTCATCATCCGAGATCTAGAAAACTTCCAAGTTTTCAACCTGTATTGTAGCGGCAAGTTCACGGTGTTTGCCCCATTTTTTGGAAAAGCTCAAATTTACCCGAGTTTTACATCTTTCGTTCCCATCTTCGGAAATGCACCCTCGTATTCTTTGATGACATATTAGTATACTCCAAGTCTTGGAAGAATCATTTATCACATCGATATATTGTTTTTGATATACTATCCACTAACCAACTATTTGTCAAACAACCAAAATGTCAATTTGGAGTAACACGGGTCGCCTATCTGGGCAATGTTATTACAAAATGAGTATCCGTTGACCCCGAGAAAATACAAGCGATAGTCACATGGCCGAAACCCACTACATCCCAAGCAGTACGAGGGTTCTTGAGCTTAGTAAGGTATTATTGAAAATTCATAAGTTTTACTTGGCGGCATAGCAAAGACCCTAACCCACCTCCGACCAGTGAGCCATTCTGGGGCCGAGAGTGGAAGGTAAGATGCCTTCCACAAATTAAAAGAGGCATTGACCAATTCACCAACCTTACATCTACTAGACTTCATTCAATAGTTTAAGATCAAATGGGATGCAAGTGGGACTGGGATAGGGGCTGTTCTCACTTAGCACAACCACCCTGTAGCTTATTTTAAGAAGGTTTAAAGGATCACTTCGCACTATCCACTTACGAAAGAAATGCTGCGCTTGTCAAGGCACCAAAAAGGGCGTCCCCACCGTTAGGGTAAACCATTCACAAATTCCACACCTGAGACTTAAATATCTACTAGAGCAACGAATTACCACTCCCCACACAAGCACGCTGGGTGCCCAAAATCCTTGGGTATGATTATACCATCGAATACTAGAAAGGGCCAGAGAATCAAGCCACCGACTCCTTGTCTCGCAGGGGAGAAGTTTATTTCCTCTCAATCTCTGTTCCACATGCCAATTGGTGGCCAACACTTCAGAGAGAGGTCATCCAAGACCCTTTTTACACTAACTTGGAAAAGAGGTGTACCTCACCGAAACTCGTGTAGCGCGACAGGGTTTGGTTCTATAATACGTAGGTTTAGCTGAGTCCATCCACCTTACTTCCGTTGATATTGGAAGACATCCACTCCTCCCCTATGGGGGGGGGGGGGGGTCATTTTGGTTTTCATTAGACACTGCACCGAATTGGCAAGAGCTTTATGTGGCCTAATATGCGGCGAATGGTGAAAGAGTTTCTACAAACTTGTGAGGTGTGCCAACAATACAAGGCCGATGGTATGAAACCGACAGGTCTCCTCCAACCGTTGCTAATTCCAACTCAAATATGGTCAGAGATTTCGATGGACTTCATTGAAGGGCTACCTAACTCCAATGGACATTCTGTCATCATGGTCATCCTGGATCGTCTGTCAAAATATGCCCACTTCATCCCTCTCAAGCATCCTTACATGATAGTCACAGTTACAAAGGTGTTTGTCTCTAATGTGGTCCGACTCCATGGCATTCCTACCTTAGTCATCAATGACAGGGACAAGGTCTTCACAAGCGCCTTCTGGCAAACCTTATTCCACTTGCAAGGGACTAAATTGCATATGAGCTCTAGTTACCACCCACAAATTGACTACCAGACTAAAGTTATCAACCGCACCTTAGAGCAGTATTTGCGGTGTTTAGCAGGACTACAACCGAAGAAATGGGTGGAATGGATTCCATGGGCAGAGTTTAGTTACAACACCTCCACCAAATTCAACCCATTTGAAGTAGTTTATAGGGTGCCTCCCCAAAGCTTCCTTTCTTACATGCCAGGAACAACGTGTGTTCAGGCGATGGATGCTTATCTCTAAGAGAAAGATGCAATCTTGAAGGAGTTACGTCACAATCTCCGGATGGCACAAGATAGAATGAAAAGCCATGCAAATCAACATTTACTTTGATGTTCATTTTCCAATGTTGGGACTGCTATGTGAAGTCTATGTTCTACCGACAGACTTCAGTGGCTTTCAAGAAGCCCTTGAAACTTTATCCCCCTTTTTTTGGCCTATACAAAGTTCTAGAAAAGGTCAGACTAGTGGCTTACCGACTACTTCTTCCTATGGGGTCCCAAATTCATGATGCGTTTCACGTCAACCACTTGCGCAAGCATTTAGGGTCAATCAAACCCACATCCGCTCAGCTTCCACTAGTTTCAGAAGAATCCACATTATTGTCACAACTGGAGACCATCTTGGCTCGACACAAGATTAGCAAAGAGAAGTACAAACCCTACGCTTAAATTTTGGTGATGTGATTGGGCACACCAATTGAAGATGCCACCTGGGAGAACGCATGGCGATATTCCAGAGCATATCTGGAGTTCCGTCCTTGAGGACAAGGACACTTTCAGGGAAGGGAAATGATACATAAAACCCGGTCCAATTACTATTCACATGAAGATAATGGCTACATGGGGCAACACCTCATGGAGCACCTTTTCTATCATGGCTACGTGGGGCAACATCTCCTGAAGCACCTTTCTATTTTATTCTTTTTCTATTCTTTTGCCATTTCCCTAATCCCTAGGCTACTATTTGTGTTTAGTGGATGTTTTGTTGTCGGTGTTTTCTATAAAGGCTCGCCCATGGAATGAATAAAATATATAGCATAATTCCAAATCTTTCTCCTATCTCTCTCTACTACTCTCCTCTCAAATTAAACCCATCAAATAATCTAATATATGAGAAGCACTCCCTTTTAATTACATTGCTATATATAGGCTATTGCAATCTAAAGCAGGACAAATGGCTTTTAAGGGTCACCTCGCTCGTGCCAAGCAACATTAGAGAAGCAATAGTATAGAAAATGAAAGCACGCAAAAGAGAAAGCATAAAAACACACAATATATGTCAACCTAGGTTGGATAACAAGCAAGAACCTATCATTCTATCCAATCGAGACTAGACTACAATTTAAGCAAAGAAAATATGTCCAAAGTTAATCTGTTTTCTGTGAATTGTTGAATCAACTCAAGCATCATGTCACACGCACACATAGAGCTTACAAAAGCACATAGAGCCTACATCTATAGAAGGGGAAAAGACAAGCAACACATATGCTAAGGCAAAAGATTATAGGTTACACACTGCAAAGGAATCAAAGGAGAAGAATATTGGACATAACATAGAAGAGGAGATACAAAAGAAGGAAGAAGCATGTGATCCAAAGATACATAAAAGTGCAACAAGATGTGAGTAGCTTTGCAAGATCAATTTCTTTGTGCAATTGATGTACCAACACATACTATTATATAACACATTATGTAAAAACCAATAAATGGTTTCCCACTTCAAAGTGACACTTATTATCCTAGGAAGAGAGCTTATGCTAGAGAGCATTGGTACCAACACTCAATAAGAGGAATTCTTAGGACTTAGGGATTGGGAAGGAGAAAGGGATCATCCTTTGATCAGTAAACAATTAATATCCTCTTTCCCTATCAACTTGATGAGATCTCCATTATAGTTAACAATTTTCATACTTCTGAGAAATTAAAAGTCCGCCTCTGATTGCTAATAATCACAACGCTAGCGTTCATTAGAACATAAGAAAAGAATATCAGCAAAGAATCATGTAATTGCTACCATTATCTATCATCCCAACAAGATCCAAGTCGAATACAAGGGAAGAGAAGGAAAGAAATGAGGAAATACATGTTCTATGGTTTTTCTAGAGTCGACCTTCTCTTCACTACGCTATCTCAATCTAACAAGGGTTCCCCAAAAATTTTAGGCCTTCTCTTCGCTATGTTCTAATCCCCTAAAATGGTTGGTTTCTCTTCTCTTCAGAGACTAAAATGGCTGGCCTTCTCTTCTTGCAGAGTAAAAATGGTCGTGCTTCAAAAATGGCCTAACTCTTCTCATCCCTCTTCTTTGTTCTTTTGCAAGAATTTTTTTTTTTCTCTTTTTTCCTACCTCATCGACGGTAATTTAGGTATTATGAGAATTTCATTTCCTTTAAGTTAATTTTAGTTAGATTCATGGATCTTATGCTCAAACGAAATTGTTATATGGACTCTTTATTAAATAAGGGGCTCCCTCTAACCCCAAAGCATAATTCCCCTATATATATCATAAATATTTTTGAAAAATACGTAGGATTTTTTTTATTTTGAAAAGCAATAAAACAAATGTGTGTTGAAGTGGGGTGCTGGGGTGTTGAGTTCAAAACTTGTCCCACATGGCCATTTATAAAATAAATGAGGCCCTTAAATTGTCAACAACTCATTAACTCATGCCAAAGTAGAAAACGTGGCTGGCAGGTAGATGGGCCTCCCACTCAGCCTGGTATTGAATGCCATCTAGAGAAAGGGCAACCTTTTAATGAGGGAGAGAAAGTTCAAGATCTGAACCTTTTGGTCCGGAAAACCGTCGATTCAGGCGGTTTAAATCTGGTGCATATCAAATCCTGTCAACGATTGGACCGTTCTGGTTTTTAAAACATTGTAGATATTGGAAATGACTACCAAATTAGAAAGCCCTCTTCGGATACACCTATGTGTGTAGACTGTGGATAGAAGAGTAAAATAAATGAGTAAAGTCTATGTCATGTGTCAGGTGAAATAACTCTACAAGGCCTTGATGTGATGTTACTAGCTTTCGGCCACAATCATAAAAGGGGAAAGTATGTTTCAGGCTGTTCATTTTAAAATAAAAGATAAATAGGTACAAAGAACTTCAATTGCATCATTCAGTATATTTGAAAAAATAATAATTGTCTTTGAAGAACAAAAGGGATAATTGGGTAAATAATACCGAAACTGCCCCTCTTAACCATCCAACTAGTATTCCAGCTGGATAAAAACAAGAAAACATCAAATTTTTTCTTATCCTAACTCCTTCGTCTTTCATATTTCCCCAGTTCTGTATTTCTTTTCTTTTCTCATCTTCATCGATAAGGCGAAAGAAAAAAAAATCCCTAAATTGTCTATTGAGTAGTAGCTCGAGTAATAGAAAACATGCTAACCATAGCGTGGCCATGTTGCCCCACTCAATGGGCCCCCCCTTTCCGGGCTTCCGCACTTCCTCTGTATCTAAGAAAAAGCACTGGACTGTGGTTCCTCGAAAAATAGTATTTTGTTTTTGGATGGATGAGCGGTTGCAAAAAAAAATGATTGTGAAGATTAATTTGATACAGTAGGTATCACTTGTTAACATGTTTGTGTAATGTTTGTCCACTACAACCTCATTTGTTCGTAAGTACTAATCTAACAATCTGTAGGTACTACATAAATATGCATTAGGTACTACATTAAAAATCTCAAGTACTATCTTAATGGAAGGGTCTGAAACCCCTTTTTTATCATCTTTCCTGATCAATACTTAGTTCTCATCCCTTTTTTATTTCATAAAGTACATAAATTATAGTTGCATCCCTGGATGTAGAATGAAATTAAGCATATATATGAAAGTTAGGGAATCTTACTTTGTGCTAAGATTAGGTCCTTATGGGAAAATTAGTAAATTTGTTATCTGTAATCACCTTCGGGTGTTGTGCGGAAAGGGTCCCTAAACCCTTGTTTACCACATTTTGCTATCCAAAAACTCAATTCTCTGTACATTTATATTTCATGAAATGTATGAATTATATTTGGACTCCTGGATGGAGAACCAAATTAAGTATGTATGTGAAATGTTTGGGAATTCATACTACGAGTGAGAATGTGGTCCTTAGCTAGGGGAAAAAGTTAAATCTCAAAGTTATCTCGTAGTAATGTTTCTAGTAAAAATAAACTCAAACCCTTTCCCTACACTCCAAGTGCACAGTACTATTTTTATTATAATTAAAGTACTACCTTAATGTAATGTAGGTATTACTTTAATATAAATTCCATAAACCCCTATTTACCATATTTTGTTGTCCAAAAACTCAATTCTCATCCCATTTATATTTCATGAAGTGCATGAATTATATTTGGACTCCTCGATGGAGAACCAAATTAAGTAAGTATGTGAAATGTTTGGGAATTCATACTTTGAGTGAGCATACGGTCCTTAGCTAGGAAAAAAAGTTGTAATCAGGTTATCTGTAGTAATGTTTAGGTAAAAATAAACTCAAACTCTTTTCCATATAACCCAAGTGCACAGGTACTACTTTAATATAATTTAAGTACTACCTTAATGTAATCCAGGTACTACCTTACAAGTATCAGGTACTGCCTTAATAAAAAGTCCCTAAACCCCTATTTACCACATTTTGCTGTCCAAAAACTCAATTCTCATCCCATTTATATTTCATGAAATGCATGAATTATATTCGACTCCTCACGGAGAACCAAAGTAAGTATGTATGGAAATGTTTGGGAATTCATACTTCGAAAGAAGCATGCGTCCTTAGCTAGTGGGAAAAGTTACAGAACTAGGTTATCTGTAGTAATGTTTAGGTAAAAATAAACTCAAACCCTTTTCCCTATGACCCAAGTGCACAAGTTTATATTTGGACTCCTCGATGGAGAACCAAAGTAAGTATGTATGTGAAATGTTTGGGAATTCATACTTCGAGTTAGCATGCAGTCCTTAGCTAGGGAAAAAAGTTGTAACTAGGTTATCTATAGTAATGTTTAGGTAAAAATAAACTCAAACCCTTTTCCCTATGACCCAAGTGCACAAGTACTACTTTAATATAATGCAAGTACTACCTTAATGTAATGTATGTACTACCTTATAAGTAACAGGTACTACCTTAATGGAAAGTCCCTAAACCCTATTTATCACATTTTGCTGTCCAAAAACTCAGTTGTCATCCCATTTATATTTCATGAAATGCATGAATTATATTTGGACTCCTCTAATTTGTTTACTTGAGTCAGAACTTGAAAGATAACAATTAATTTCAAAGCTCAATGAATGACTGCAATTGGATTGTTTCTAAATGAACTCATTGAATGACAAAACCATCATAGTTGTTGATTCTAAGAACATATATCCACCATTCAAAATTAAGTGCTTTTCTTGAACACCATTCTATGGCAACCCCAAGAACAAAATGAAAAAAGAAGGCAGCAAATAGGAAAAGTTCTACCTTTTAAATGGGTAATAACTAAACTAATTGACATACTATGAAAGTCTAAGATATATAAACATGGGTGTTACCCAATTGCATTGTTGGTTGATTTTGGGTATAACTCATATCGCTTCAACTTCTATAATATACGCTTTAATAGTTTCAATGTTTTCATGATCCTAAGAACAAAAATGGCTACCAAATGTTTACAACTGGCCAATTACACTTGCATGTTTTTACGACCCACTCACACCACCATTATCATCATGCATCACCAATGTACATAACAACTTTATCCTGTAATAATCCATTTTCTTCTACAAAACACAAATAACACAAGTGTAATTCAGCGTATATAAGGTACTGAAAATATATATATATCAGATGATTATAATGCAGTTACCGCAACAATCGATTTTGTTAGTGTTGCCCCATTCCAAAGTTCCATATATTTGGTTACATAAATTCCACAGTCATGCCTATACACAGTAATTAATTTTTTCATTTTATGAGAAAACTACAAGCAATGATAATTGTGTTGTCTATTAGACATGCTTCAATTTCCCTATGTCCATATCCCCAGACGCATCATGCTTCGCTACTGTTCTAAAGAAAGTGACAATCTTCTCTCGAATGTTAAGCTATGTACTTGCCACGTCATTGGCAAACGAAGATAGTAATCCAACACGCTTTGCGTGAAGGTTAATTATGTGTACATGCCAATGAATATCCACACATACAGGTAAATATAACTATAATAGTGAATATATCATTCGTTAGTTTGATAATGGATTAACAAACATATAGAATTTAAAGATTATACAACATCCATACCTTTCCACAAGTGCCTGAGGCAATGGCTGTAGCGATTGCGAGGTCAAGATAGTTTTTGGAGCGATCTAGCAACAATTCTTTTTTTGCTTGTCTAGGGATTAGATCAAGAACCACTTATAACGCAATTTCGTAAAACGAATTAGAACATGTAAAAAACCAAGTTTAACATATATTGTTGTTAAAGTAATATTGGTAAACCACCGCGAATGAAGAATCAAAATAGTGATTCACTCGTGATGGTCCCTGTTGTGCATTCAATAAACGACAATACATTCCAATAACCTGCATATGGATATAACCATTAACAATGACTGATAAAATAATTTACTGATAAAATAAATGAATTCCTTTATAGAGGAAACATAAACCATGTGATATACGTACCACAGAATTAACGAATTGATTGCCTTCTAGGCATGTCATCTCATATCGAGTGACAAACATTTCATACATTCGACATAATACCTCCCTATTACATCAAATAGTAAAAAAAATGGCATATAAAACACAAAATTACATAAAAGCAGCACAATTGCAACGATATTACCCTTAACCACCCTTGGGATCTATACAATCGCCATAAATTTATGTTCGGGGGAAAGCCTAGGGTACTACAAGCATTATCATTGACGAAGGTGATTTGCATGTTGTAGTTCTCTTTGACGAAGCCTTCGCGTACATCCTCTTTCTTTATTAGTTGCCACTCTCAATAAGAATTTATCAGATCATCTTTTCACATCTATTTCGACGCATTTTTCTATCTTTGATTGAGGCGCAGAGACATATGAACAACCTTCAGTTGTTGGAGCCTCACAATACGATGTCATTGGCTCTACTGCAACTCTATTCCCATCATCCAACTGAGGTTCATTTTCTGGATGAGGAATATGTTGTAGCATTGATGACATCACATTTCTAACAACGATTTCCACATTAAAGTCATTCGTTGGAGCCTCAAATTTGATCTCGCATGATGTAAATTTCAAATTTATAAAGAAAATCATTGTCATGATATGCATGTGTCGTCGAGATCACTGTAGAGAATGAATAGATGGTACTGGTTCATTTTGTTGTCTTCCTCTACTATTTAAACACTCTTCAAGTGTGGTGAAATCGCAAATCATTAAGAACGCCAATTGTAAAATTTGTTGTGTTGATTGACGAAGACGACTTGAATGTCCTATCAAGTTAAGAGAAAGAAAACCCAAACTTGAATATTTATAGTATAAGGTCATGAAAATTAATTAACCTAATGCAATTAGATCCTTACAATAATGGAGTCATCATAATGTCTACCAAATTGTGGATTTAGCTGCACGTGCTCATTTGGCTCTAGCAAATGGAGGTGCATGATTGAGTTCATGTACTGCTTGATCAAATTGAGGTGGAACTTCTGCCCACTTGGATTTCGAATCGTATTAGTAGTACGTAAATATTAACAAAAAAAATAATATAAGATATATTAAAAATACAAGTCTACCATGAAATATTGATCTACGTTTAACTGTCTTACATCAATTTGGTCATATCTACCGAACATTGTAATTTCATTAGTTAGTCGTCAGTTTCAACTAATCTGTCATTCCAGATATAGAACAAATGGCATCGCTTACATGAAACATCCACCGATGGCACATATGTTTTGACAAGTAAAACCCAGAATTGAGGACAAAATGAGTACTCATTATAAACCAGACAGGCACATTCATAACAACAAGCATCAACTCGTGTTGGAGATACATGTAGGAAGAAAGCAAACAACCGCACATGTATATGTCATTGCCAATTGAATTTCAAGGACTCCATTTTCTTTCTAATTATCGTTACAAATCTGTTCCAATTTTTCAGACATTAATCTCACCATCCCATATAAGGTCCCATGTCATGCCCTCCAACTTGTCGTTTGCGCCAAAATCGTTGTGCATGCAAAAATAACACAGAACACCTTTGAATCATTACTGTCGACTTCAAGTCTGGGTGACTTTCTTCCAACCTATTAAGCGAATATACCCGAGATGTTAATCCACGCCGCAGATGGACAATAACATCGGGTCCACTTAATGGGATCCCCATAACATTCATGACATCATCTATTGTCACATCAAGAGTACGATCTCTCTCCAATCTTATATGATGATATGCCACTTCGCAGTGTGATAAAGGATAGTGGCATAACTCGTAGCGGATCTCTCGACATGCAAGCTTAATGAGTCCTCCAAACCGGAACCCCTTAATAGCTTCCAACTTATGCTCAGACAATTGATGAATAATAGATAAAAAATTCTTCCCCGAACAACGAGATTTGGGGAGCTTCACTTAAAGTTACAAAACAAACCAAACTATGCACGTTAATAAGCAATCTTGTTAAATCAACTATTAATGTCTCATGTTACAAAGAATGATATGAGTTATATCTCATCACCTCATGCCTTGCTTACAAAAGATGTTGCTTACGTTTCCACTGAAATCTATCCATGCTTAATAAAAACTAAATGATAATATATATAAAATTGCATATTCACATTCATGAAACGAATATTAACATAGCGCACACAAAAGAGAAACATAATTCCACATAATAATATAGCATTTTTTTACCTAAACTTCTAGAAACATGCTACATAGTTCATAATACATTAATTAACAAAAGAAAAAACAAACCAAATGGAATGTGTATGAAAGTTCACTAATATGAAAATCAACAACATTAATCATGCCAATGGATTTTTGCAAGTTTTTCTATTGTGTCCAGCCATATTACATCGTGAGCAATAAACAATCCGCTTATCTTGAAATTATGACTCAATGTGTCTTTTCTTTGTCTTCCAGGAGGCCTTTTAACGCAGGGTGGCTTTAAAGAGAATAATACATTTCCAATGACATCTTGAACAACACCATCGTCTTGGACTTTTGGCATGTCATGTGTCTCAATACCATGAAAAGTGCCTGAGTATACCAATTGTTGTTCTTGGGATTTGAAGATTTCATCAACAAAATCCACGACATTTGCCTTACGGAGAGTAAACCACATGCATGATCACATGGAATGTCCGAAGACACAACCAATACATGCATGATCGTCTTTAATGTCTACACTCTCAAGACTAAATCATTCACACAAAGATAAAAGGTTTCCATTAATGGATCAACCGAGAACTCCTTTGGTAATATTAATTTTTACTTTCTCTCTTCAATTCTTCGCCCTATAATACCCTTCCACGTAAAAAGCTTGACTCAAGATTAGGGTTGTGATTTTGAGTCCAATTTCCATGAACGTGTTCATAATTAGGTTGAGTATCCTCACTGCAAACTCTAGTATTTAATCTAAACATAACCCACCATTCAGCTACAATTAATATAAGTAAATTACTAGTTGAACATTTCACCTATTTTAACCAAACATATATATTAATTTCAATGCACTAATTAACAAAACTAAAGAACTAACCCGAGGTTTAGCCTTCCTGTCTTTAATGGCAACCTATTACCAAAATGTCTCTCGCATGCATGTACAAGTCCAGCCAGGATATGAATTACATCTGCTCATCTTTGTTTTGCACTTAATCTCAACATGCAACTAAGATGAAGACTACAAAGATGTTTTAATCTAGGTCCACTCCTAATCCTTTTGTATCATAATAGAAATCTGGGTTCAAAAATACCCAATTGAATGCAAAGGTCGATGAGCAAACCTCCCACCTCTATCAATGATTTACGATTTCCTCTATACTCTTCATTCCCATTAAAGCTTTTTTGACAATTATTTCTTCACCTTTTCATAGTTACATAAATAAATATAGAGGCCTTTTTTCTACTCATCCACCAAACTCATACACGACAAGAGGGCCTAACACCTTCAAACAAAACACTATAATATTCTAAAAAGAAGACGTGAAAATTATATTGGCTACATTTTTTCTCGTTTTCCCATTCACTTTATGTCCAATCTAAACTAGTAAACATCTTCCTCAAGTTGTTTCTTTGTTCATTGATACGGAATAAGGTGATAAAGGTCGTTGAGTCTTAACAAGCCTTAACAACTCCCTTTGCTCAGTAAATCGTCTCATCATGTTGAGCAAACCCGTTTTATTATAGATGTACCCGCTATATAATACCTTGATGCTCTTTATGTGTGGTAGTTCTCCAATATCTTATAATAGCAAGTCAAGACAATGTAATGACACATGGTGTCCAATACAAATGTGGCCTTTCTTTCCTACAACCTCCTTGGCACATAATTTAAACAATTTAATAAATAGATAATAGTTGTAATCACTTACATACATAAGTAAAAGAAAATTTTCAAATTAAATTACAGGTACCTAATTCACCACATAATTTGAAGCATTGACCCTTATCACTAACAACATTGGCATAACCAACTTCCTCCACCCAGCTTATCAAGTAATTCAAACAATTTCTCTCCCGTCTTGACCATAGAAGAAGCATCAATAGATTTCATAAACATGGTCCCTCCTAAAGAATTCACCAATGACCTTTCTTTCCTATTAGTCCATCCATCTGACATAAGTGAACATCCATTTTGTTTCCATTATGTGAAATGATCCTTCATTGAATCCTTTGTAAGAGTCAATTCATTCTTGAGGTTAGTAACCCTTACATCATATGAAATCTTGGTCCCTTGTAGCCCACACCATATTGCCCAATTGCCTCAAGTATTGGTTGGAAACTAGCATAGTTCACCGCATTACATGGAATCGCGACATCATAGATCCATCTACAAAATAGTATATCAGCACTCTCCTTTGCCTCTTTCTTATAGGCATTTTGATAGTAGTTTAAGTATTATTTCTATTTTGAACAACCATTTCTGGATTAGGAGTGAAGATATGATCCATAGGACCTTTTTTGTGACACCTCAAAACCGGGAAGTCCGTTAACCAACCATTAACTCGCTAAAACTTCAGGATGTCAAAACTTGTTGCTCATGATTATTTGGTAAGTTCCCTTAACGGACCTATAATTTAACAAAATTGGATATAGCCCTTTGTACAAGGAGCTCCCACCCAAAAATACAACATGTACAACGTATAATAACATGGTCATCTGGGGCCACCTGGTCATATAATGACCTCTCCAACCATCTACGAGTAAAATGACCATAGGTCCATTTATCCATACTTAAACATAATGCACAAGGTAATAATACCATAATCCTTAAGAGTTTAATTATAATACTCTTTACACAAAAACATATATCAAAACAGTTTGTTCTAATATATTTTACAAAAGTAAGAACCAAAGCCGCAACCCGGCTTTCTTCACAATAGCAACCTCAAAGTGAGCGTTATCTCCTCGCAGACACTCTCTCACAGCACTCAAAAGGGGGTCTCACGATAAAAGTGAGCAATGCCCAGAGAGTAAACTCCTTAGACACACCCCACCCGCGCACACAATGATCATAAGCCACCAAAAACACATTCCAATCAAGACTATGCAAACTTAGAACGAAACTACATGCCACGGCCAGACGCGACTCACCATATCCCATGTATCGAGTCCTTAACGACTCCATCAAACCCGAGTCCCAACCGACTCCTATCACACAATGCCGAAACTCATGCGTGATAAAATCCATCATTCTTGGATTACATCCAATGATCATTTTACAAAACAAATGTCATTTGTTTTCAAACCAAAAGCTTTTTGGATGTTCACCTCAATGATCATTTGTTTTCAAAAATCCATGTGTCTTTTATGGGTGGCGAATTTTCCGCGGTCCCACCACAGGCTTCACAAACCTTCCCACACTTTTACTGGCTTTCATCGATGGATCCATATGTGTAACCTAAAAGATAATGGAGCTTTCACCCAACACATAATTTCATTTTCCATTTTCAAGTCATGCGACTCAATTTGGACGTTGTTCAATTTTCCGAGCCCGCACAATCAACACCAAACGCAGTGTTAATTTACAACCATGCAAACCGTGGAACTCTATTGA
This sequence comes from Tetrastigma voinierianum, assembly GCA_016808115.1. Classification (NCBI taxonomy): domain Eukaryota; kingdom Viridiplantae; phylum Streptophyta; class Magnoliopsida; order Vitales; family Vitaceae; genus Tetrastigma; species Tetrastigma voinierianum. The sequence continues at coordinate 393,106 of JAEQBH010001956.1, read as the reverse complement.
CGTTGTCCAAGGTATCGTATCCACTCACCCATTCACCAAGAATGGTGAATGACAACAACTATGCACACAATCTATTTAACGCTTATATCCCTGCATATGAAATGCAATTATGTCATTTCATGCTTAAGCCATGTCACACACACACACACACACACACACACACACACATATATATATATATGGATGCTATATGGACAATTTCATTCATGCATTACACCAATGCATCATTTGGACAATTATATCAATCAACATACAATTTCAAATTAAATCACACAAATCATATCAACATACTCATACACACATATACCTCCACATGGCAATACATTAGGACATACATATTGGCATCCAATCAATTACTACCAAGCATGTCATTCAAACTCAAGCAATGACAACCTCATCCTCAAGACCAATTGTGGCATAGAGATGCCCACAAAACATTCCACACAACAAGCCATAACAGACTATAGGATAGTTCTGAACTTGGTAGTCCCGGAAAATAGACCATATTTGAGTTATAGAGGTCCGATTTGGGTGATTTAAAAGTCTAACATCAAGTTCTCAAATAGAGCTACAATTTCCTTGAAGGATACTAATCCAAATTCTCACTTTTCCCAACCTAGTGCCAGCCCCAAAATATGACAATAGGTTCGCCAAAAACAGGCAATCAAGTACCCTGAAAACGAACCATAACTTGGGCTATAGAGGTCCAATTTAGGTGATTCAAAAAAGCCTAACCTCAAGTTCACAACTTCAACTACAATGTTCATGAGCCATTACCTAGTCTAAATTACTTTTTTCCAACTAAATCTGGCCTCAAAACTAAATACAAAACAAGTATCAACCTAAGTCAGGATAATTTTCATAAATTAAATAGACCATAACATGAGCTATAGAGGTCTAATTTGGGTAATTCAAAAGTCTAACTTCAAGTTCACAACTCCAGATACAATTGTCATGAAGGACATTATTCCATACCACCTCTTTTTCTCAACCGAAAGTCACTCCCAAAACCTAGACACAAACAGTTAACAACCTAAGCTGTGACAATTCCGAAAATTAAATGGATCATAACTTGAGTTATAGAGGTCCAATTTGGTTAATTTAAAAGTCTAACCTCAAGTTCACAACTTCAACTACAATTGTCATGAAGGACACAAGTCCAAATTCCCTTTTTTTCTAATCGAAAATCAGCCTCAAAAGCTAGACATCATATAGGGTCAAAACAAGGCACTATTCTCATAACTCTTTATTTTGCCAAACAACCCTATTAAAACTCAAACAAACATCCCCTAGAATGGAAAATAAACCAAAGTAAGAAGAATCCCTACATCTTGAAGTGAAGACGAAACTTTCGGAAGTCCCAGAGACTTGAAACCCAGGATCTCCCGAACTCTTCGTGTGAATCTTCAACGAAATCCTTAGTTTCTGGTACCCACACGTAGCACTCTTCGCATAGATGGACTTTACTTCTTGGCTCGATTTTCCGAACTCTTCGTGTGAATCTTCAACGAAATCCTTAGTTTCCGGTACCCACACATAGCACTCTTCGCATAGATGGACTTTACTTCTTGGCTCGATGAAAACCGAGCAACCGAGCTCTGTAGATCGTAGAGAGAAGTTAGAGTTTATCTCTCTACTCTCTCTACGAGTCTTTTTCTTTTCTTTTTTCCAGCAAAAGATCGACTCCTTCCCTCCCTCCAAATCTAATTTTCTATTTTGACTTAAGTCTTAAAGACTTGGCCCACATCACGCCACGTGTCCACTACTGGTCCGAGTCCATTTTTGTCCCGAAATAATTTATTTCGTCCATATTCAAGTTCAATTTATTTTAAATGAACTTTACTTAATTTATTTTTCACTTTCGAGATTTTTTTTTTCTCAAAAATCCTGTTTTTTAGGTCCACCAAGCACCCGATGCCTCGAAAATTATGAAAATCCAATTGTCTCATAATTTAACGAAATTCATCTAGGTAATTAGATTTTACAAGACAAATCCAACGGTGAGGTCCATTTCATCATCCGAGATCTAGAAAAATTCCAATTTTGCAACTTATACTATAGTGACAATTTACTGTTTTGTCATTTTTCAAAAAAATTCAAATTTACCCGTGTTTTACATTTTTGCTTCCATCTCTTTAAGCAACTACCACTATCACTACCACTACCACCACTTCCCCCTCCATTGCTACCACCACTAGAAACACCCTTTCCTCCCATTTTGCTAATAACCTCCGGGTCCTCATCATCTTCATCTTGGAACCCAAACATATCCTCATTCACATTATGACTCCCAATACTCATTTGATTTTTTTTTTAGTTTTTTTAGCTAGCATATAATCTTCTATTTCTTTACGTTATGTTTTGGATATCTTGTACACTTTTTCGAATTTCGAAATCCTCTAACAAGGTGTTGCTTTTGTCTACAAATGCCTCTTTTAGTTACTTTATCACAAAAAATACAAATGAGTGTACTTGTATCTTTCTCATTTAGTAAACAGGTGGGCTCTACTTCAACTTCAATCTCTTTGTCCATTTTTGTGTATCTTTAAAACAAATCAACAATAAAATAACAATTACATTGAGAAAAAATGAAAAAATATACATAATATTATATAGTATAAATCTATAAATTATAAACATACTCAATGTTTGTCAAACAACTAAAAAAAATTTAAATTTGTTTTCTGTTTTTTCATTAATTTTCATATTTTTTCCTATTTTGTACATTAATTTTCTAAAATTTTCCATCTCCGACAACTCTTCTCTGACACATTCCAACATGCAATGCCACTCCTTTGACAACTTTTCTCCATCTTCGACGGCTAAAAAAGCAAAACAAAACAAAAAAAAAAAATGGAAGAAGGAGAGGAAGGGTGTATTCTTGTGCAGTCGTTAACCTGAACCCGCCGCCTCACTCTACACCTCACCGGCGAGGAATTTTCGCCAAGAGTAGTGGCACCTAAGCTTTAGGCGCACCTTTCATAACTGATGATGCTTTTTTTCAACCGGATTGGGCTGGAGCGTATTGGGGTCGTTGGGCCGGAGGTGGGAATGTCATTGGGCTGGTCTGCATGCTATGGATGTGGCACTCCTCTGCAAAAACAAGAAAGAAGGTGGGTGGGCTGGGGCTTCGCCCGTGGGCACTCCGATGCCTAAATCAGTTTCTTTCTGATGAGAAAAGATAGACTGCTTAGAGGACGAATGTGTTGTGTACCCAGGTATGAAGACTTCATCAATGCCACGCCATCGGCTGGGTATATATTATTGTTTTCTTTAGATGGGCGGTTCCCGGCAGGTTTCACGATCTTTTAGCCGGCGAATGCCGGCTTCCTCTTGCCTGCGCACGAGCAAGCTCTCTCGGTCGGTCTTTCCTCCTTCACGGAAGCTTCGGAAGCGAGCGCATTTCTCGTCACCGAATCGCACCGGGAAAATCCTTCTCGGTTGCCATTTACACTGCGCACCGAGTCGCTGACACCGCAATCTACGTGGCTGCTCGTTTTAGCATAATCTTCGTGAGGTCATCGGTACCGGGAGCCGATACAGCTACGCGCCTTCTGTGGTGCCCGCACTCAACCGCCGGAGATTCAGCAGCTGGTCGGCAGCTCGCCGCCGCCTCACGCGCCGGTCGGTCAAGTCGACATTCCCGGCCGGTTTGAGTCTTCATCTTTCCTTCACTCCGCGAAAAGCCCTCCACGGGTTACGCCGCTGCTCATCAGCGGTAGCCGTCGTGGATTTTACCCGTGAGCGCGAAATTTAAATCCGTGACCTTTATTGCGAAGACCGGCCCCACAGAGCAGCGTTCCTGGGGCTGCCTTCCTTCCTCTCTCACACACCAGGCAGAAGGTCGTCGCTGAGGTCCTTACGGTTCATCCAGCCGCCCGCAGGCAAAGTAGCCTTTCCGAAATGTCGGTTGTGCCGCCATGCCCATCGCTGCAGTGTTAAATCATTTTCCCAGGCCCGAAGAGTTGAAGAGAGCGGTTCGGGAACCCGCAGATGGTGCCGCTTTAGCCGCGGCGTGTGTCCGCCCATCCTAAAAGATCTGGACCAGGTACCGGTCGCTGCCGCCTGTAGCGTCTAGCCTCATACCTGCCGGTGTCAGGCGTTGCCTTGCAGCCGATGTCGATTCCAGCGCCGATGGGCAGATACACATTTCGAAGAAGCTTGCCGCGCCACTGCCATACACGCCGGTTTACAGCGCAGGGCGCTGAGCGACGGCTGGCGATCGTGCGCGCCGCGGCGACCGGTGGCACGCGAAGCTTAAGTTCGATGGAAGACACGTTCGCGCATAGGTGCTCGGCCAGGTGTGAGAGCAGAGCGAACAGCTGGCGCTACCGGCAGCGAAGCGGAGGTTCGGAAAGAGTCGCGAGCGTGCCGTACGTGGTTCTTGCCGGCGTCAGGACAGCGCGCTGCGCATCGCCAGCGATGGCCATAGCAGCGATGAGTTCGTTACACCCTGCATAGTCGCGGTGCCTAAAGAAGGCTACGCAGCCAAAGATGAATCGCTGGCAAGACAAATACCGCAGACGGAGTCGGGCCGTGAAGCTTCGGTGTTGAAATTAACGGCCGGGATCGGTAGGCCAGTAGTTTGCATGGGGATCTTCATCAACAGTGATCGTTAGCCTCGGGCCGGACTGCCAGACACCAGACGACTCACGGTCTCGGTGGCTTGCCAGAGAAAGCCGCACGCCCACCAGCCGGGCTTCACCTGACATCCCAGAGACCCAGGAGGTCGAGAGTCCTCCCCGCCGATCACCGATTCTCGGCCGAAGCCACTCCTTCTCTTCACCTCTCTACTCCTTCTTTCTAAGGCCCGACTCCCGCACCTCTCTCGCTGCCCGACGCTGGATTTTTTTTCTTTTTTCTTAGTCAGCTCAGACCCAAAGATCGATGGGCATTTTCTGACAATGTTCATTTTATTTTTTGTTGCTGTTCTACTTCGTGATGCCATGCCAGTGCGGAATCAATTGGCCTTCTAGTCGCATAGCCCGAAAGCTGAGCGTCTCACTGAGCGTACCCGGCCGCATGGCTTGTAGTATCCGCCCCGAAGCCGGACCGATTCCTAGGCCGCATGGGCCTGAGCGCAGGTCGAGCCCTCAAACTGTACGCTGGGCCTCGACGCCAGCGGTCAATTCGCCGATCCGACCAGCGGTGACGCATGGCCTAGCGTATAGTCGGCCGTCGCCATTGGCCGGCCGCCAGGTCAATGACAACCCGAGTCGGTTTCAGTCGCACGGCCCAGGCAGAGTAGCCGAAGCTCTCGCCAAATTGCTTACCGGCCCGCGCCGAGGTCGTGTGGGCTGAATAGCCCGAAATGCATCCGACTCTTAGGCTACATGGCCTTGTTGCAGGCAGGGGTCAGCTCACAACCGAGTTGTCGGGCTTCGGCGCCGAGGCCGGTGCGGCCAGGACCGCCCGGGAGGCCGACCGACTCTGGGGCCGCACGGCCTGCGGCACAGCCGAGCTCGTCAACCGAGCCATCGGGCTCCGGCTAAGGCCGTAGGTCAATAGCCCGAGCTCAACTACTTTGCATAGTCATACAACCCCCTTAAGAGTCAATTGAGCCAGTTATTCCACCCACACGGCCCGCGCCCGGTTCTCGCGAGCCCAATTTGACAAGCCCAACTTATTCCCGCATAGGTCATGCAGCCCTACAGTCACTACCAACCAGCTTCCGCCCCACACGCCTCACGCTCTGCTTCGCCAGCCGCTTGACGAGCTCAAACACTCGCTCAAGCCATGCAAAATTCCTAAGAGAGTCGATCAGCTCAAAGACCCAGAATTTCACACTACTACTACCGAGCTCCAAGATTCGCCTTGATGAGCTCGACCACTGGTCAGCCATGCGTACCCTAAGAGTCGATCACCAGTAATTTCACTCCACACCTACTGTGAGCCCGAGCCCAAGAGCCTGGGCTTTAACTAGCCTCGACCACTGGCCAGCCTACGCAGACTTAAGAGTCGATCAACTCAGCAAAGCTCTACTCCACACGACCGCCAAGAGATTCAGCCAGATCGCTTGAGGAGCTCACCATTCGCCCAGCCATGCACTAGAGCCGCCCGCCAAGTGCGGTGTCAGCCCACAAGCCATGCGTGCACCCGGAGCCGCCTCAATCTAAACGCTCAACTAAGGCTATGCAGCCAAGAAGTTAATTCGGTTCACGCAAAACAGCGCGAAATGCACAAGTAGAGGCAAAAGCGGCAAAGTAAAAAATGAACATTTATTAAGGAAAAGGCTACATACGTCCTGGGTCCCAGGCCCAACAAAAAAAAAATCGACGTCAGGCAAGCGAAGAGGTGCGCGAGAGATCAGGCCTTAGAAGGAGGAGCAGAGGGTGAAGAAAGGGAGTGAGCTTCAACGGGGGTGTCCAGTTCTCCAGAATAGTCGGCGGAGAGGGACTCCTTGGCCTCCTCTTCGCTAAGGATGTCAAAATTGAAGCCCAGCCCGGGTAGACAGCGCCTTCCTCCAAAGGCAAGCCACCCGTATCTACTGAGTACAGCCTCATCCCTCAATCTTCCTATAAATTCATCCCGCTGAGCAACCAGAGTCACCTGTCGATGAAGATCCCCATGCAGCCCACGGCACTCCTCAGTCAGGCGTTCCGCCGAATTTGAAGCCTCACGACGAGCTCCGTCTAGCAGCGTTGTCTTATCGCGCAATTTATCTTTGGCCGCACGTAGCTCTTCTTTAAACCATCGCAGCTCACCCTGGGATGTAAGAAGCTCATCCCTGACCATCTGAAGCTCATACTGGGCAGACTGCAACCCGTCCCTGGCCTCCAGCAAGTCATTTTGTACGGCTCGCAACTCTTCCCGAGCCTCCCGAAGTTCGCCTTCGGCCGCTCTCAAGCTGTTTCTAGCCTCATCTTCTCTACCCTCGGCCCGGGCACGTGCCGACGTGGTATGCTTCACGCTCCCGGTCATATCACAACCCACCCTGACCCGTCCGTCGGGCAAGGGAAGCACCGCCTTGTAACTCGGCGCCGGCATGGCCTTTGTTCAGATTGGCTTTTTTGGCCAAACTCTTCAAATGAGTAGCTACCTGCCACATCCAACGCAAGATCAACATCCAACACAAAATCAACACCCAACTCAGGCTGAAATCAGACACGACAAGATATGGGAACTTACGGAGGCAACCCCCTGGAGGGATAGAGCCAAAGCTTCCTTAACAGGCAGCGAGCCCGACCTCTTGAGGTCAGAATCTTTAAGGATGGACGAGACCGCACCCGCCGCGAGCTCGGCGTCGAGGAGCAAGGAGTCGCCATCCCCGCCAATTTCGGAACCCTTCCTCTTTAACTCTTCCGACTATAAGGTGGTTTAACACCGCGCAGGGGATTCCAAATCGTGATGGCTTGGCTTCGACAACGTCGCCGACAAATTTCCCGTGAGGAACCTTTTGCCTTTGCAAATGCACTGAACGGATTGCAGCTCGAAGCTTTAGGACCTCTTAACTCGGAGGCGACAACATCCGCCCGATGTTCAACAACATGGGTAGGAAGGAAGAGGAAGACGCCCCACCTTCGGAACCTTGCCCTAAGTCGACTGGCCTTTCAATGGAGTTCATAGCTCGTTTACGCCGACTTCCGGCGATACCCATCAGCCGGCTCTCCTTGGTGGGCTTGGCAGCGGAAAGCTTGATGGGAGAGACTTTCATAGTGGAAGGAGGTGAAGGCCTCAAAACAGCAGAGCGGGTAGACCTCGAGCTTGAAGGGCCAGGAATATCCGACGGATCACCCGAGGGGCACGGAGCATCAAACAACACTGCGCTATGACGCTATCTTAAAGGCCGTAGATCTGCCGAACACCTAAGAGGCACGCGAATGCACTAGAGAGATACCCAATGACCTCACAAAAGATTATACTAAAACAAAGCAATACTAATGAGATTCTCTGGGCGGTCCACAACCGAACACCTAGGGTGTCATCTTTGTCAAGAGGATCATACTTCCACCGCGTCGCCGACAAAAGAAGCACGCCCTCCCAAAGCCCGGGAGGAGGGAAGGTCGAAAATTACCAGAGGAGCACCGGTACGCTTGGAAAAATAGAGGAAGCCCTCGACGGTTTCCTTCGCGCTAAAAAGATAAAGGAACAGAGTTATACTGGGAACACCGAGTCCCTTGTCCCTAAAGAAAACCAATAGCCCAACCAAAATACCCCAGCCATTGGGTGAGAGTTGAGAAGAACAGACATTGAAGTGCTGCAAAACCCATTTTATAAAGGGGTGCAGAGGAAAGCAAAGACCATTATCGAAGGCCACTTCAAAAAAGCATACCATCTTAGGTACGGAAACCACATATGAGGTCAAAACGTCAAGGGACTAGACCCGAACACCAAAAGGAGGTCGGTAACGCTTGGCGAAAGTAGCCCCATATAAAGGTCCGACCTTGCTAGGCCCCACAGCCAAAGCATTGTGAACGGCGGATTTTAGATATTCTGACCAGGGGCACGTAAGGCAAAGGATGTCTGCGGAAGAAACAGAAGGAAAATAAGATAATTCATGATATGACAGCTCACCCTGCAGGATCTCACCAATAAGGGAGAAAGATAATCCTAAATAAACTACTCCTTCAATATCCCTTATTGAATCCGATACCGATAAAGGCATAAAATATCTCATCCAATGGGAAAGAATCCTTATCACCCTTCAATTGGGAATAACATATGCTATAAATACCAAGCCACCCCATCGGTGAAAGGTACACAACACATTCGGGCTCTCTAATCGCCTTATCTTCTCTCATCGTAAAGAAACCGGGATTTAGGCCTCGAGAGCCTCCACGGGCAAAGCCCCACCGACTCCACCTCTTTCTTGTTTTTGGCAGAGGAGGCCAGCATCCGTAGCCCGGCACCAACCTCCAAATGACATTCTTAACTCCCACTAACGACCCCACGCCCAAATCTACCCGGCTGAGAAAAGCATCATCAATAACTATGATGATAACAAAACCAGATGCAATTCATTTCTATTTCTACATAAAATTTTACTTCGCCTCAACGCAAATAGATCTTCACTAAGAATATCCCATCTTTGAATGCACAATGAAAAGGCTAGAACCTCACCCTCTGGAACAACTACCCTATATCCAATTAACTATGTAAGAGCCTCCAACCATAACCATTTAACAAACAACGCCCATTAACCATGCAGGATCTTTTTCTACATTATACAACAATCTTTGAAATAGAAAAGATTACAATAGTTGAAGTAAAACTAAAACAAATGGTGTGGGGGAGGAAAAGTTAACAAAGGGTGTGGGGAGAAGGAACACAACAATTAGAAGTGAATATGCACAAATGAACTAAATGATCTTATAATAGTAACAAGAAAATATATATTGAATTCAACTATAACATGTTTCAACAGAAAGCTCTATTTTCTTTCCCTCTCCTCTTGAGCCATCATCACTTATGGTAGAAGTACCAACAAAACTAGGTCTACTACTATGTTTAACACTAGTGAAATCAAACGAGAGGCGAACAATAACAACAAGCTAAAATGTCTCATTGTGTCTTGACTAAAACTTTCACTAAAAACTTCTTCAGATAGAACCCTCTCAAATCAACACTTGCTTCTCAAATATGTGCAACAATTAGTGGATCAAGATTTTCATCTTCATCATCTAAATGGAAAGGTCTAACCCATGGGAATAACTAATTTTCCTCTTCTTCACCAAACTCAACTGAAATGTCAAATAAATCAAAGTAATCTTTTTGCAACTTCATCACACTCTATTTCCATTTCATGTATCTTTAGTTTCATGTTAAAATAACAAAAAACTTATTGTTAAAGCCTAGGGTAAACAAGCCAATTTCTTTGTTTTGTATGGATTAGAACAAATATGATCCAATTTATCTCACATGCTAAAGATAAAGCAATTTGGGAAATCCAAATTCTTTAATGTGGGAGCATGATTTCTATACACAAATCACCATTCAATTGCAATAAAAATTACTTTTATTCAAAATCTAATAATAACATGGTTATAAACTTTACTTTTTATGAGAAATAATACTCACCATGAATCATTTCTGTTCTTGAAGCTATTGTTGCTCAATAATTAAATCATCTTTTCGCATCTCGAAATAGTATAAACTGTGAATTCAAAATATCAAAATCTCTAAAATAAAAAATTAACTAAATAAATTAAATCAATGAATTAGAATTAGAACCTTATTAATTTACCTCATTTCCAAAATCTTGAAAATCTTAATATAACAATGTCAGAAGGCATGTAATGTAGTAGCCATTACTTTTTTTTCTTTTTTTTTAATCTACACACATTCCAGCATGTAATATAGTAGCCATTACTTTTTTTTCGTTTTTTAAAAATCTACACACATTCCATCATGTAGTGTAGCAGCCATTACTTTTTTTTTCTTTTTTTTTAAATCTACACACATTCCAGGAGAAAGTTTCAAGATCCCAAAAGCTCCATCTTTTTAGATTAGAGAATGGTTTTATGATTCTTCCAATAATATAGATGTTTTTGCAATTTATTTGATTATGTACACTTTAATAATATATTAAATAACAAATTAATTGAATGCATTTTTTATAAAAAAACAATGCAAGTAAATTATATACCTTTTTCCGAATCCACTCATACCATTGAACTTTTTATCAAAGGATCGGACCTAAACCATAAAAATGAGAACATTTAACCTCGTAAGGGATAAATGTAAAATTACACAAACTCAAAATAAAATTTTAAAAATAAAATTCAAAGGTGAAAAGAAAATTGAAGAAAACACCACAAGAATAAATAACACTAATAAATCGGCATACCAATATTCTTATTTAAATCATATACTACTCAAGGAATTGTAATTACTTTGCACTATTTTGTTTCTTTCATTTTTCCATGCCACTGAATAATTCGCAAATCATTAAAATTCATTTTCACATGTAAGATGGGTGATGGAGATTAAGGAACACATCCTAGAATGAAACTACTACCTTCTCAAGAAAAAGAACTGTGCATGAAGTTGGTTTTATATGTTATTTCAATGCCTTTTACTTGTATAAATTTTTAACTAATTTAAAGTCTATCTAATTATTTTGTATTGTGTGTATTTTAAATTAAATAAAAAAAATAGTAAATATTTTTTTTTAACTTTAAGAAAACAAAATATAAACAAACTTCAAGCTCATGAATTCTTAATTTCTACATTCAATTAAAAAGGACTTTATAATTTGAGGAAAATATAAATAGAGCTTGTAACAAGGATTCAACATATAAAAAAAAGTGAATTCTTTTTTAAACATGTAAGAAGAATAAATCAAGTGATATTTTTATATTTAACTTTTAGTTATATTTAAAAAAAAAAAATACTTCAAAACGGCAACCAAAATATAGGTCATATGTGTCATGTAAAAAGAAATAAGGGCAGAAGTTTGGCTTTAAGCAAAATACCAAGGAAAAAAAAAATGTTCCCCATACTAAGTTGTTTTTTGAGTAAAGATTTGTAGAAATATGGGGAAAAAGAACCTGGTTATGTAGAGAAAAAAAAGGTGATTCGATTAAAAATCCTTCTTAAAACTAAATTAGGAAAATCTAACCTTTCATTATTTTGACCTCATTTTAACAAAAATGTCCTCATTATTTTACTGTAAAAATAAGTTTTTCTTTTCAAAGATATAAGTAAATACATAAAATGACAAATCGTATTTTTGTCCACAATTAGTTACATGAAATGATAAAGGGCATTATTGTTCAGAATGAATCATCCTTCAAGAATTAAGATGGAAGGTTCGCTTTAAAAATTTTGAGTTATTTGAGGTATTTTAACCAAATATTTAAAAAAAAAATAGAAACCGATTGCTTTCAGAGAATCAAAATGCAAGGAAAGAACCAAGAAAATAAAGTTTTCATCAATAGGGCCTTTTTGGTTCCTGTTTGAATACTGTTTTATGTTCTCTAAGGAAAACAAAACACATATCTTCCCAAATCATTTTCTCTTTGTATTAAATAGAGACTGAGAGAAGCCGAATAATTTCATGGTAGAAGGGCGGGATCCAAAGATTTCTTTTGTTTGATCGAATTTCTCAGAAACCAAACAACATTAGGAAAAAAAAAGGAATACCTCTTGAGGGTGCCATTGAAGTAGCAATTTCGCAGAGGCCCCTGTTCCACAAAATCCATCCATACAATAAGTGTCTTAGCCGTGAAATCAGAAAAGTTCGAACAAAAATTAAGCATTGTCTAATGAATCAGCAAAAAAAAGGGAAAAACAATATTTTATGGCAGATCATTGGAATTATTTTCAAGGCTTTCAGGGTAGCCAAAATACCCAGATGATGTTGAAGAATCAAATAGAGAGCTTTATTAGATATGATCCAAAAATTTGTGCTTGAAAGCTCCTACAATAAGGAAACGAGCCAAAGTGCTTGAAAGATTACCTTATAATAATAACAAGGATTCTGATGGATGGATGGTTTTAGAATGGAGTACCCAAAGAAAAGAAATACAAATCTACAACCCTTTAATAAAACCTCTACTAGTGTATTGATGTATTATTACAGGAAGAGTAAAGTTAAGTTATGGGCAATAACAGAGGATTAAGTCTCAATTACTTTCTGTTAATGAACTAATGTGGAAGATCTTTCAATGTTACATAATTTTATTAAATAATAATAATGAAAAGTTAGTAAAGCTCATTATTTTAAAACTAGATCTGTTATAGATTTTTCTGATTATATAAATATAACATATTTATAAGAGATAATGATGTAAAGAAATATAAATATAGTTAGATTTTTTTGTATCATTAAATTCTAAATGAGATACGCCCAAACTAACCACTTTCATAATGGAATGTGTGGTAAGAATGGTGGGAATTACAAATATAAACATATAACATTAATGTATGTACGTGTAAGATCCTTCTATTATGTACAATAGTTATATTAGACCTATGTTGAATTTTTGATTTAGAAGTTTTATTTGAAACTTAGGAAAATAATAAATAAAAAACTGAAAGGAAAATATTGAGGAAAAACAGAAAGAAAATTTTTTTGATAAAAAATAAAATAAATTTAAATTTATATATTTATATGAAACCATGGATAAATAGAATATGGACACAATTTTTGACTTAATGAGGTGATGTTACTACCTATTCTGAGTAATTACTTTGAAAACGAAACGTTATTACGTTAAAATTGATATTAACTTTAACGGACCTGTATTTTAAAATAAGTATATGATCTATTACGTCAGGTTGAAAAGCAATTTTTATCAATGTTAGATTTTTTTTTCTTTCTAATTTATAGTTTCTTTTCGTTCTTGTCTAGTACTATTTTCATTTTTATATTATATCATAAATGTTTGAAAACAAAAAGTGGCACCTTCTTGGTAATGAAAATCCATTTAGTTATTAGAAATTTCAAAGTAATTGTTTTCACATAAGTTCAAAACATTTGAATGTGCTATTGACATAGACTAGTCAGTAAACACATTCAACAAACCTTTCAATAATTTTGATATTTCTATGAACTTCAACTGCTGTGAATGATTCAAGGGCATGGAAAAATGAAGGAAACAAAATAATATCAAGCAATTAAATTCCTTGAGTAGCATATGGTTTAAATAATAATATTGGTATATATGTTGTATTGGTATTTATCCTTGTTGTTTTCTTCAAATTTTCCGTTTCACCTTTTGAATTTTTTTAAATCTTATTTTAAGTTTGTGTGATTTTACATTTATCCCTTACAAGATTAAATGTATTAAATGTTCTCATTTTTATGATTTAGGTTTGATACTTTGATAAAAAGTTCAATGATATGAATGGAGTCCAAAAAAGGTATATCATCACATGCTTTGTTTTATATAAAAATTCATTCAATTAATTTGTTATTTTATATGTTATTAAAGTGGACATAATGAAATAAATTGCAAAAACATATATACTATTGGAAGAATCATATAACCATACGCTTATCTGTTATATGTAAATTTAATTTTAATTATTATACTTATGATATTTTTATTTATTTATTTTTTGATGTTTATTGTTGTTATTAATAATATTTATTATTTTTTTAAGTTGTGAGTGGAGATCTACTCTAGGAGAAAAACATAACCACCCACATTCTCCACTTTAACTTCATCATTATCTTTATATTATTAAATAAATTAAAGAGTTATATATTATAAATATAACACAGAGTTTGATAGATGAAGTCTCTCATTTATATTGTGAATATTCGTACAATATTCCTAAATTTTTTGAGCCTAAAAGTTAGACTTGGTTCGTGGAATTAAAATTATATATAATTTAATTCTAAATGATCATTGCGTCTTGAGAAAAACACTAATCAATTTTGTATAGAAAGGGTGTATTTTCTCTTGAGAGCACTCCTTTGTGTGCCTATATCAGGCTACTTATTATCCTTATCCTTTCCCATTAATTATTTATCCCGGTTATTAACTGATTTATTATAATTATTATTTTTCGTATAATTATTTCTTTTTGGATAGGAATTTAAGTTGAGTTTGACCTCCCTTTTATTCTCGTCAGTTTAAAGAAAAATAATTTCTGATATTTATCTCCAACAAGCTAAGAGAAAATAGTGGCTTCAACGGAAATCGGATCTTACAGACCAGAAAAATTCTTCGATCAAAATTTCAAGCTTTGGCAACAACAAACGAGATTTTGGTTGACAACCTTAGGTCTATATTCAATAATTCGTAATTCTTCATGTGAAAAGGAAAAAGAGAAAATATCATAAATTTAGGAGCTTCCTCATCTTCTGAAAGAGTAGAAACCTCAGCTAAGTCCAGTACTACCGATTCTAATGAAAAAAATACCTGTACCATGGTGGAATTTTAAATTGCATTATCGATGTTATTTACAATATTTTTTGTAATGCACGAAAATCGGTAAAATTTGGCATGGGAAGCCTTAAATATCAAATGCGATTTAAGGATGAGGTGTGATATCCCAATTCAAGGAGTCCTTTTTTTTTTTACCATTTATGCACGAAATGCATTTGCGACGAATACCTCTTTCGTGCGCGCAACCTTGGTGTGCAGTCTTGTCGTGCGTCCAGGCACAGTCTGTCGTGCGCGCACATGGTCTTCTCTGTCGCGGCCTTAGCGCGGCTTTCCACATTGTCGCGACGGGCATCTCATCGTGCGCGCTAAGCTTAGTTGCGATGCAATGCGCGCTTACACTATACGGCGACATAGAACGCTATGTCGCGACATGGAAAACCCCATGTCCTGAAACTTTCTATCGCAATGGAGGGTTCACCCTGTTGCGACACAAGCTTAGAAAACTCTGTTGCGACGTAAACTCTCTTGGCCATTGCCCCAATTCGATGGGACAAGAAAATCTTCCGTCGCGACCTAAAATCCCTATCTAGGCCAAACTCTGTCTCGACGTAAGAATACTTTGTCACGACACAAAAGCTTCATCCAAGGCCAAACTTTGTCGCGACACAAAAAAATACTCTATCGCGACATAAATTCTATTCACCTTGGCCAACTATGTCGCGACATAAAATGTTTATCCGCGACATAAAAACTTTGGGATTTTGACGAGCTCTGTCGCGACATCAAAATGTCTATCCACGACACTTAGAAACTCCACGGCCTTGAGTAAACTCACGTAAACCGAGAGAGATTCTAATTTTCTAAAAAATGGTAAAATGGTAATTTTAAGTCAAAACGAAATTTTTCACCTTATCTCCCGGGATGCGAAACGGACTTCACGTTAGAATCGTTTCGCGAAATCTAGCTTCTACGATAATTTACCGTCATATTCAGAGACATGTAGATTTCCGTTTTTGAGCATGCGGTGTCGGGTGCGCCAAAGCGGCTAGTGAAAGACATGTGATGTAACAAAAGTCACTATTTATGTATCCATGTGACACATGTTGCATGATTAGTGAAATGATGAAATGAATGAAAACCCCAGATTAAGTCATGTGTCAAAAATCAAACTAAGAGGATAATATGGAATTTTTGGAAAGTTTAAATGAATAAAACAAAAGAGGAATAGT
Organism: Tetrastigma voinierianum; assembly: GCA_016808115.1. Classification (NCBI taxonomy): domain Eukaryota; kingdom Viridiplantae; phylum Streptophyta; class Magnoliopsida; order Vitales; family Vitaceae; genus Tetrastigma; species Tetrastigma voinierianum. The sequence continues at coordinate 377,097 of JAEQBH010001956.1, read as the reverse complement.
TTTCTTCTTGAATTGAAGAACAAATCGTGCAGTAGGTGTGGGTTTAAGATTTTAAAGAGAGAAAGAGTGACTTCTCTCTAGATTTCCCGGCGTTCGGACCGTCGGTTCTCGTCGGAGTAAAAAGCAAAGTTGTTCTACGCGGCAAGGGTTACGCGTGAGTACCGATTTTGTGGAATTCCGATAACTCTAAGAGATAGGGATCTTTTCCTACTTTGTTTATTCTTTGATTAAGAGTCATTTTATAGATGGGGATTTGTTGAGGCCTTGAAGGCTGTGTTATCGGTCTCAAAATCTTTGAAACGAGTGAAGAAACCCCTACTTGTGTGGCCGTGAATAGTCACCAGGCAGAGTTCACTATTCATCTTTTTTGGATTCCCAGCTATGATTTTTTTGTGTTGTTGGGTGATTCAAAATGAATTGCTTGGATTGTTATTAGTCCATGTGAGCTAATTTTGGTGTTATTGAATGTGAATTGAATAACATGAATTGTGTGAATTAATTTTGTTAATATATACATAAAAAATATATTTGCATGAATATTTTGAAAATGGCATAATGCATTCCATATGCACCGGGACACCCTAGATGGTAGGTGTGAGTGCATGACATGAAAATGAAAGAAAAATTGAAAACGGTTGTGAAAGGAATTTCAAGGAAGATTTTCTGAAGAATTGCCTTGGAAAGTGGTCCAACAAATTCATCTCTTTATGAGTTCCCATGACTGTTCGAAAAAATTATCCAGCAATTCGCCTCGGAGGGTAGTCCAATATATTTACCGAAACTCGGTAGTGTGTTTTCAAGAACAAAAAGCTTTTGTTTTGAAAACTGTATTTTTGCTCGCATTTGGCTTAGGCATGTGTGAGGGAGTCGGTGAGGACTCGAGACATGGGATTGGGCATGTAGACATTCAAGTAGGATCATGTATTTGCTTGAGTGTGATTGTTGTCATGACATGTGCACTTAGGTGGGGAGTAACCCATGTAGGAAATTATCACTACTAGGCATTTCTCACCCTGTCGAGGGGTCATTATTTCAGGTACAAGGAGTGTACAGGATGACGACGCTCACTAGAGGCCGCGTTTTAAAACAAAGCAGGATTGTGGCTTTGGTATTCATTTTGTATAACATGTATTAAAATTTTTAAATTTTGATATATGCTTTGGTAAAGAGTAATGTATTAACTCTTGAACTATGGCAATATAGTTTGTGTTATTTAGTGAGTATTGATGCAGCCCAAGGCCACTTTTATCTTCCAGATAGGTCTCATAATATGAGACACAAGTATCCTCACTTACTGACGGGTTAGTCAGCTGACACCTCAGACTTCAAGTCACAACTGGTACTTCGGTAAGCCTAGGCTTATAAATTACTCTAGAGCTTTAATTGCCTGATACCAAAGGCATAACTTAGTATCAATGAGTTAGGTATACAATTACCTACGATTTGGTGGACACGGGTTAGATCATGCATCCATGGTGCATTTGATGAATTGTTGTGTGTTGTATGTTGTGTGAAATTGTGTGCTTAGTGAATAGAACATAGGAAAAAAAAACTGTATTGAAGAGTTTTTTTTCTGAGATTTTACAGTGTAAAACTGGAAAAAATAAATAAATTTTAATGAATTTATTTTGTTATACTGAAACTCGAAAAATATATATATATATATATATATATATATATATATATAGGTAAAACCATTTTGAGGTCCTTGTACTTTTATTTTTTTCCACATTTCGTCCTTGTACTTTTATTTTGAGACATTGCATCCTTGTACTTTTATTTTCATATAGATTTCGTCCCTCACAACCCCAAAATCGCCAACCAGGGTTTTTTTTCAGTTGTTGACATTTGTACTGCGCTTGGCTTCCCACAATTGCACATCGGTAGTTCTGTTGCAGCACTTCCTCCTTCTTCTTCCATTTTTTTTCTGCATTTCTTAAGTACAAACCCTAATTTTTTTTTTTTTCAAAAGAACTACAAACCTAGTTCCATCTGCACACTTCTCTCTTTATAGAGTAAGGGCAACTGTTCATAAAACGAAAGAGGGAGAGGGTGAGGGAGAGGGCATGTTAACAAATTAATTAACATATGTGGCATTTAAATATATATTTTTTATTTTTTTATAGTCTTTTTTATTTTTAAAGTACACGTAATATATTGTGTATTTAACGGCGTCAAGGTAATTTCAACGCGCTCTAACTGAGGGACGAAATCTATATGAAAATAAAAGTACAAGGATGAAATGTCTCAAAATAAAAGTACAAGGACGAAATGTGGAAAATAATAAAAGTACAGGGACCTCAAAATGGGTTTTGCTCTATATATATATATATATATATATATATATATATATATATATATATATATATATATATATATATATATATATATATATATATATATTCATGGTCTTCCAAAAAGAGGGTGGAACAAATAAAAAAAAAAAGTGAAAAAAACAGAGAAGGTGGTCCGTCGGCTATCGCCCCATGTTTGCACTCTCTCTGGGTCATGATACAGTGCATTGTATTGTGACACAGGGCGTAAGGGCATGCAGCAGGGTGGCCATGATACGGCCAGGAGGCCCTGCGACACGGCCCCACGACACAGCCAGTAAAAATAATGATATCGCCGCTCGCAAGCAAGGGCGTGGCGGCAAATACGCACTGCTGCGTGGCCCCGCTAGCGAGGGAGCTATGTACAAATGTTGTATCGTGGCTGGGGGCGACTTTTGGGTCACGATACAACGCGTGACACGACCGACGACACGGCAGCATGCGCGCTGCGACACTGCGCACGGTAGGAGTTGTATCACGACACTGTTCTCTGTGTCGAACGGCTTTATTACCGAGAAATTCCTAAACGTACGCTGGACATGGCGCGCCATCGCGCTATACAGGCGACACAACGACGCACATCGACGCCTAACGGCGCTAGGCGCTAGCTGGGTCAAGGTGTGCGACTGCGACACCCGACGGAAGTCAATGGAAGCGCACTGGTTTGAAGTCAATGCTCGGGGACACTGTTCATGAGCACTATTCACGAGGTTTTAGAAAAAAAAAGAATAAAATAATTTTTTGTTAAATATGATTTAATATATGAACTTATTGTCTTGCATTACCTATGAATGCATGGACATTGTGTATGAAATGTTTTTAGTATGTGAATAGTGTCTCGAGGTTGTGCCACACCTTGTAGATACCGCATTAGAACTTAACTTGTCATTCGACTATGTGTGGGATGGTCGGTCGAGGGCGGCAGGACGAGGTCGCCCATGAGGTGCCAGCCAAGCACCACCGTGATTTGACCACAGCCTTTGTTAAGGTCGGTAGGGATTGGCGGTTAATGTAAGTATTGCAATGTGCTAGTGCAAAGAAGGTAGCCGTGGAGGTCCTGAGTAACCTCCGTGAGATTCAGTGGCACATCATCCTCCGACATTCATGTGGGGAGGAGATCCGGATGGTGGCGCACCATTGGTTCATGCAAGCCGAGAAGGTATCGAGGCTATGGAGATCACCCCGATGCGACTGGGGATCAAACCAATGCATTCCACCTAGAGGGCAGCCCAAGTGCGGTGGAACCGGGCGAAGACTCGTAGAGATTTCAGAGGAAACACTGGGCGTAGTTCCATGATCTTTTCATGGGCAAGTAATTTTCGGACATCGCCACTGCGCTAAGGCCTCAGAGTTCCTGTGAGCCGGGGCGTGGGACTATGACCATATTGGAGTATTTGGCTAGATTCACGGAGCTAACCCGTTTTGCTAATGACTGCGTGGCCAAGGTCAAGAGATTCGAGAATGGGCTAAAGTTGTCTATTCGGGGCAGGATTATAGGACTCCGCCTAAAGGACATGGACTCCATGGTTGGGACGGCCTTGACCATAGAGAGAGAGATCGAGGATGCTCGGAGCACTCGGGATGTGGGTGTTAGTAGCAAGAGGAAGGAGATCACTCTACTCGGGAGCAGCTAAGGCTTCTAGTTCACGTGGTTCTAGAGTCGCACCATCTCTGGACACTGTGGACAACTGGGAGCCAGTCAGCTGGGCAATGGTAAGCACCATTGCCGCTGTACTGACATATGAGAGGGATCATTCCCAAAGACGTGGATCCTGTGGTTTTTGGACAGCCCCAAATAATTTAGGGATGTGAGGATACAAGATATTCCTCCACAGCTCTAGTATAGGCCGGGAGGAGCCAAGATCAATTTCAAGGAGGCCGCACGGCACCCTCGCTACAATGTGCAGTTGTAGAGGCCAAAATTATGGCCAGCAGAGGGACGAGGCCCACAAAAGTGTGGACGTTATATTCAGGCGTGCTCCACGCCAGACAGCACCCATCCACTGAGTCACAGACCACTGGGGTCATACAGGTACGCTTTGCTATCTCGCCTACGGGCAAGAGTGTTATTTGATTCTCAAAAGGCCGTATTCATTCATTGTCGCGTGATCGCTTGTGATAGAGTCAGGGCTTGTGAGGTTGAGGCCATGGAGGAGCCCTTGTATATGAGTTCCCTGGGGTGGATTGTGTGGCGAGGATGTATTGATATGTCATGGCTAAGCAGTTAGAAATCCTGTGGATTCTAATTACGCTGGACCCGAGGGTCATGGACATGTCGAGTCTCGAAGATCATCCCGATGGATCACGACAAACCTTATGTAGTCGCCATCATCATGATGCAGGGTTACACCCACGACGCCAGGATCTGCACTGGTTGTATCAGTGACGCATGATATTTTTCCCTAGACAATGTAACAAACTGTGTGTCATGACGCTGGCTGTCAAGGTGCTTCCACCCTGTAGGACGAGGTGAGACCGACTTAGATCTTACCTCGAGTAGTCCGCGAGTATGAGGATATTTTCCGATGAGCACGGATCGCTTCTCCCGCCGAGTCAGAGACTTTGGTGATCGAAGTCACACCTCGGTACTTTTCCCATCTCATGACTCTACATGATGGCACAATTGAAATGTATAATCCAAAGTCCAAATCATAAGAGTTACTCAAAGTCGAGCTACAAAAGTTAATGGACAAGGTTCATGACCAGCACTTCACCGCGTGGGCACCCTCACTCTCTATTTCATGATTTAAGAAAGACAGACCCTTCTACCGCGTACTGATTACAAAAGTGCGCTTGAATAGTGGTTACGATCAAGAGTCATGATCCATTACCGAGGATCATGACTCGCTTTGATCAAGCCGAGGAGCGAGTCTACTCCAAGATAGACCTTCGTGACCGTTACCATTAGCCGAGGGTTGTGGAGACAAATATCCCTAAGACGTTGTTCAGACGCAGCATGGGCACTTGAAGCTTACTAAAGATGCTTGATCGACGAATGCTACCAAGAAAGATTCATGTGGATTCCTCATTCATAGGGTATTCCAACCCTATTTGGATCAGTTTGTTGTGGTGTTTGTGGAAGACATTTTGACTACCCACGAGTAGGAGCACGAGGATCATCCGAGGATCGATGACAAGGTCAGAGACCATCAACTGCACGCCGCCTAGCGCGAAGCTTAAAGGTTGGTCGAGGTGAGATTTTTAGGACACGAAGGTCGCCTTCGCAGAAGGTCACTCCCGAAAAGGTCGAGGCCGTGATGAGTCGGGAGACACGGTCGGCCGAGATACGTAGTTTCGATCGCCGTACCGCCAGAGATTCACTGAGATTTCTCCCGATTAGCGGCACCTATGATAGAGATCGACCGCAAGGAGGTCAAGTTTGATTTAGACAGACCGAGGAGACATTCCAGAGCTGAGGAGGAGGCTTACTATCAAGCTCCTATCTCTTTGATAGTCCCTGACAGGGACAGGGGTACACAAAAGGTATCGCGGATGCCTCGAGGGGCCTGACCAGGGACGCAGCAGATGCAAATCGGGGAGAAAGAGTAGCTTATGGTTCCCATAAGTCAAGAATCATGATGAATTACCCCACACACGATATGGAGTCAAGGCCGTAGTCTTCGCTTTGAAGATGTGGCGTCACTATTTATATGGCGACCGCTTCAAGGTGTACTGTATCATAAAATTCTGGAAGTATATCTTCACGCAAATGACCTCAATATGAGGCAACATGTATGGACGGAGTTCCTGAGGATTATGACTTCAATTTGCATTATCATCTGTAAGGCAAATGTGGTGGCCGATGACCTATTTAAGTCACTGGAGCATTAGCTAGTATAGCTTCCTGGGAATGGCAGATGCTCGAGACTGTGGGACAATTTCGCTGGGCTACGCATAAACGAAAGCGTGCCTGTGGTACATTTGGGAGTTTAAGAGCTACACCGCCTCTATCGAAAGCGCAGTGATCGAGTCCCAGGGGCAGGACGCGAGATAGTGTCCATCAGTGGACCCGGATACAATGTGCATGTGTGAAGAGGTTGCACTATCCACGTAGATGATAGTCTTCTTGCAGTAAAGCAGCGGTAGTGGTTCCCCGCTTGACCGATTTGAGAGAGAGATCTTCGTGTGAGTTTCATCGCTTCTCGATTGTCAGGTATCCAGGTGGCACGAAGATGTATCGATCTTCGCTGTCAATTAACTGAGCGGATGAAGAGACATCGAAACTTTGTTCGACGATGTCTCACGGTCGCCAGTTGCTACCGAAAGCACCGGCCACAGGCTTACTTCGTACCATCGAGGTATCGGAGCGGAAGGGAGCATTGTCACGGACGGATTTTGCGACCCACTGCCACTTTGACACCGCGCAAGGACATGATGCAAAGATGGGTGATAGTGGACCGCTCACGAAGCTCCGCATTTTCTAGCCGGTATGATGACTCACATTGAGAGATTCTATCGGTTGTATATCCGAGAGATCATTCGGTTACATGGAGTACCAGTATCCATAGTGTCAGATAGAGACCCGAGGTTTACTTCGCGCACTTTGAAGAGCTCCAGTGGGCGGCCATGGGCACACTACGACCATGAGTACACCTTTCCACCCAATACGCATGCATGGTCACTATAGAGGACCATACAAAGCTAAAGGACATGCTACGAGCACGCAGCCCCGGATCATAAGGATAGCTGGGAAGAGCATTCGCCTCTTGGGAATTCGCCTACAATCTCGGGTCCTCATCTCGATTAGAGACACCTCCAAGAAGGTGAGCTTGATTACGACAACGCCTCTCACCTGGCCAGCCGTGCGTAAGAGCTTGCGTCGATGTACGACGTCGACCCTAGAGTTCGAGGTCAGAGATCATGTCTTCAAGGTGATGCCTAAGAGAGGAGCTGTGGCGGCTCTAAGGGAGTGCGGCAAGCTATCGCCGAGGTTCATAGGACCCTTCGAGATACTCGAGAGGGTAGGCACTGTAGTGTACCGGTTGGCCTTACCGCCCAGCATGTCAGGTGTCCACGAGGAATTTCACGTCTCCATGCTCTAGATGTACACTCCAGATCTAGCTCATGTAGTGGATTGGGGAGAGATTGAGGTTGACACGGATGAGACCTTCGAGGAAGGACCAGTGTGCATTATGGATAACCGGGATCAGGTTTTGCGACGCAAGATCATGAAGCTAGTGAGGGTGCTATGGCGGCACCGTGGAGTGGAGGAGTCAACGTGGGAGCGTAAGGACACGATTAGGGCCACCTATCCCTTCTTGTTTAGGGATGAAGGTAATGCGGTTTAGTCAAGCATCACTTAAATGACTAGTTTATACGCACGGCATAGTGCACGTTGCATATGCATATGATTGTACAGAATTTCGGGACGAAATTCTTTTAAGGAGGGAGAATGTAAAACCCGGTGTACCCTAATTCTTCAAAATGGTAAATGATAATTTCGGGTCAAACCCGAAATTTTTCTAGATCTGATGACGAAACGACTTCACCGCTGAATCGCCTCTCGAAATCTAAATTTACCACATCGACTTCGTCGACCGAAAAGTCATCATCGCTTCGAGTAAGTAATCGAGTGCCTGGTGTCGTAAAAACCCGGCCGAGAAATATGTGATGTGAAAAAAGTCACCTACTACATGTACCCATATGACACATGTAGCATGATTAATGAAATGATGGAGATGAATGGCTTAGATTAAGGCATGTGTCAAATAGTTAAATTAAGGGATAAGGATGGAATTTTTGAAAAGTTTAAGTGAATAAGACAAAGGAATAGTCTTCATCTTCTCCAAATTGGAGAAAACGTGCAATAGAGGGCCAAACCAGATTTTAGAGAAAGAAAGAGTGACTTTTCTCTGTAGATTTCGTCAGATGCTTGCTCTCATCTGAGTAAGAAGCAAAGTCGCTCTACGCAAGAAGTTATTCCACCACACCCAATCACCCCTGGTATGTCGATATCGTGAACTTCTTAGTCAGGAATTATGTCATCGAATTCAGCCATCAAAGAGAGAAAGTTAAGGACCGATAAACAGTACTACATCCGGGATGACCTAATCATTGCTTAGAAGAGGAGCTTATCTGATCATCAGAAAATGTGTACCAGAAGGTGAGTAAAGCAAGATTTTACAGGAATATCATTCATCACCATACGAGACATTTTCAAGTAGGAGAAAAACACTTCACAAAATTCTCCAGTCTGGATTTTATTGGCCTACTATTTTCAAGGACTATTTTGAATGGGTGAAGCTATGTGATCAATGCCAAAGAATGGGAAATATCAGCAAAAGGCATGAAATGCCCCTGCAAAGTATCCTCGGGTGGCGAACTATTCGATACGGGAAATAGATTTTATGACCTTTTCCAAATTTTCATTTGAAAATATATACATAATTCTAGTTGTGGATTATGTATCGAAATGGGTCGAGGCAATGTACCTTGTCCCAAAAATGATGCTAACACGCTAGGATTTTACAAAGAAATATTCTCAGCAGATTTGGGACACCTAGAACTATAATCAGTGATGGAGGAAGCCACTTTGCAAATAAGGTGTTTAACAAACTCATGGGCAGATATGGTATCAAACACATCATGAGCTTGGCTTATCATCCTAAAACAAATGGGCAAGCTAAAATTTCCAACAGGGAGATAAAGAAAATTCTTGAAAAGACTGTAAGCTCCAAAGATAAGATCGGGTCTCTTAAACATGATTTATGCACTCGGGCATACAGACCGCTTAAAAACTCCCATTGGAATGTCCCCATACAAACTTGTCTTTGGAAAACCTTGCCACCTTCCTCTTGAGCTAGAATATAAAGCTATGTGGGTCATCAAGAAGCTAAATTTTGATTTCAAGGCTGCTAAAGAAGAGAGGTTACTCTAGTTAAATGAATTGGAAGAGTTAAGGAATGAAGCCTATGATAGTGCAAGAATCTACAAAGATAAAATAAAAAAATGGCATGATCAAAGAATTTTGAGAAGAGAATTCAAAGCAGGAGATAAAGTCCTGTTGTTTAACTCCAGACTAAAACTCTTTCCAGGAAAGCTTAAATCAAAATGGAGGACCTATACAAGAGTTTCAAGTAATAACTTGAGGCAAAGGACACTTAGAACCAGCAATCATGAGGAATTCAAAGTTAATGGTCAGAGATTAAAGCATTACCTTAGGAGGAATGCAAGTTGAAGAATGACTCTTAGTTTTGAATGAGAAAATTTGAAGAAACAAAAATATGGTAGCAGCAAGTCCAGCTAAAGACTAAAAATTTGAGCGTTTTCTGTGAAGGCAAACTCACATCGCTTATTTTAAGTTTTTCCCAAGTATACTCTTTTTGTGTGAAAGTTTCTACTAATTTTTGTTTAATTTTATTCATTACTTATCAAGAGCGAGTAAAATATTTTTTTTTTCTTTAGCTCAGACAATAAGAATATGCAAAGGGGGAACATTCTACAATCAAACTTCCAATCTTCAAGAAAGAGACAAAAAGGGAGTAAGATATTTTTCTGAATTTGAGCTAAATTTTGTTTTATATGATTGAAAGTTTGAGGAGTTTTGTTTTTATTTTGAAGCCTGCCTTTGATTGATAGAGTGAGTGGATTCGTTGGTCATTCAATGATGAATATGGATTTAATAGTCGTTTGATTCGATTTGCGAAATTGTCGTGCGGAATTGAATTGCCATGAACTGCAGCTTTGGTCGCATTTCTTCCGTCGCGCAGCTCAGGTCGCGACAGCATATGTATCAGCGTTACCGTTGAAACAAGTCACAATGCAGCTATCGCGAGCCGTCACAGTCGCCACAAAAATTTAGTTCGGCTCGCATCGTCCAAATCTCGTCAAAAATAGGTTTTAAACCTCGCTTTGCGTTTGTAGCTGCACGTTCTGGCTGAGCATCCGTTTGTTGCGCTCACAGTCGCCACCTACTCGCAACCGCCGCCACGCACAAACCCAACTTCCATTCAACATTCGCTTACTATCTCGTCCTTTTTCTTTCTTATCCTGATTTGCTTTTTGAATCTTAAACCCCTTAAAATAAATAATCGATCATAGTGTCTAGTCTTCACTCATGTATACAATAAGATAAATCAATAATGATCGACTAAAATTTTCCGCTGGTGTTTTGGTAAAGGAAAGATCCTCACCGGGAAGAAATCACGTCAAACAAGGAAATCCAAGAACAGTTAATAAAGACTTCATTAAAGAGGTCACATCGTGAACAAGATAATCGCTTCGACAAGGAGTTCGCTGTGTAGTGGCTCTCGGGTTCCATTTCATTTAGGCAATAGAGAAAAGGTTGGGATTTAATCATTTGTACTTAGATCACAGTGAGTTTTATGCAATAGCGGTGGGTGATTCAAGCCTATGAAATGCAGCCGTGCCTTTCAGATAGATCAGCAATGAAATGATAGCTCAGGATATTCGCACGGGTCGGCATACATTGGTAGAAAATCCAACCAAGAAAGATACCGGTCTCCCGCTGACCATGAGAAGGAAAAAGGGAAGTCACGAAGAACAAACCCCGCCATTCAAGCGGGAAGCTCTGGTCGGAAGTTTTACTCATCGCTCTGCGATATCCCTTACAAAAACATCTTCGCTTAAATAAGCGAACAGACGCCGGTCATTTATATGCCTAGCGATATATAATGAACATAGATCTCCGATCGAAGAGTCCATAAGAGTGATACACACAGCATCGCGTCGATCTCACTTCCTAACACTATCAACAGATACTTTGCGGCAAAAACAGTGAATGTGGAGCAGAATGTTGCACCCCCTCCGGTCTCCTCCTCTTACCTCTAATCGGACAGGATTCAAAGGAAGGCGTAAAGAAATACGGAGGATGTCGTATGTAAACAAGGGCCAAGAGTGCACAGCATTTTATGAAAGTGTCACATACCATCCAGCATATGTAGAAAGTCATTTTCATTTAGTTTCCTGGTTTATATTCCTTATGCTCTCGATATACAAGCATAATCATTTCGCATAGTAAGGATCGCTTGTTTAGTCATAACATGTAAATTGAAATGTTCTCATCAAGTGAGTATTTGTGCTATATAGTATAGGGAAAAGACAAATAAATAGACAAAGAATATTTTTTTGAAACGCTTGCTAGAAGAAGTGAGCAGATAGAGCAAAAATTCTGGAAGCTGGGCAAGAAAGAAGAATGAAAGAGGGTTATAGAGAAGAGAAAATGCTGAAATAATGCAAAATGGAGGCGTTTTCTTGTTAACAATCGACTCCAGAGATAAACCTTCTCAAATATATCGAATAGTGAAGAAGCAGTGTTTGAGGCTAACATGCTCAAGAAAATGAGGTTTTCAAACACTTTATAGAGAACAGCCTGTTAGTTCTTAGCCATTTATGATATATTCAGCTCGGAGGACAATGATGTGTATAAGATAAAAATTCTCGTCGTAGCCGAATTGATCAATCAAATCTGTCCAATCCACTAGAATGAGCTTTCGAGTTGTGAAGGACAGCCATCGTGTGGGAAAGAGGCAAGACATATCACATCACGTAAAGGTGGCTAAACAAAGGAAATATATGTAATGCAAAAGAAATTTTCGAGAGACAAAAATCGATATAGCCTTAAGTTTCCTCGATCTTAACGCGCCGCGCTTGATGTAGATTCCTCCAACATTGGCGTACCTTCAAAGCCTACAAAAGGCAGGTTGCGTGAACCGTGGCCTTCCTAGCATGTGCTATCACCCAGTACATTCCCGTGCCACAGAAATCCATTTTCGCTCATCCAGCTGTCCCCGCGTTTTATCAATTTTCATTTCACAGTTACCTTCTCGCTGTTAGATTGCTTGCATCGTCGGTCGAAATTCTGATTTCAGAAGACTAGATGTTATTTACTGATGAACACACTTTGAGAAATTGTGTTTGTGTCATTTACTGTTAATAAAGATTATGAGTAGCCTAGTCGAAGAAGAATCAAATTGAAATAAGTTCGTTTTTTATTCAAGAACAATACGTGTAGGGTATAGACTTAGAATGAATACAAGAGAGTGTTTTTAGCTTAAAATCTCAGCTTTAGATTAAAAATGGAAATGGATATTGTTTAAGGAATGAGCTGAAAGTGTGTAACAAACAAAGGAATATAGTATTCTTGAAGAACATTAAGTTTCAATAAAATTTATGAAATCTCTTTGGAGAGGGTTAGGAACATTTTCTAGAATGACAAGAGTTTCATGGTTCTGTAGAATCAAAGCAAATTATCGATTGAGGTGAAATTTTAGGTAATAGCTTCAACAAGAGTGATAGAGTTATTCTGGTAGCTGAGTTTTTTCTGCCTACACAATAGCAGCATACTTTCTAGTTTCACATTGGTTAAATAAAGTTTTGGTTTTTCAATGATAAAGAATTTAGGTTTAAATTTTTCTGTAGTTACTTTGCAGCAAAGAGCCTAAATTATCAGCTTCCACGTAAAAGGCTCATCAGAATAATCGTTGGGCTTAATACAAAAAGGTCTATGTGTAAAACTGTTTGTAACTTATTACAAGGCAAACAGAAAGGTCTATGTTTTTTAGTCTATTTGAGGGGTTTGCCTGTTTTAAGGCAAACAGTTATTTATAGTAGACCTTTTGTGCCGAAACTCGATAATTTCGGGCTCTTTTTACGCGTGATTGTCGCAAGGAAGCGACCGCGCCGCTGCCGCCTGGGCTAATTAAGGCCTGCTCGCTCAAAGCATGGAACTAGAGGGCATGCTTTGTATTATATCGAGGCAGCTTGTAAAGCTCAAACCGCCAAGGATGGCCTCTATCACTATGGCTATTTTTCCCTAAGATTTCGCTCAATCAATAATCTAACAAGTTCTAGGACCATGAACTTTAATCATGAAATTTCCTAGAAGATGTTCCGAATTCCTCTCAAAGTTTCATGAGTTTTGTCGACTCAAGCGTAAGGTTTCTTCAAGACTTGTACTTATTCACTGCTTATTTACACACTTTCAATCAAGTTATTTGTTCCTTCAAAGAATATCCATTTTTTCCAATTTGTATAAATTCAAACTGATCTTAATACTACGTCACATTCTCTGATTCCAATGCTTTACTAGTTTATGCCCTTATTTTTCCTGCATTGTTGTTCTTGGAATAAAAACAAAATTGGTCATTTGATTCTTGTACAGACAAGACACTCATAATTTTCATGCTTAACAGGAAATGACACAAACACAAATTTCAACGTCATGTTCATCCATTAAACAACACATAATTATTCACAATCAAATTTTTCATTCAACAATGCAAACACAATCCAACAAGTAAAGAAGGTAACTATCAAATGAAAGTGCAATAAAAAACACAAGACAATTTTGGATAACACAATGGATTTTTATTAAAATTTTTTGGGAATGTATAGATCGAGAACATGCCAGGAAATTTTTTCGTGCGTTCCTTTTCTTCTTTTCAGAGGCTGGAGGTATAAATGTTAGGAGGATCTATATCAAAATTCGCCAGGCTGGGGTCAAACTTGGGAAATTTCATCTCATATTACTTCATCAGAAATTTTCGCTTCATATATCTCACTGCTAAGGCACCGCATGACAAAGTGTGTTCTTACTTTTCCTGTACTGTTCTACCTGCTCCTTCTTAACTCGTAATATATCTGCTAGTTTGTATTAACTCTACTGTATCAAGTCCAAGTTTCCAAACTTATTTTTTCTTCTATACCGCTATCATTCCCTCCAATCACGACTTACTCTTCATTAATTTCAAATTCTTCTAACTGCTCTCTGCAGAGATATGCCGAAAACCTTCAATCTCCCCGAGCAATTTAAATTTCATTTTCAGCTTCCTTCTTCTTTCGCATGTCGAGAAGATCCTCGCATCTCCTCGAATCAGAATACAAAAATACCCATCTTGCATTCATCTTTCCAAGCATTTTTTTCTTCTCTTCTCTCATGTACCCTCTTTCCACTCTTTTCCTCGAGCTCCAATTTTGCTCTCACATCCTTCCTTTCTTTCTAGCCGCAGCCTTCTAAAAATCTTCTCGAACCGCCGTCTTCCCATTTATGCCTCTCTTCCATCTATCTCTTCATCGATCGAAGCATTTCCTATAATTTCTATGTTAGTTCTTCTTCCGCCTCTGAATCCTTCCCGCTTGCAAGGGCAAATTTGTACCTCGTGATAGGAATGGCTCAAAGGGGGCCCTCCCGAAATGCTTCCCCAATGTCACCGGATGGACATTCCTTCGTACTTCCGATCTCTTTGCCTCATTTTCCTCACTCGGCACTCTTTCCTCGTCGCATCCACCTCCATTATTATTTCTTTCCTCGTCTCTTCCTTTGGTCCCTCATACCCAAGCATTTATAAGAAGAGAGACCCGAGGTCATTTCTCTTCTTCCTCCCACATTCCCTTCACCCCTGCTAAGAGACAAAGTCTGGTGATAGTGGTAGGGTGAGGGATCAGCCCTCTCTTGTTACTGTGGTAGTATCCTCTGATGGACTCTTCGATTAAGATTCCTATGTTCATTTTATATCCTTTCAAAAAGGCATATAAAATGATGGCCTCCTATTCCCTGACTGAGCAAAGATGTTTTGTAGGAACTATCACAAAACAGATGAAGTAAAACCAAACATTTGCTTCTTCAGTGAGGGCTCCCCTTTTGATGGCGTGGTGGGGGTTCTTCTTCGTGACCTCCCATTTTCCTTTTCCTCCGCCAACCTGGCTCTTCAAAGATTCTTTCATAGTTCGATTTTCTACCAACTTCTTATACTTCGTCCCGTGCTTGAGATCCCTCAATTTAATCATTTCATTTATCTGTCTATCCCCGAAAGGTACCCAAACACCCCTCACATAGACTAAATCCTCCTTCATGCCCACCATATTTGCATAAAACTCCCTGGAAAGAGCTGAAAATCCTGGCGCCTTGTGTTCACAAAAAAATCCCCAACCTCTTTTCTCTATTACCTCCGAAACGGGGAATCGCTTCTAAACCCCTTTCACACACCGAAATCTCGTCAAACAAGATTCGTCTCACACCTCGAAATCTTTTGAAATGAAGTCTTTGTCTTCTTCGTTGCTTATTTCTCCGCTGCCATCTTCCTTCGTCAGGGTTCCTTGTTCGACATTGATTTCTTCCCCTGGTTGAGGTTCCAAATGAACCTCTTCCACATTTCAGACTTTCACGCATACTTCACAATCGCCTTATTAAGATTTGTGATTGCCTTGATTTGGCGCTATGAGTGAAGATTTGCGACTTCGCCTTGGTTCGTTCTCTGGTTTTAGGGTTTTAAGATTCAAAACGATGGATGCAGAAGTGGAAAGGTTGGGATGAATTAAAGTTGAATGGAAGTTAGGCTTAATGTCATGATTGTGATATGGGGGGTCGCGACATTAAATTTTGAGCCTCTTAATTAATGATTTTCAATGAATTCTATTTTTAATGCTAGAACGCCCAAAATGAATGGTTTAAAACCTATTTTTATTGAGATTTGGACAATTCTGGTCGCGACCTAAAGATTTTTGTCGCGACCTGCAATGTTGTCACAAATTCAATTTCACTGTTGTGACCTGTTTCTCTAACTTATTGCTTCAATGCATAGCTTCTTTGTCGCGACCTATGAATTGATGTCACGACTAGAAATTGCGACCAAGAAAATTTTCCAGTCTCATTGAACAATTCAATTCAAAGCAATTTCAATTCACCAAATCCAATCAAAACCAACACAATTAAATTCATATTCATCATTCAAATATTCAACGAATCCACTCACTATGCATCCGATTCAAAATTGAAGCATAAAGATAAAATAAAACTCTCCCAAACTTTCAATCATTCTATATTAGAGACAAAATTTAAATAAGTTCCAGAAGAGTATATGATTCGTGCCACAGTAAGGTGATCCGGAATCAACAAAATTTATAAACCTAAATTCCTCCTACTGCCGTAGTCGGGTTACTACAAAGATAGTGGTTCTGTGGCCTAACTCGTGATGAGTTTTCAGACAAATGATTTATCGTGGAGATTAAAACCGGTGAATTCAATTTGATTTTTAAGGTTTTCAAAAAATTGTGGGAGTTGATGGTTTGCAAACTGAAACTAAAATAAGAAAAAAAATGTAAAATAGAACCCCTTAAAGTTTCGGGCCACTGGTTTAGGGTTTTAAGGCAACCAACATGTCCTCGGGTATTTTTTTCCTCACGTTGGGGAGGATGACATATAGTCATTTCCTGAACCGGATCTTCATTTAGATTTAAAACCTAAACCCTATGATTTTCCCTTTTGAAACATAGCATTCAAATGAGCATAAATGTCCCTAGCGTTGAAAAACACATTTCCGCAAAAACTCCTACCAAGCCAATAACTAATAGGAGACAACTAACCTGGGATAATTTCCCAGGATCTGCAATGAAAGTATCCACTAACCCAAAAACTTCCCAAATATACATACATTAAAGAGAGCACGCTTAAGAGATTTTAACCAAGTGGTGAGAAGCAGGAACGTAAACAACCATAATGAGTGCGTTAAAAAACAAAGGGAACTGTGGAGTTAGCCTCCACACCCTAGTTAACAAATTCTCCTCTTCATAAAGGAGGAGGAGAGGTTCAGCCAACCATCCTCTCGAGTTTGTCATCCTTGGGGAGGAGTGTTTCAAGTACCGAGAAAGAGGAAAGAAAATGAAAGAAAATGGGTAAATGAGGAAGCAAGGATTCTAAACCGCCGCCCCTGGCCCTCTCTATCGTCTACAAGTGAAGTGGCTGAGTTGACTGGAGTTTTGTACAACAACCGAGACTTATATATGCTCGTAGTCAAGGGGAAATTACAAAAGCAACCAAAAATCATAAGGTATTAAGGTGGCTAAAATAGGAAAAAATCAAAATAACAAAGCCGAGGCGTCAAAAGCAGGAACAGTCAGCCGAGGAATACTTGCTCGCAGGATGACAAGGTTTCCCGCAGTGAAAGCCTTCCCTCAAATGTGCCCAATTTCTTCTCGCTTTATGCTATTCTTTCTCTCGCTCTTTGATCCGCAATGCCGAGCTTGACTCGACCCACGGCTTGACGTGAAATAACAATTTTCGCATACTAACTCGCAAAAACTCGTAAAATTTTCCCACAAAATGTGATTAGTAGAATGAGGGACCTTAATGTGCAAATTCCGTTATACTGAATGATTAGTACACAAAAGCACTAAAAACCTATAAATAAATAAAGTTCAAATACACTTTTCGGCAATTAATCGCATACTACCCTTTTTTTTGTCTCTTTTGCAGGTTGGAAGTTTGATTGTAGATGTTCCCCCTTTGCACATTCTTATTGTCTTGCAAAGCTAAAAGAAAAAAAAATTTACACACTTCAATCAAGACATTGTAACAAAATTAAACAAAGCTATTTAGAAACTTTCACACAAAAGTATAACGGAAAAACTTAAAACAACCGATGTGGATCGCCTTCCACAAAGCCGGCCACTTTAGTCTACCGGACTTTGCTGCTACCATAGTTTTGTTTCTTCAAATTTTCTCATTCAGAACTAAGAGTCATTCTTCCACTTGCATTCCTTCCAAGGTAATACTTTAATCTTTGACCATAAACTTTGAATTTCTCATGATTGATGATTCTAAGTGTCACTGACCCAAAAGTTGTAATTAAAACTACTGTATAGGGTCCACTCCATTTTGATTTAAACTTTCCTGGAAAGAGTTTTATTCTGGAGTTAAACAACAGTGACTTGATCTCCTACTTTGAATTCTCACCTCAAAATTCTTTGATCATGCCATTTTTTTGTTTTATCGTTGTAGATTCTGGCACTATCATAGGCTTCATTCCTCAACTCTTCCAATTCATTTAACTTGAGTAACATCTCTTCTTTAGCAGCCTTGAAATCAAAATTTAGCTACGGCCCAAGCATAGCCTTTATATTCTAGCTCAAGAAGAAGGTGGCAAGGTTTTCCAAAGACAAGTCTGTATGGGGACATTCCAATGGGAGTTTTAAAAGCAGTCCTGTATGCCCATAGTGCATCATCAAGTTTCAGAGAAAAATCTCTTATGCTAAGTTTACGTTTTTCAAGAATTCTTTTATCTCCTCGCTGGAAATTTCAGCCATTCATTTGCTTGGCGATGATAAGCCAAGCTCTCATAATGTGTTTGATACCATATTCGCCAATGAGTTTGTCAAACACCTATTTGCAAAGTGGCTTCCTCCATCACCGACATAGTTCAGAGGGAATCATCATTCTTTTCATTTCGATCACGCTGAATCCACCTTCTAGAACCACATGTGTCGGGCTCACCCAAGAACTATCCGAGCATAAGATATACAAACTTGTATTCAACCATTTCAAACTTCTTTTTGACAACTTCTTTCATCACGTGATCTACCTCTCCTCGATGCTCCTTTCCTTCAATAGAAGTTTTTTTGCATTATCATTCAAGAAGATTTTCAGGCATGCAAACGGAGGGACCGATACTCCTCTCGTATCCTCAATCACTCAAGCAATAGCTTCCCTTGTACTTTCTAATTTCCAACAAATTTTGTTCTTCTCGATTCGCCAATGCGTACCTGGATATGATAACCGGTTTTCTTTTCGGGTTCTTAAGAAAGCAT
Organism: Tetrastigma voinierianum; assembly: GCA_016808115.1. NCBI lineage: Eukaryota > Viridiplantae > Streptophyta > Magnoliopsida > Vitales > Vitaceae > Tetrastigma > Tetrastigma voinierianum. Next base: position 358,222 of record JAEQBH010001956.1, on the reverse strand, counting down.
ATATTTCAAATGATCAAGTAATTCTTTCAATATTAACCCTTATGCACTAGCTTTCCCCGTCGCAGTTTTCTGGTCCCGGGCCGTATACATCATCTCACCGCTTTCATTCATGCTCGAGACTGCTTTCTTTGTTATACAAATTTAGCGCCTTTTCACAATCAATACTCTCAAGATATCGAAAAATTCATCTTTACTTTCTATTGATAGAATGTTAAAGAGTACAAATGTAATTCAACTCAACACCGGAAGACTGGTCGTTTCTACATCCATACAACTTTCTACATCTACATCGTGGTGTTCCAAACTCCTGCTAAGATTAAAGTGCACCCGCTTCATTCCCCACCCTTAGTGTCGGGCCACCTTTCGCACATCTATCAAGGCAGATCCGGGCCATAAGAAGGGTCTTCCTACAAAGAAAGGAACTGGGGTGTCTTCCTCCATCTACATAATAACAAAAATCCACAAAGGGAAGATGAATTTTCCCACCTGACAAGCATATCTTCAAGAACACCTTCTCGTTGTGCCATTGACTGGCCAACCATTTGCAATGCGGACGTCGCTGGGGTAAGTTCCCCCCAAACTCCTGGCCTTTCGCACCACCGATGTAGAGGCATCAAATTTATACTAGCACCGTAATCACATAAGGCCTTCTTTGAATTCATATTTCCTTGGCGGAGCAGGGATGGTAAAGTCGCCAGGGCCTTCTATTTTTACCGAGCTTTTGGTCGGATAATCAAGACCGCAGTAGCAAATAGTTCACTATTCCTTCCTCGCCTATTTTCCTTTTCGCTCAAAGATCTCCTTCAAAAATTTCATAGTTGTGCATTTTGGTCGATTACCTCCGCAAATGGGATATTGTATTTCTATCTTCAAGATATCCAAGAATTTAGAAACCCGCTTCTTCCGCTTTTGCTTTCTCAAGCCTCAGGGAATGGCACTGTATGAGGTGTATAAGCCGGTACTCTCTCCTTCCTCAAGCCGTCACTACTTCCTTCGTTGTTCAACAGATGCCTCTTCTCCCTTCCTTCCACTTCTTCACTCTCGCATCACTTCTTCTTTCTTTTTCTTCTTGTCGTTGTTGCCCACTCTTCCCACTTCTTAACTAAACTACCATGCACCCTTGATTCTTTTCGAGCGCCACTAGTGAATGTACCCTTTACTCCGATTGGCATACTAAGGGCCGTCTACTTGTGTCTCAAGTTTTTCAATGCAGAGGCACTCAGATTCTTCAAATATTTCAGAGCACGACTTGAAAGCTTCCAAGTCGGCGCTGCTCATGGAAGTGTATAAGCTCTTTGTTGTCCCCCATGAACTCGCAAAGATTTGTTCTTCAAATGACCGAGTTCTCCTATGACTCGATAGTCATTCCGCTTTCACTCCCTTGATGCCGTCAAGCAGAACTTTGGTGGCTACTAATATCCCCGCGTTGGAGGATCTCCCGCCCATGCTCGGGCCTTGTAATGCCCCTCCACCATATGAGAAATTTCCCATGGTTCCTCAATGTCGACCGCAATGTGTGGGCGTGTTAGATTTGGCTTGAAATGGTAATTTCGTTCATTCACGACTTAGCCTCCTCAACCTCATAAGCGTCCTTTTCTTTTGGTATTTCAGTATTTCTTCTCATTGCTTCTCTTTCCAATGCTCCTATCTCATGAGTAGTGTGCATTTTTCTTTCATGTTTGTCCATCCTGTGTATGATGGCATCTAACTTTGCTTCCATAGCTGCCATTTTACTCAGCTCCATGACCCCTTTTCCTCTGCTGTTACCCCTTGTAAACTCAGATGGAGCCTTCATATTGCACTTGGCTAGGTCTTCTATCAGATCCCTAGCCTCTTTAACACTTTTTCTTTTGAATGCTCCATAACACGAAGCGTCAATGATGCCTTTAGATGCATCATTTAAGGCATGATACACCATATCCATCTTGGTTTTAAATCAATTCCATGCATAGAGCACCTTTTCAACAGCCTCTTGAATCTCTCCCAAGCTATATATAGGCTCTCATCTTCCCCTTGTTTGAACACTATTATCTCTCTTCTTCTCTCAGATGTGAGAGATGGGGGAAAGAACCTGCCCAAGTATGCTTCCACCAGCTCTTCCCAAGTATCAACTGAACCATGTGGTAATGACTCATACCATGTGGCTGCTATATCTCTTAAGGAAAATGGGAAGAGATGTAGCTTTATCACCTCTGGCCTCACTCCATTCAGTTTCACTGTAATTGCCATCCTGAGAAATCTACCTAGATGCTCGTTGGGGTCTTCAACGGGCTGCTGAACTCCATGTCGGCTGCGACCATCATATCAAAGTCGGCTTTAGTTCGGTTATTTGCATCTACAAAGAGGGTCATTCGATTGCATAATATTCTTTCCCCAATGATAGGCCTTAAATCCCATTGTGTCGCAAGAATAAGAGGCCTTTTGGTCACGCCCTTCGCTTCCTTTGTCCGGTCATGTCTCTCTTCACATAGCCGTTTCTCGCTTTTAGTCTTTCTTAAGCTTCGAGTGTTCTTTCCACCCGTTGTCTTCATCAGACAGTTCAACTCGTTTCATGCATTACAAAAGATTTCGAAATTGAAACACACTTAGATTACCGTGATTAGCCGAACTAAAAAAATTAGTTTCAACATGGCTTAAGTTAAAGATCAAAGTGGTTGGTACAGCCTACCGCCAGAAGTCGTTTTTTGGTCTTTTCTTTTATAAAATGTCCAAATTAGCATTTCCCTATTTTCTTAGAATATTGATCTATTTAATATTTTCAATCCCAGGTAACGGCGCCATAAAACTTGTTTGCCTTTTTCTATATAAACTAAAAACCCCTCAAATTCACATAGTTACAAGAGCCTTACACTTCTACAAACACATGTCACTTGATAAAATCGCTGATAAAATAATTCTTTCTTAATGTTCATGATTTAAAATAAGGGTCTAGACTATGACACCGCAAGTGCAATGTGCATCATATAAGTAGTAAAATCCGAATGTAAGTCCGTGTATCATTCCTGCAACGTTACATTGACAAAATTAGAGATCAACTACCCCAACCACTCCAACAAAATTCTCATGCTGTCGGACTGAAACCCATAGTGAAAGTTTTATCTAAAAAATAAAGATCCTAGACTATTGACTAACCGTTGAGCTAAAACAAAAACAAAAATTAAATAAATAAATGAAATTAATGAGAACTAAAACATCTGATCCAACCACAGCTTCTCATGTAACCAAAACCATTCCAAAGAATTACAATGAAAGAAAATGACCTCACAAACAACAAAAACATATTCATTGCTCGCTTTTTATGTATGGATCCTCGATTTGTCCAAGATTTCAAATTTTGGAATTGGATTTCTCCCTATTCATCGGTTGGAAACCCTCGTTTCTCTCGAAGACAAAGATCAAACCAACTACTTGTATTTCCACCTTTACAAGATCTCGGGCATTTTCTTCTCAATACTTCACACCCATTTAATGATTTACGATTCTTTGCATTTCCTTCCTGTGATTTTTGCAAAGTTTCTACCACTTAATTGGTGGCTCATCCTCCGCATCTATTGGTTCGCCCCTTTCCCTTTGATTAGATCTCAAACAAACACAAAGGTTTGGGAGCTTCCCTTTATGCTTGAGCCAACTCTCCGATTATTATTTATATTGTTAAATACTCCTCCCAACTTCAACACTATCGTAGAATAGGATTTATCAAAATGAACTTTCAGAGCTTAGCAGCTCATCGAATGGTAGTCTAGCATACCCAGAGTGAATACCTTCTACCAGAATCTCCAACCCTTCATGTCACGCAGAGGGCATCCTTGTATTCCAGCAGCAAGGTCACCCTCTAATCTGTGAGTTTTGTGACTTACAATCGTGGAACTTATCGATTCAAAAATGACACCTAATAAGTAAATCCGACCCAAATAATTTTCTCCAAATTTTTGCAGAAAAGACTGTAACTAACTATAAATCAAATTCAAAGAGAAATGCGCTCCACCATCAAGATTACAATTAAAGAAATGGAGTACTCAATCACTTACATCCACTATAATCGCATGAACCGAAGAAGAAAATGAATTCCAAAATTTCCATTTCTAGATTTCAGAATTTTTAGGCAAGAATTTTAAGATGAAAAATAACATAAATAAATAACCAGCCCCAAGTCAAGATGGGTCACAGATTCAGATCTTGTGAAAAGAAATCAAGAAAGAAAATAAAATAAAAATAAAAACTAAAATTTACTCTAGACTATATTAATCGGAAGCCCTCTCCGTCTCTTTTTCTGGTAGTGAAGACGGAAGTTACTTTACTATTCTAATACTGTCTATTTATAACTGTTAAAAGAAATTGGCGAATCTCCAAAAAAAAACTCTAGGTGGAATTCTCAAAAGAAAAGCCCAATTATCAGCCCAGTCGCGACCTCGCTGATGTCGCACCTAGATTCCTTATTTGTTCCAGTCACGGCGCACCAGTTTTTGCATTTTTCGCGATTTGGTCGCGACCTCAATTCAGGGTCGCGCTGACTCGCGGTCTTCAATTGTTCTCAAGAATTTATGTCGCTGATCTTAATATCACGCTATGACCTCGTCAGAGAGTTCCCCCGCCGCTGCAACTCCGAGTCACGACTGTTTAGGTCGGCAACCTCCTTCTTTTAGTTGTCAACAATTTATTTACGAGTCGACTTCCTTTCTTCCTTACCGCACGATGTCGCGACTTCAAGCATCGCCTTTACCCCGTGTCGCGGATTTTCTTTAGTCAGCGCACCTTCGGGTCTTTTGCTTTGATGTAGCTGGTAAATGTATGTCTCGACCAATACTCGTCAGCGATCGCTTTTGATAGCCCCTTACCTTTAAACAGGTCGTGACTTCAATATGATGTCGCGACCGCTTCGCTTCTTTCGGTTGCAAGTTATTCCGCGGTTTTAAATATAATCACACTGATAGTCGATGCCATAGTGCATCTGTGTCGCGACTTCAATGACTAGTCACGCGACTTCCTTTTAGGTTCTGACTGACAAGGGTCGCACTCCCTTTGCTTTGGTAAAGACTTCGTCATAAGTTTTCACATCACTTACCTAAATATTAGGTCGTATCACATATTTCGTAATGTTCAAAGGTTTCCTTTAGGTCGCGACCTCAGTGATTGGTTGCGACCTCCCTTGGGGTCCTTGAATAACAAAATGGTTGCAACTTCGATTTTTTCTTGCAGAGACCCCATCTGTGGCTTCATCAACGGATCAACGTCGCAACCTCAGCTTGGCGTTGCGACCTCAACTTCGCTTCACGTTTCTTTCTCGCCTCAACCACGCCAAGCTCCAACCCTATTAATTCGTCTTGGTGATGTTAGACCTGAAATAACCGAACAAAAGAGATCCCTTGTCGCGACTTTCTTTTTCTAGTTGCGAATTCTCCCTTTATGTTGGGTGTGTCAATTTCTTCCAGCTACTGATTTTCGTCTACTCGTATTTTCTCGCAAAATTAAATTTCGAGCAAATTACCTGTGTTTCTGACATGAATCAACAACATTCCTGTAATAAACTTAGAAAAATAAATTAAAAACCAAATGAGTTTTTAGACTCATCAATGACACATATGTTATTTACAGGTAAAAAATCTGCAAATGAGTACTCATTATAAGCCAGATTATAGCACATTCATAACAACAAGCATCAACTCTAAAAAAGTGGAGATACGTGTAGGAAGAGCAAACAACCGCACATGTATATGTTTCACACACTTTGGACTTCCTCGACTCATTTTCTAAGTATTGGAGCATAAATTTGCTCCACTTCCCTGCGGCATTAACCTCACCATCCCTATATATAGTCCCATAAGTCATGTATGCCCTCCAACTTGGTTGCTTCGTGCCAAAATCGCGGCGCGATGCACAAATAATGAACACCTTCTCTCGAATTCATTGCCGACTTCTAAGTCTAGTAGACTCTTCCAACCTATTAGTTTAATATACCCGAGATGTTAATCCACGCTGCAGATGGACAATAACATCGAGTCCATTTAATGGGATCCCCATAACATTCATGACACCATCTATTGTCACATCGAGAGTACGATCTCTCTCCAATCTTATAATGAAGATGTACAGCTATGCCACTTCTCAGAGTGTGATATAAGATAGTGGCATAACTCAACAGAGCGGATCTCTCAGACATGCCGAATGAGTCCACCAAACCGAAACCCCATACTCTCCAACTTATGCTCAGACAATTGATGAATAATAGATAAGAACTTCTTCCCCGAACAACGAGATTTTGGGAGCTTCACCTAAAGTTACATACAAAAAAAAACCAAACTATGCACGTTAATAAGCAATCTTGTTAAATCAGTTATTAATGTCTCATGTTACAAAGAATGATATGAGTTATATCTCATCACCTCATGTCTTGCTTACGAAAGATGTTGCTTACGTTTCCGCTGAAATTTATCCATGCTTAATAAAAACTGGATGATGATATATATAAAATTGCATACACACATTCATGAAACGAATATTAACATAGCGCACACAAAAGAGAAACATAATTCCACATAATAATATAGCATTTTTTTACCTAAACTTCTAGAAAGCATGCCACATAGTTCATAATACATTAATTAACAAAAGAAAAAACAAACCAAATGGAATGTATGACAATACACTAATATGAAAATCAGCAACATTAATCATGTCAATGGATTTTTGCAAGTTTTTCTATTATGCCCATCCATATTGCATCGTGAGCAATAAAAACAGCCCCGCCATCTTTGAAATTATGACCACGCGCTTCGGGTCTTCCAAGAGGCCTTTAACACAGGTGGTGGTTTAAAAGAAGAATAAATTTTTATGACATCTTGAACAACACCATCGCTTGACTTTTAGCGCATGTCATGTGTCTCAATACCATGAAAAGTGTCTGAGTATACCAATTGTTGTGCTGGGGATTTGAAGATTTGAAGATTTCATCAACAAAATCCATGACATTTCGGGCCTTTATGGAGAAAGAAAACCCGAGCACGCATGATCACACATGGAATGCCCGACATTTGCTAACCACGATAGCGTACATGATTGCTCTTAATGTCTACATTCAACACTAAATCACCTACAAATACAAAAGATGTATGTTTCCATGAATGGACTCCACCTGGTGCAAACCTCCCTTTTGAAATATTAATTTTTACTTTCTCTTCAATTTTCGGCCCTATAATACCCTTCCATGCATTTGACTTTTAAATTTATGCTTTCTACCAAAGATCGCACTCCAATCTCAGCCATATGCTCATAATGAAGTTACAATGGAGGATGTCGTTTCATTTCTTAACCAAGAATCAAAGACTCGTAAGATCGCAGTCATTTGTCCCATCTTTCGGGGGACCAATGCTCAATTTCATTTTGTTCAATCCATGCCGCCAATGATATATACTTTCGCGACACGACCACAAGGGCACGATTAGATCTCACTACTGGTTGAGAGGTGACCACATCATCCACAGTATGACTATGCTCATTTCGGAATGTGTGTACTTGGACAACATCTGATGCACTAACAAAGACGGTGTTATTTTCCAAGCGACGCTCTGGCCACTGCGGTACAGAATCTGCAATGTGCTTATAAATTATTTCTTTGTAGTAGTATTGAAATCTCCCCGATAAAGACATTAAAGCAAAGCATCCCTAAATGCGTAAACATTTGGAAACGCTTTCATTCACCGCCTCCATAATTGCATTTTGAAATCACCTAGTACTACGTTGAAGGACATCTGTTTCAGCTCCTCTATTAGACAACCCATAAGACTATTATTATCGGGTCCTTGCCGAAAAATATCCACGATGCATGCAGATTTGCAGTCCATTTCCTACAACGTGAAATATAATTAGGTCAGCACCCTCAATGCCAACTTAGTACTTAGTCTAAACATACCCCAATTATTCATTTACAATTAATATAAATAAATTACTAGTTTAACATTTCACCTATTTTAACCAAACATATATATTAATTTCAATGCACTAATTAACAAAACTAAAGAACTAACCTAGACTCCAAAAATGTCTCTAGCATGCATGTACAAGTCCAGTTGTGATATAATTACATCTTGTTCATCTTTGTTTTGCACCAATCTCAACATGCAACTACATACATCTTCAAAGATGTTTTAATCTAGGTCCACTCCTAATCCTTTTGTATCATAATAGAACTGTGGGTTCAAAATACCCGCTTGAATGCAAGGTGGATGAAGTTTCGAACCTCCCACCTCCTATCAATGATTTCATGATTTCCCCATACTTTCTGTCCCATTAAAGCTTACCTGCAATTATTTACTTCATTTTTTCATAGCTACATAAATGTAGCTCCATAGAGACCTTTTTTCATCATTTACTCAAAAAAAAAAAAAAGCACACGCATAAGAGGGCCTAACAACCCAAACAAAAACAATTATAATGTTCTAAAAAGTTAAGACATGAAAAATTATATCGCTTACATTTTTTTCCCCTCTCTCTTTTTTCGCTTTTCTCCCATTCACTTTATGTCCAATCTAAACTAGTAAACATCTTCCTCAAGTTGTTTCTTTGTTCATTGATACGGAATAAGGTGATAAAGGTCGTCAAGCCTTAACAACTCCCTTTGCTCAGTAAATCGTCTCATCATGTTGAGCAAACCCGCTGGTTATGTATGTACCCGCTTATGATACGGCCCTTTCTATTTGGGTTTTCTTTTATGTGTGGTAGTTCTCCAATATCTTATAATATCAAGTCAAGACAATGTACGACATGGTGTCCAATACAAATGTGGCCTCTTTTCTTTTCCAACAACCTCCCTTCTACATAATTTCTTAAATGATAATAAATAGATAATAGATGTAATCACTTACATACATAAGTAAAGTAAGAAAATTTTCAAATTAAAATTATAAGTACCAAACCACCACATACTCTGCTAAGCATTAATTGCTATCACTTGAACAACATTGGCATCACCAACTTCCTCCACCCAGCTGTCAAGTAATTTAAACAATTTCTCTCACATCTTGACCATAGAAGAAGCATTAATAGATTTCATAAACATGGTCCCTCTTGAAGAATTCACCAAGAAATTCACCAATGACCTTTCTTTCCTATCAGTCCATCCATCTGACATAAGTGAACATCCATTTTGCTTCCATTATGTGAAATGATCCTTCATTGAATCCTTTGTAAGAGCCAATTCTTTCTTGAGGTTAGTAACCCTTAAGCATCATGAAATCTTAGTCCTCAGAGCTCCACACCACATTGCCCAATTGCCTCAAGTATTGGTTGGAAACTAGCATAGTTCACCGCATTACATGGAATCGCAGCATCATAGATCCATCTACAAAATAATATATCAGCTCTCTCCTTGGCCTCTTTCTTGTAGGCATTTTGATAGTAGTTTAAGTATTATTTATATTTTGAACAACCATTTCTAGATTATTAGTGAAGAAATGATCCATAGGACCTTTTTTGTGACACCTCAAAACCGGGGAGTTCGTTGATCAACCGTTAACCCGTAAAAAACTTGTGGATGTCTGCAACCCGACACATTGTCAGGTCCCCTTATCTAGACCTATAATTTAACAAAATCGATACATAGTCTTTGTACAAGGAGCTCTACCCAAAAATACAACATGTACTAACATATAATAGCATGGCCCATCCGAGGCCAATTATCATATAATGACCTCTCCGGGTCCATCTACGAACTTAAACATAATGCACAAGGTAATAATATCATAATCCTTAAGAGTTTAAATAATACTCTTTACACAAAAACATATATCAAAACAGTTTGTTCTAATATATTTTACAAAAGTAAGAACTAAAGCCGCAACCCGGATTTCTTCACAATGGAGGCCTTGAGTGAGCGTCGTCTCCCTACACACTCTCTATACCTGAAAGGGGGTCCCACGATGGGGTGAGCAATGCCCAATAGAGTAAACACCTACAAAGACTACTCCCCACCTAAGCGCACATGCAATGGTCATGTCACCAAAAAAACACATTCCAATCAAGATTATGCAAACCTAGAATGGAATTCTACATGCCATGAATGAGATGCGACTCACCATGTCTCATGTATCGAGTCCTCAATGACTCCATCAAACTCAAATCCCAATCGACTCCTATCACACAATGCCGAAACTCATGCGTGATAAAATCCATCATTCTTGGATTACATCCAATGATCATTTTACAAAACAAATGTCATTTGTTTTCAAACCAAGTTTTTGACACCACCTCAATGATCATTTGTTTTCAAAATCCATGTGTTCTTTTATGGGTGCTTAATTTTCCGAGTCCCACCACACAGCTTCGCAAACCTTCCCCACATCACTTATTGTGCGTTAATCGATAGATCCATATGTGTAACCTAAAAGATCACGGAGCTTTCACCCAACACATAATTTCATTTTCCATTTTCAAGTCGTGCAACTCAATTTGGACGTTGTCCCATTTTCCGAGTCCGCACAATCAACACCAAACGTAGTGTTAATTTACAACCATGTAAACCATGGAACTCTATTGGACGTCGTCCAAGGTACCGTGTCCACCACCCATTCACCAAGAATGGTGAATGACAACAACCATGCACACACACCCATTTCATGCGATGTCCCCGTGCGTATAAAATACAATTATGTCATTTCATGCTTATGCCATGTCACACATATATATATGGATGCTATATGGACAATTTCATTCATGCATTACACCAATGCATCATTTAGACAATTATATCAATCAACATACAATTTCCAATTAAATCACACAAAACATGTCAACATACTCATACAAACATACATACTCTCCACATGTCAATACATTAGGACATACATATTGGCATCCAATCAATTACTACCAAGCATATCATTCAAACTCAAGCAATGACAACCTCATCCTCAGACTCAATCCGTGGGCACAGAGATGCCCACAAAACATTCCACACAATGTAAGCCATACTCTGCACTATAGGATAGTTTTGAACTCCTTGCCCAAAACTAGCCTCCCTAATGAAATCTTCAAAATTTGACACAAAACCATTAAACAACCTAAGCTATAGTAGTCCCGAAAAATGGACCATAACTTGAGTTGTAGAAATCCGATTTTGGTGATTTAAAAGTCTAATATCAAGTTATCAGATAGAGCTACAATTTCCTTGAAATATACTAGTCTAAATTCTCACTTTTTCCCAACCGGGTGCAGCCCCAAAAATCCGGGATGAGGTTCGACCAAAATAGGGCAAAGATGTGGCGCTCCTGAAAACGGACCATAACTTGCGTTATAGAGGTCCAATTTGGGTGATTCAAAAGCCTAACCTCAAGTTCACAACTTCATCTACAATTGTCATGAACGACACTAGTCCAAATTACCTCTTTTTTCCAACCAAAAATCAGTCTCAAAACCTAGACACAAACAGTTAACAGCCTAAGCTGTGACAATTTTGGAAATTAAATGGACCATAACGTGAGCTATAGAGGTCCAATTTGGGTAATTCAAAAGTCTAACTTCAAGTTAACAACTCCAGCTACATTTTGCATGAAGGACACTAGTCCATATTACCTCTTTTTCTCAACCGAAATTCAGTCCCAAAACTTGGACACAAACAGTTAACAGCCTAAGCTGTGACAATTCCGAAAATTAAATGAACCATAACTTGAGCTATAGAGGTCCAATTTGGGTAATTTAAAAGCCTAACCTCAAGTTCACAACTTCAGCTACAATTGTCATGAGGGACACAAGTCCAAATTCCCTCTTTTTCTAACCGAAAATCAGCCTCAAATGCTGGACATCATATAGGGTCAAAACAGGACATTATTCTCATAACTCATTATTTTGTCAAACAACCCTTTAGGACATTAAAACTCAATCAAACATCCCCTAGAATGAAAAATAAACCAAAGTAAGAAGAATCCCTACCTCTTAGAGTTAAGACGAAGCTTTCAGAAGTCCCGGAGACTTGAAACCCACAATCTCCCAAACTACTTCGCTTGAATCGTCAACGAAATCCTTTGTTTCTGATACCCACACGTAGCACTCATCGCGTAGATAGACTTTACTTCTTGGCCCGATGAAAATCGAGCAACCGAGCTCCGTAGATCATAGAGAGAAGTTGAAATTTCTCCCTCTATTATCTCTCTACGAGTCTTTTTTTATTTTTTCCAGCAAAAGATATGCTCCTTCCCTCCCTCCAAATCGACATTTTCTACTTAATTTTAAGTCTTCAAGACTTGTACTTTACATTACACCACGCGGTTCGCAATCGGGTTCCACGAGTCCGTTTCTGTCCCGAAATAATTTATTTCACCCAGTTCAAGTTCAATTTATTTTAAATGAAATTTACTTAATTTATTTTTCACTTTCGAGATTCTTTTTTTCTCAAAAATCATGTTTTTTAGGTCTACTAGGCACTTAATGCCCCAAAAATCGTGAAAATCCGATTGTCTCATAATTTAACAAAATTCGTCTAGGTAACTAGATTTAACGAGACGAATCCAATGGTGAGGTCTAATTCATCATCCGAGATCTATAAAAATTCCAATTTTGCAACTTATATTATAGTGACAATTTATCGTTTTGCTATTTTTCGATAAATTAAATTTACCCTGCTTTACACTTCTTGCCTCGTCTCTCTTAAGCAACTACCACTACCACCACTTCCTCCATTGCTACCACCACTGAAACATCATTTCCCATTTTGCTAATAACCTCTGGGCAGTGTCCCTCATCATCTTCATCTTGGAACTCCAAATATTATCCTCATTCACAAAGATGACTCGAATACTCATTTGATTTTTTTTGAGTTTTTTTTGCTAGCATATAATCTTTTATTTCTTTCCTAACATGTTCTAGACATTTTGTACTCTTTTTCGAATTTCGAAATCCTTCAACAAGGTGTTGCTTGTCTACAAATGCCTTTTTTAGTTACTTTATCACAAAAATACAAATAAAGGTGCATTTTTGTATTCTCTCTTATTTAATAAATGTGCATATTTCCATCTCATCTTTTTCTTCCACTTCACGGCTCTACTAAATCCCCAATCTCTTGTCCATTTTTGTCTACAAAAAATTTAAACTTTTGTTCTAATTGTTTCATAATTTGTTTTTTGTTTTTTCATTAATAATTTAATTTTTTAATATTTTTGTACATTAATTTTCTGAAATTTTCCATCTCCGACAACTCTTCTCCGACACATTCCAGCATGCAATGCCACTCTTCTCCGACAACTTTTCTCCATCTTCGACGGCCAAAAAAGCAAAACAAAAAAAACGATAGGAGAAGAAAGGAAAGAAGGAGAGGAAGGGTGTACCTTGTGAAGTCGCAGACTGAACCAATTTCGCTTCACCTATACCTTCACTGGCCGAGGCATTTTCGCCTCAGGAGTAGTGGCACTAAGCTGAGGCACCTCAGGCGCACCTTTCATAACTATGATGATAACAAAACCAGATGCATTTCATCTCTATTTCTGCATAAAATTTTACTTCGTCTCTACGCAAATAAATCTTCACTGAGAATATCCCATCTTTGAATGCACAATGAAAAGGCATTCAATGAAAAGACATTTCAACCTCAATTCTCGTGAATGCAGTTTTGTACGCGAATATCTATTTTAAAAAAATAAAATAAAATTATCGTTGTTCCCCAAAATATTTCCCAAAGTGTGGCGCAATGCCGCAATGTGAACTCGACATTTGATTCATCAAGCCCAAGAACCGTGATCTATTGCGATTTGAATTTTAGCTTAATCGCTGCCACTCACAATCGCAGATTTGAATTAAGTTAATTGTCGTCAGCCCACAACGGGCTGCATTTGAATTAATTCAAATGTCGCCGCTCAAATCTGGCATTCGCCGATTTCAGGCATTATTTTTCCCATTTTCCTCTCTCCTCGCTCCCTATATTTTCCTCAGCCCTCCTCGCTCCTGCTCGCCGTCACGATTCCATCGCCGCCGGGCCGCCACCAAGAACACGCATTCAACGCCTCCCACGTGCTCGTTTTTCCCACCTTTTCTCCTCCCTCCCGCCCGCCCGCCGCCGCCGTCATCCACCTCGGGCCGTGCCCGGGTAGCTGGTTTTTCGCTTTTCCGACTCAGGTAACTCCTTTGGCCCAATGCTGTCTGGAATTAATGGTATGAGAAGATGATTTGTTTTTGTATCTATTTGTGTTCTAATTTCTCGACTTTGCCGGATTAATTGAATTTTTCGGATATCAAGTAAAATAATGATATTTCTTATCTCTCGTTTATTTTGTCGTTTTTCGTTTCGATGAGTTTTGAGATTGTTCTAGAGTGGTCTTGTCTCGGACGGATGGTTTGCAGGGTTTTGTGTGTCATTCACTGAGGAGTCAGGATTTTTTGTGAGATTTTGGGTTAGAAGGCTGTGATTTGCAGGGTTGGGTGAATTAAGTGTTTTCTTGAATCGATCTAGTGGTGGGTTCGTGGGAGATCGAAAGGCTGGGTTAGATTTGTATGATGGTTGAGTCAGATCCGTCGAGTGGTTGATTATTCGGGTGATGGTTTCAAATGAAATGTTAACAATAGCATAAAACATGTGTTCCATTAACATTTTATTTTGCAAGGAGAAAAATAATTCGTTAGTGTGTATAAGATTTTCTATTTTTAAAAACAATTAATACAATCATTTTTTATTTTTGTTTGTCTTATAAATATATATATTCATCTTCTTCTGCATTGAAGGATTACATTTCAATTAACAAAATTTGATTGTTTTAGAAGGTATTATCTTATCTAAAATAAAATAGAAAGGAAAACAAGAAAAGATAAATAAAGGTAATGGAAAAAAGAAAATTAAGTTAATAAACTACTTTCTTACACTTCGCTTGCCTATTTATTTCACTATCCTTATTTCCTATCTAAAGATTAAATATTTTGAAAATATTCAACTTTTTTTTAGTTAATTTGAACTACTTTCTTATTTTTCTGTGTTTTTCTTTTTTTTTTTTTTAAAACTAAATATTATCCTATATACTAATAAGACTTATACCTCAAGTATTAGTTCACTGTGCACTCATAAGATAAAAATGACCTTCAGTGGTTTAGGTCGGAATTGGCATGAGGAGAGGGTCCATATTCTGGTGTCTGAACACATTATGAGAACAAACATAGATTATATTATCCTGCTGTAATACAACTTATATCTATAGATATTGCAAAATGACGATCAATCATACTGATGATAACCACATCTCCACATGGGATTAATTATCGAATATTTAACCCAACAAGAATTTAACTGAATTACGTTATATTATCATGTAAAGCCAGAAAACACGACAACATCAATCCATTAAAAAACACGCAGAAACATAATAGTAAACGAAAGTCAAATACAACCCAAAAAATGCAATAATGATATCCTAAAACCCATGACATCCCCTGACGTTTCATGACAAAGTTGATGATATCATGACAATACCTCTCAGTTATTCAATCATTTTGACACACTTGGGTAATGTATCAATGAAATGTCTGTTTTAATCATCTCACACATGTTACTATAAATGAACAAAATATTATGAGCCAAATGGATGTCGAACATGAGAGAAATAAACTATATATCGCTGAAGCACCAAGATGCAAGTTTCGGGGCTAACTGATTAACATATGATGATACTTTGGAAGACAACCACTGACAAACCAAGGTTCAAATTAGTAATTATTTCAAAGTATCCCTAGAAGGAAAAGCCAACCTTCATTCAAATACAGATTATTAGCAAAGTGCCAATGTTGAACTGGGTTAACATGGTCAACTCATTATAAAATTAACTGATATTAAAGAACGAGTCGAAGCGCACACTGAACCACTAACTGTGGGGCGCCCTCTATTAATGAGGCAAAAACCACCATGTTTTTGAGTCTAGCTCACATGTTGGTCAGCATCATCCAGTAAGTCCATAAACTCATAAAATTTCAAACTTTGGTTTTGACATCATTAAAGCAAGATCAAAAGAATGAGCAATTATTTCAAAAAGAAGAGTTTAATCAACAAGTCTGATATAAACAATCACTGAACGAGCGAATTTTTCTTTGTAAGAATCAGATCCGATCCATCAATGATGCCCAAACTTCGCATCGATTCTACATATTCAAAAAAAAGAGTCTCGTCGAAAACAGCCACCAAATCCAGTTAAAAACTAAGTTAAGGCACTCCTCACAAACGAGCTAGAATGAACGTCACGCCGCGAGAGCATGTCGGAAGAGATATGGTCACACATTCAACAGTCATCGGAACGCGGATCAGAGTATGAGCCCGTTATCGCCCGCGACAGAAATAAATGGCGCGACAAACCCAAACGCACTAATTGTCAATAACGGACACATCAATCGAGTTTTTGGAACAACTTCAATGTCCATTCAACCCGGTGACCATGATACAGTTACTCCTCGCCCAAAGATGTGCTCTTTTTTGAAGACTATAGGTTTCTCAGGGCTCTTCAGACTGTCCATCTTTTCAAGCCTGTGAGATTTTTAGTTTGCTGACTGCGCTTAGATATTCAAGTCCCACAAGACATTTCTGGAAGTGTTCTGTGAAATACACAAATAGATTCATATTTCACTAATGTCTTGACAAGATTGGGGTCCAAAAAATCCTTATTTTCTCTGCAGCTTTCTCTCGTAAACCCCGCTTCATTTTCAGTTTCTTAAGTCAAAGATATTTTTTGGCTTTTAAAATAGACCTTGTGAACAGTTTTCGTTTTCATTTTCATTCTCTATTGAATATAATCCTGTGAGGTCACTCAGATATCTAATTTATTTCACTGCTGGAAATATAAAGACTAGTTCTCAACCATGTATTCTTCTTCTCGATTTTCTTCATTTTCACTTGTTTATCTATTAACATCAAAATCCACACTGAACACAAACACCTCAGGTCGCTCTGAATCCTGCTGAATATCTGATTTAGTTGGCTTTGCCTGAATGCATCAATTTAATAAGGAATTAAAAGGTGTCCTGTCATATAAATTAAACTCGTCCTAATATGTTCAAAGGTACCTGATAAACAAAAGACACTTTTCACTATCAAAGAGTCTCCTCCCAGACACAGATGAGACCCTAATATGAAGATGGAATCACAAAGCAATGTTAGACTTCAGAATATCTTTATCTAATGAACTCTAAAAATTACTGAGCATTCACTTACCGCTATGTGAGACAATAGACATGACAAACCAATCGGAAGGTGATCAGAAGTTCCTCCTTGAACCAATTGAAAGGGATTCCTGATCCCGTAAGAAGTAAAAGCGACCAATCATGACATGAAAATTTTGGCTAGGACTAAGACCAAAGGTGATGCCTAACATAATGGAGGTCAGCTGATCTGCCTATAAAAAGAATTCTTCCCAAGAAGACGAAGCATGAAAGAACAACAACTCAAGATGCCAACTTGATAATGAGCTGTCTGTAATCATTTTTGTCCTAAAATATAAAGATGATATGAAACAAGGCGGTGGCTGAGAACCGCTGATACACACGCTCTGATCAATCCCAGTATCCACTCCACTCAAAATATTAGAACAATAGTCAAACCGTTAATAAAATGCAACTATCCCATCCTAGCGATCCTTCATCCAAGAATTCAAGAATGTTGGCTTTTGGTATGGATTTTTATCAGTTTTAAACCATTTATTTCCAATTTAAATTGGATTTATTCATATCCTGGTTTGATCGTTCCTCATTATTGAATGAGCCCTGTAACTAAGATCAAATCTAATAGAAAGAACTCAACCCGTGAGCATTTATTATCCTAATTCTATAGTCCACTTTATTACTGTATGAACTGTCCAATCTTGCTAAAGGGCCGAAAAGCGGGTGCAGTGGCTTTCATTTTTTAGTTTTTGAGCAGTTACTCATTTACCAAATCGCGGAGTACACAACACACTCACTCTCCAATATATTGTACTTTTCAATATTATTGTTCACTTTAACCCTTGATGAAAGTTCAGCGCTGCTGGTGGATATCGACAATAGTCCCTGTGCAGAAGAAAGCTTCCATGCAACTGTGGCGGCTGTCTTTGGCTTCACCTTGCCTAAATGGGCAGATCCGATTTGTTCGCAATAATTACAATGTTGCACAATTTGACTACGGCCAGGGTCAGTGGTCCGAAGCATCGTGACATCGACCAAATGGAGATGTGATGAAGACAGCGCGCATGAAGAACGTGAATGATGAACATGCCAGATGTTGACGATGAATGCGATGGAGATGATGGATAATGAAGCTGATGACATATCATTCTTTCTTAACTTTCAAAACTAAGTTTGAGAACAGAATAAGGATATATGCCTCCTCAGACAAGCACCATCTCAGGATGTATCAAATCACCCAAATGATGAGACATTGATGAGCTCATCATCCTCGTTAATTATCACTTACCACCAACACCTCAATTTCAACATGTTGGAAAACCCGATAATGTTGCCGCGGTTGTTCTGATCACGGGCGCAAAGATATTTCACCTGGTGAATTTCAAGTGAGAATTTGTAATGGGCAAGTTTCAATTCCAAACTGATTCAAGAGGTCATGGTAAAGTGATTTACTCTATTTAGTACACACCAAGAGTATGTCGTTGTTGCATCCTCAAAAAATTGTTCGCTTTTAAGAAGTAAGAAGGCTAAGAATGTCACTCGTCCATGGAAGTTTCAAAGTAATGTGCGGCTGCAGTGATATTTCCTTATTTATTATCAACAAATATGGAAGAATGTCACTGTCCATGGAAGCTTCGTGCAATGGTTGTGAAAGATATTTCCTTATTTATTATCAACAAATATACTGGGCCGCATACTTGTATCAATTCATATAAAAGCATAAAGTAATTAGACAATGGTTGCAGCATATTTTTATTTATCAAACAAATATAATCGGGTCAGCAGACTTGTATCAATCCTTCTGAACTGGGACCATCATCAACTGTAGAATCGAATTTGGTTTCTACCCAGGCAAAGCATTAATTCAGTGCACATCTTACATCGACTACGCCGTTATTCGTGCAGTGATGGAAAAATGGGATATCAAATATCATACAAAAAGGCGTTGGATGGAAAGCACAAAGTACTAGATGCTATTATTGGCACTTCATCATATGCGTAGTTGCCACGCTGTTCTCAGACAGAGCGTGGCAATCCCGATGTGCGTTGTTCGAAAACATGTGAAACTCAATATGCCAAACACTAAGATATTCCAACGCCAGAGCCTGGGTCATTCAAGCCATCTATTGAAGGGTTCCAACATTGTCGTCCGTTATGATATGATGGCACATACTATATAAAGCATAAAGGTGTTATTGATTGCTACGGTGTGACTGAAATAATCAATTGTTCCATCGGGCATTTGTTATTACGTATAAGTAGAATACCGAGAAGTCAGATGGTTCTTTGGCATGTATAAGAAATAGAGTTACTCAAAGGACGGAATTTGGCGCTTATACGTTTCTCGTGACATCCAAGTATCATGGCAAAGAATGGCCAATCCTCATCTTTAGTCGGGTCGCACCATCTAGCTTATCACAAGATTTGCATCATTTCGCAGCAATTTTATGACCCGCTCAAAGATAAACTTTTGAAGAATTTGGTATGCTTGTTGTTTTGAGCGAGTACAGTAACGCAAATTCAAAAAAAACATATGAATACAATCGGGAGAATTAATTCCTAAGACATACGGCAGAGGCACCTCTTCAAGCATGGGTTTCACACTAATGAGGTCGTAAGATGGTGTCAAATGACAACAAACATTTAGGTATTTAATAGTGTCCTTAAAGGAGCTCGTAGCCTACAAGAATCGCATTAGTACGCTAATCTTTTTCCGCTTCAACAGCTATATTTGTTGTAAGAAGAGAAGTAGGTGCTATAGATTGGCATCCATCGAGCAAATTCAACGATGCTTGATGCGTTGCATCCAAAGGCCGTGTTTGGCATGTGTTCGATGGAAATTGTCCTTTACGATCACGTGAAGGGCCTATTTCATGTAAAGTCAAGGAGGGGTTTAACTCACTACTAACTTTACATGAAAATTTTAAAATACATATGGGAAGACATTGATATACGGCTTTCCATGTTTCAAGCATCACGCGATGTCAAAGATCGCCGGTGTTAGATTTTCGCTTTGTTCAGAAGGCTACCACAATTACTAAGTCGCACTATGACACATGGGCACCCTTTCCATCAAATATTCAAATTGAAGATGAGTGGTCTCTCTTTATGATGGCACTGTGATTGTACCACTTTCGAGTCAATGCAACGCTTGGAAGTGGATCGCCCTAAATCAACCCAACAGATAATGAAATATGTTAGGAGGAAAACCCCTTATCACATGCGGGTTGTGCAAACAACCGGTCACACCTGGGCTGCCTCGTAGGTTAAGAACATAAATCAAGTTCAGTAAATGAATGTGTACGAATATATGAATGTAGTTGCTCCCATTATTTATGATTTGGTCCTCCTTGCTACGCTCACCACCCGCATTCAACTAAAAGATGAAGGAGAGGTATGTCTTTTCATAGTCTTTATGGGACCTGGCCCCCGCTCTTCTTGGTTTTTTTATTTATCTATGAAATTGTATGATAATGATGATGCAAAGGGTGTCAATTTATTGCAGCAGAAGTTCCATTCCTTCCATATACTTGAAGATTACAATAGTTGAAGTAAAACTAAAAACAAATGGTATGTGGAGAGAAGTTAATGAAAGGGTATGGGAGGAGAAGGAACACAACAATTAGAAGTGAACATGCACAAATGAACTGAATGATCTTATAATAGTAACAAGAAAATATATACTGAATTCGACTATAACATGTTTCAACAAAAAGCTCTATTTTCTTTTCCCTCTCCCCTGGTTATCATTACTTATGTAGGAAGTACCACCAAAATTAGGTCTACTACTATGTTCAACACTTGTGAAATCAAACGAGAGGCAAACAATAACAAGCTGAAATGTCTCTTTGTGTCTTGACTAAAACTTTCAATTAAAAACTCTCTGATTAAGCAATAACTTCTTTGTTTTGTATGAATTAGAGCAACGTATCTGACTCATGCTAAAGATAAAGCAATTTGGGAAATAACGTTAAGGGCCAAATTCTTTAATGTGGGAGCATGATTTCTATACATAAATCATCATTCAGTTGCAATAAAAATTACTTATATTCAAAATCTAATAATAACATGGTTATGAACTTTACATTTTATGAGAAATAATACTCATCATGAATCATTTCTGTTCTTTAAGCTATTGTTGCTCAATAATTAAATAATCTTTTCACATCTTGAAATAGTATAAGCTGTGAATTCAAAATGTCAAAATCTCTAAAATAAAAAATTAACTAAATAAATTGAATCAATTAATTAGAATTAGAACCTTATTAATTTACCTCATTTTTGAAATCTTGAAAATCATAACAATGTCGGCACAATGCAGCCATTACCTTTTTTCTTTTTTTTTAATCTACACACATTCCAAAGATGTAATGTAGTCGCGCCATTTTTTTTTCCTTTTGGGGAATCTACACACATTCCATCATGTAGTGGAGTAGCCATTACTTTTTTTTCTTTTTTTTTTAAATCTATACACATTCCAACAAGAAAAAGTTTCAAGATCCCAAAAGCTCCATCTTTTTAGATTAGAGAATGGTTTTATGATTCTTCCGATAATATAGATGTTTTTGCAATTTACTTGATTATGTACACTTTAATAATATATTAAATAACAAATTAATTGAATGCATTTTTTATATAAAACAATGCAAGTAAATGATATACTCTTTCCGAATCCACTCATACCATTGAAGCATCAAAGCATCAAAACCCCAAATCATAAAAATGAGAACATTTAATCTCTAAGGATAAATGTAAAATTACACATAAACTCAAAAATAAAAATTTTAAAAATAAAAATTCAAAAGGTGTGGAAAAGAAATTTTGAAGAAAACACTCACAAGAATAAATACCAATAAATTGCATTACAATATTCTTATTTAAATCACTATATACTACTCATGAATTGTAAGTGCTTCATACTATTTTTTGTTTTTTTCATTTTTCCACACTGAATACCTGCAGAAATCATTAAAATTCATTTTCACATGTAAGATGGGTGATGGAGATAAGGAACACATCCTAGAATGAAACTACTACCTTCTCAAGAAAAAGAACTGTGCATGAAGTTGGTTTTATATGTTATTTCAATGCCTTTTACTTGTATAAATTTTTAACTAATTTAAAGTCTATCTAATTATTTTGTATTGTATGTATTTTAAATTGAATAAAAAAAAAGTAAATATTTTTTTTTAACTTTAAGAAAACAAAATATAAACAAACTTCAAGCTCATGAATTCTTAATTTCTACATTCAATTAAAAAGGACTTTATAATTTGAGGAAAATATAAATAGAACTTGTAACAAGGATTCAACATATAAAAAAAAAGTGAATTCTTTTTTAAACATGTAAGAAGAATAAATCAAGTGATATTTTTATATTTAACTTTTAGTTATATTTAAAAAAAATTCCTTCAAAACCGCAACCAAAATATAGGTCATATGTGTCATGTAAAAAGAAATAAGGGCAGAAGTTTGGCTTTAAGCAAAATACCAAGGAAAAGAAAAATGTTCCCCATACTAGGTTGTTTTTTGAGTAAAGATTTGTAGAAATATGGGAAAAAAGAACTCCTGGTTATGTAGAGAAAAAAAGGTGATTCGATTAAAACTTTTCTTAAAACTAAATTAGGAAAATCTAACCTTTCATTATTTTGACCTCATTTTAACAAAAATGTCCTCATTATTTTACTGTAAAAATAAGTTTTTCTTTTCAAAGATATAAGTAAATACATAAAATGACAAATCGTATTTTTGTCCACAATTAGTTACATGAAATGATAAAGGGCATTATTGTTCAGAATGAATCATCCTTCAAGAATTAAGACAAAGCCTGCTTTAAAATTTTGAGTTATTTGAGGTATTTTAACCAAATATTTAAAAAAAAAAATAGAAACCGATTGCTTTCAGAGAATCAAAATGCAAGGAAAGAACCAAGAAAATAAAGTTTTCATCAATAGGGCCTTTTTGGTTCCTGTTTTGAATACTGTTTTATGTTCTCTAAGGAAAACAAGGAAACTACATATCTTCCCAAATCATTTTTTCTCTTTGCTATTAAATAGAGACTGAGAGAAGCCGAATAATAATTTCATGGTAGAAGGGCGGGATCCAAAGATTTCTTTTGTTTGATCGAATTTCTCAGAAACCAAACAACATTGGGAAAAAAAAAAGAATACCTCTTGAGGGTGCCATTGAAGTAGCAATTTCGTAGAGGCCCCTGTTCCACAAAATCCATCCATACAATAAGTGTCTTAGCCGTGAAATCAGAAAAGTTAGAAGAAAAATTAAGCATTGTCTAATGAATCAGCAAAAAAAAAAGGGAGAAAAACAATATTTTATGGCAGATCATTGAATTATTTAAGGCTTTCTAGGGTAGCCAAAATACCCAGATGATGTGTTGAAGAATCAAATAGAGAGCTTTATTAGATATGATCCAAAAATTTGTGCTTGGAAAAGTCTTTACAATATGAAACGAGCCAAAGTGCTTGAAAAATTACCTTATAATAATAACAAGGATTCTGATGGATGGATGGTTAAGAGATAAGAATTGCAAGAAAAGAAAGAAATGAAATCTACAACCCTTCGTAAAACCTCTACTGATGTAGTGATGTGTGTGCTGAGAAGAGTAAAGTTAAGTTATGGGGAAGTGAAGTACAATAATGAGGGACGGAAGTCTTCAATACTCTTCGTTGGAAATATGAACTCAGTCAGGTGAAGTGACTCTTCACTGCTAAGATAGAAATTTTTATTAAATAAATAATAATAAAAAGTTAAAAGTAAAGCTCACTATTTAAAAATCAGACCGTTATAGACTTTTTCGATTATATAAATATAACATATTTTATATGATAACAATATTTAAATATAAATATAAATATGTTGATTTTTTTTTTATCATTAAATTTAAATATATTCTAAACTAACTACTTTCATAATTTTATAAAAATATAAATATTATCGTATGTACGTGTAAGATCCTTCTATTATGTACAATAGTTATATTGTAGACCTATGTTGAATTTTACTTAGGTTTTCTTTGAAACTTAGAAAATAATAAGAAAAAAAAATCCGAAAGGAAAATATTGAGGAAAAACAGAAAGAAAATTTTTTTGATAAAAAATAAAAAATAAATTTAAATTTTATATATTTATGAAAGCCGTGGATAAATAGAATATGGACACAATTTTTGACTTAATGAGGTGATGTTACTACATATTCTGAGTAATTACATTGAAAACGAACGTTATTACATTAAAATTGATATTAACTTCAACGGACCTGTATTTTAAAATAAGTTTATGATCTATTGTGTCAGGTTGAAAAGCAATTTTTATCAATGCTAGATTTTTTTTTCTTTCTAATTTATAGTTTCTTTTCGTTCTTGTCTAGTACTATTTTCATTTTTATATTATATCATAAATATTTGAAAACAAAAAGTGGCATCTTCTTGGCAAGGATAAAAAAATCGTTTTTTTCAGCCGATTTTTTGGCGAAAAATCGGTTTTCGGTTAGGTTGGAAACGATTTTGAGAAGAAAAATCGGAAGTAAAAAAATCGGAGAAAAATCGCCGATTTTTCTGATAAAAACCGATTTTTTTCGAAAAAAACCGATTTTTCGTGGAAAAAAAATTTTCTGATTTTTTTCCTTGGAAGTGACACACTCCAACCACCAAGCCATTGATTGCACTTATAATCTTTATCCTTCCCATTAATTATTTATCCTGATTTATTAACTGATTTATTATAATTATTATTTTTCGTATAATTATTTCTTTTTGGATAGGAATTTAAGTTGAGTTTGACCTCCCCTTTATTCTCGTCAGTTTAAAGAAAAATAATTTCTGATATTTATCTCCAACAAGCTAAGAGAAAATATGCTTCAATGGAAAATCGGATCTTTGTAGGCTAGGAAAATCTTCGGTTAAAATTTCAAGCATTGGCAACCACAAATGAGATTTTGGCTGACAACCTTAGGTCTATATTCAATAATTCGTAATTCTCCATGTGAAAAGGAAAAGAGAAAATATCATAAATTTAGGAGCTTCCTCATCTTCTGAAAGAGTAGAAACATCAGCTAAGTCCAGTACTACCGATTCTAATGAAAAGGAATACCTATGCCATGGTAGAATTTTAAGTGCATTATCTGATATTATTTACAATATTTTTTGTAATATGAGAAAATCGACAGAGCTGTGGGAAGCCTTAAATATCAAATACAGATTTAAGGATGCAGGTGTGACGTCCCAATTCCAGGGGGTCCTTTTTACCATTGTACGGTTCATCGCGACGTAATACTTTGTGCGCCTAACCTTTGCGCCGCTTTGTCGCGGCACGTCCGCCCGGCCCATCGCGGCAGACATGGTCTTCTATCTCGACGCAACGCGAAGACTACATCATCGCTGACAGAGCATCTTTTGTCGCCAAGACGCGATAGCTTGCTGCGATGCAATGCTCAAGCCTTACCATCGCGACATAGAACGCTATGTCGCGACATGGAAAACCCCATGTCCTGGAACTTTCTGTCTCAATGGAGGGTTCACCCTATTGCGACAATGCTTTAGACAACTCGCTGGGCGACGCAAACCTCTCGCCACGCCCAAACCTCGATCAAGACAAGAAAATACTGGTCGTGACCTAAAAATCCCCATCTAGGCCGCCAAACTTGGTCTCGACGTAAGAATACTTTGTCACGACATAAAAGCTCCATCCAAGGCCAAACTCTGTCGCGACACAAAAATACTCTATCGCGACATAAATTCTCTTCACCTTGGCCAACTATGTCGGGACATAAAAATATTTTGTCACGACATGAAAACTTTTGGTTTTGACCAAACTCTATCGCGACATCAAAAATACTCTATCGCGACATAGAAACTCCTGGCGTTGACCAAACTCTCAAGTAAACCCGGTACCCTAATTTTCTAAAAATGGTAAATGGTAATTTCTCATTTCAAAACCCTCAAATTTTTCTGCAGATTCTGACAGCGATCTAAACTGACTTTCACCGTTTGGAATCAAGCTTCGCGAAATCTAGCTACCACGCCTCGACTTCACATATTTCAAGACAAATAAATTTACATTTTTGATGCATCGGCGTCTGCGCCGTGAAAACGGCTAGTGAGAGACATGTAATGTGACAAAAGTCACCTACTACATGTATCCATGTTACACATGTTGCATGATTAGTGAAATGATGGAGATGAATGGCTTAGATTAAGTCATGTGTCAAAAATCCAAACTAAGGGACAATGATGGAATTTTTGGAAAGTTTAAATGAATAAAACAAAAGATGAATAGTTTTCTTCTTGAATTGAAGAACAAATCATGCAGTAGGTGTGGGTTTAAGATTTTAAAGAGAGAAAGAGTGACTTCTCTCTAGATTTCCGGCGCTCTACCATCTGGCTCTCGGTCGAGTAAAGCAAGTCGTTTCACGCGATGCTGTTACGCGCGGCATCGATTTTATGGAGTTCCGACAACTCTAAGAGGTAGGGATCTTTTCCTACTTTGTCTATTCTTTGACTAAGAGTCATTTTATGGATGTGGATTTGTTGAGGCCTGGAAGACCGTGTTATCGGTCTCAAAATCTTTGAAACGAGTGAAGAAACCCCTACTTGTGTGGCCGTGAATAGTGCCGACCCAAGGGTTTCACTATTCATGATCGGGTTGTGTGATTTTCAGGTTGTTAAAGATTCAAAATGAATTGCTTCGATTGCTATTGTACCTATGAGCTAATTTTTGGTGTTATTGATTGTGAATTGAATAACATGAATTGTGTGAATTAATTTTGTTAATATATACATAAAAAAATATATTGGGCATGAATATTTTGAAAATGGCATAATGCATTCTATATGCACCGACACTTAGATGGTAGGAGGTGTGAGTGCATGACATGAAATGAAAGAAAAATTGAAAACACTGTGGAAAGGAATTTCATGAAGATTTTCCGAAGAATTGCCTTGAGAGTGGTCCAATGTTCTCATCTCTGAGGCGACCCATGACTGCTCTTAAAAATTATCCAAAGCACTACTCGGGCGGGTAGTCCAACATATTTACCAACTTAGTGTGTTTTCAAGAACAAAAAGCTTTTGTTTTCAAAACCCGTATTCGTCGCATTTGGCTCAGTGATGTGAGGAGCTCACGAGGACTCGAGACATGGGATTGGGCATGTAGACATTCAAGTAGGATCATGTGTTTGCTTGAGTGTGATTGGTTGCCATGGCATGCGCACTTAGGTGGGGAGTAACCCATGTAGGAAATTATCACTACTAGGCATTTCTCACCCTGTCGAGGGATCATTATTTCAGGTACATGGAGTGTACAGGAGGACGACGCTCACTAGAGACCGCGTTTTAGAAGAAAGCAGAATTGTGGATTTGGTATTCATTTTGTATAACATGTATTAAAACTTTAAATTTTGATATATGTTTTGGTAAAGAGTAATGTATTAACTCTTGAACTATGGCAATATAGTTGGTATGATTTTTGGTGAGTATTGATGTATGGGCCTCTACTACCACCTCATCTTGTATATCCCACAATACAAATGCGTGATCCTCTAATATTTCTTCATCAACATCACCCCATACTTTATCCTCCAATGTGGACTCACTCGCCAATTCAATGTGAGTCTAGGTTTATAAATACCTAGAGCTTAATGTCGGATACTAAAGTATAGCTTAGTATCAATGAGTTAGGTATACAATTACCTACGACTTGGTGGACACGGGTTAGATCATGCATCCATGGTGCATTTGATGAATTGTTGTGTGTTGTATGTTGTGTGAAATTGTGTGCTTAGTGAATAGGCACACATGAAAAAATCGTATTGAAGAGTTTTTTCCGAGATTTACAAGCAGGTAAAACTAGAAAAAAATTTTAATGAATTTATTTTGTTCTACCTGAAAATGAAAAAAAAAAAAAAAAATATATATATATATATATATATATATATATATATATATATATATATATATATATATATATATATATAGGCAAAACCTATTTCAGGTCCCCTCGTATTTCTTTATTGCTTTCCACATTTCAGCCCTGTACTTTTATTTTGAGACACGCATCTCAGCCTTTTATTTTCATATAGATTTCGTCCCTCACAACCCCAAAATCGCAACCAGGGTTTTTTTTCAAATTTCAAGGACATTTGTATCATGGGCCGTTTCCCACAATCGCACACTCCAGTTCTGTCAGCAAAGACTTCCTCCTTCTTCTTCCATTTTTTTTCGCATTTCTAAGCAAAACTCACTTTTTTTTTTTTTCAAAAGAACTACAAACCCTAGTTCATAATCTGCTACACTTTCTCTTTATATAGAGAAGGGCATCTGTTCATAAAACGAAAGAAGGAGTGGGAGAGGGAGAGGGCATGTTAACAAATTCCACAATATACGTGGGCATTTAAATATATATTTTTATTTTATAGTCTTTTTTATTTTTAAAGTAGACGTAATATATTGTGTATTTAACGGCGTCAAGGTAATTTCAACGCACTCTAACTAAGGGACGAAATATATATGAAAATAAAAGTACAAGGATGCAATGTCTCAAAATAAAAGTACAAGGACGAAATGTGGAAAACAATAAAAGTATAGGGACCTCAAAATGGTTTTGCCTATATATATATATATATATATATATATATATATATATATATATATTTTTTTTTTCATGGTCTTCCAGTAGGTGGAACAAATAAAAAAAAAGAGTGAAAGAAAAATGAGAAGCGTAAGTCCTGGTCGGGCTACTACCCATGTTTGCACTTTCGTCATGATACAAAGGCATTGTATCATGACAACATTGCATGCAAGGGCGCAAACAGTAGCCACAACACCCGCCAGAGGCCCCGACACGCCCCACCACACAAACAAATAGGCCACCATAGCCTACCGCGCCCGCGGCGTTGCGGCGCGGGCCCTCGCGCAACGCTCAGCCGTCATGGTGGGAAGACTGCATACCCACTCGCTTTGACTAAGTGCACTGCTCGAGTCATCATTAGATTGACTGCTCATGAGCACTATTCACGAGGTTTTAAAAAAAATAATAATAAAATAAATTTTTGTTAAATATGATTTAATATATGAACTTATTGTCTTGCATTACCTTATGAATGCATGGACATTGTGTATGAAATGTTTTTTAGTATGTGAATAAGGTCTCGAGGTCAGGTTTACACCTGTAGATACTTCATTAGAACTTAACTTGTCATTCTCGACATGTGTAGATGGCTAGTCGAGGGCGTTATGAATGCAGAGGTCGTTCATGAGGTGCCACAAGCACCACCAAGATTCTCGACCAAAGGAAGCCGGCTGAGGCCGCAGGGATTGCTGCTAATGGCTATCGCACAGCAAGGTGTGTTAGCAAACCAGGAGGTCCGAAACTCCAGAGGCACCAAGGTACATCATCCTCCGACATTCATAGGGGAGAAGATCCGCTATGGCGCACCATTGGTTCATGCAGTCGAGGAAGGTATTGTGAGGCTACTACATCGCTTGATATGACTAGATCAAACTAGCTACATTCCAAACAGAGGGGCGAGGCCTAAGTGCCGAAACCAGCGAAGACTCCTGTAGGATTTGCAGGCAATGACTTCAGCGTAGTTCCATGATCTTTTCATGGGCAAGTAATTTTTGGACACTGCTCGTCATGCGAAGGCTCGAGTGTGAGCCGGCCAGGGACTATGACCATATTGGAGCATTCGCTAGATTCACTAGCTAACCCGCTATTACTGATGACTACGTGGCCACTGGACATGGCCAAGGTCAGGAGATTCGAGAATGGGCCAAAGCCAGCTCATTCTCAGTATAGGATTATGACTTCGCCTAAAGGACATGGACCTTATGGTCGGGATGGCCTCGACCATAGAAAGAGAGATCGAGGATGCTTCGAGCACTCGACGCGGTGTTAGTAGCAAGAGGAAGGAGAGTCGGCCTTCTTTCTGTTCTGAAAGAAAAGGCTTCTGGGGCCTCACGTGGTTCTAGAGCCACTGCCATTCACCAGTGGACAATCGGGGGAGCCAGCCAAATCACAGATGGTGCAACATCGCACCACCCGACATAAGGAGGAGGGATCGTCTCAAAGACAAAGGATCCCAAGGTTGGGACGCAGCCCCGCCGCCGGCAGGACAGAGAGGATACAAAGATATTCCTCCATAGCTTAGTACAGCGTGAGGAGCCGCATCCTGCTTCAAGGAGTCGCACTTCCAGCACCTCCTGCCATACTGTGCAAAGCGAGAGGCCGACTAAGGGCCGAGGCAGAGGACGAGGCCCACGGTGCAGTGGACGCCGTGGGTTCAGGGCGTGTCTAATTTATCACACCATCCACGAGTCGCAAATCACCAACATACAGGTTACGCTTTTGTTATCTCGCCTATGGGCAAGAGTGTTATTTCCGACTCGTGCTGGGCCGTGATTCATTCATCGTCGCGATCGTACCAGGATGAGTTAGCTTTAGAGGTCAGAGATCTCTCGAGGAGCCAGATGCGAGTTCTCCCCTGTGGATTGCATGCAGGATGTGGCTGATATGTCATGGTTTCGAAAGAAATCTCTGGGATTCTACCTCACAAAAGGGACCTAAGGGTCATGGACATGTCAGTTCCCACATCATCCTTCGATGGATCGGGTCGAAATTTACGGTGCAGTCAAGCCATCGATCAGGAGCGTAGAGGGTTACGTGCGTTCTCACACATAGATCTGCACTCGTGTCAGATTTCCGTGTGGGGACAAGCATGATATTTTCCCCGTACAGCAGTACGAGTCCAGTGTCACGGGATGTGGCAGTCATCGGCAAGCCTTACCCTAGGAGGACGAGGTGAGACCTGACTTAGATCTACCCTCGAGAAGTCTCGCGAGTATGATGATGTTTTTTCCAGATGTGAGCCATCTGGATCGCTCCCCAACAGGGTTATCGACTTCCAGATCGAAGCTACACTCTCGGCATTTCGCCATCTCTACGACTCTACATGATGACACTGAAAGGTGAACTCAAAGTTCAACTATAGGAGTTACTGGACAAGGGGTTCATTAGACCGAGCACTTCACCATGGGGCGCTTCGGTTCTATTTGCAAAGAAGAAAGACAGGACTTTCCTACTGCGGCATCGACATGGTGCGCTTGAATAGGTTACGATCAAGAGCTCAGATTCATTACCGAGGATCGAAGGACTTGTTTGATCACCGAGGAGCGAGTCTACTCCAATATAGACCTTCTCGTGACCGGGTTACCATCGCCTGGAGGGTTAGGGAGACAAATATCCCCAAGCATCTATGTTCAGGACGTGTTACGGGCACTTCTGAGTTTATAAGGATGCCCTTTGATCGATCGAATGTGCTAGCAACATTCATGGACTCCTCATGTATAGGGTATTCTTGACCCTATTTGGATCACTTGTCGGTCTTTGTGGCGTACATTTCGATCTACTCCCAATCACCGTATAGAGCATGAGGATCATCTCGAGGGGATTGATTTACTTGGCCGGGCTGAGAGACCATCACCGCACAAGTTCCGCAAGTGCGAAGCCAGCTTCATCGAGGTGAGATTTTCGGGGACACGTAGTGCCACTTCTCGCATGTCGTGTGACCCCGAAAAGGTCGAGTCGTGATGAGTCGGGAGAGGCCGGTCGGCCTTCGAGACACGTAGTTTCTCGATCGCCGGGTACTACAGGAGATTCATTGAGGATTTCTCTCGATTAGTGGCACCTATGACGAGATTGACCCAGAAGGAGGTCAAGTTTGATTGGGATGACTGATGCGAGGAGACATTCCAGGAGTTGAGGAGGAGGCTTACTATTGCTCCTATCTTGATAGTCCCGGACAGGGGACAGGGGTACACAGTGTATTGTGATGTCTCGAGGGCCTGGACCAGGATCCTGCTTTTGATGCAGTCCGGGAGAGTAGTAGCTTATGGTTCCCATCAGTTGAAGAATCATGAGCAGAATTACCCCACACACGATATGGAGTTGGCGGCCGTAGTCTTTGCCTTGAAGATGTGGCATCACTATTTATATGGCGAACAGTTCGAGGTGTACTCAGACTATAAAAGTCTAAAGTATATCTTCACACAGCGGGACCTCAATATGAGGCAACGCAGATGGATGGAGTTCCTAGAGGATTATGACTTCACTTTGCATTACCATTCAGGTAAGGCAAATGTGGTGGCTGATGCACCTACCGAAGTCTGTGAGCATTAGCTAGTATAGCTTCCTGGGAATGGCGGATGCTCGAGACTCGGTGGGACGCCACACAGGAGTTTTTATCGCTTACTCGGGCTGCGGCATCCTGTGTGGCACAAAGATGTATCAGGATCTTCGCTGCCGCATTTGCATCATCGAGCGGATGAAGAGACACGAGGAACTTTGCTCACTACGTCTCACGTGTCGCCAGTTAAGGTCGGCACTGTAAGGCCAAGATAGGCTTACTTCACCCACAGAGGCCGAGCGGGAAGGAGCATGTCACGATGGATTTTCAGGACCCACTTGCCACGAACACCGCAAGGACAGGATGCGGTATAGCGATATGGACAGCTCACGAAGCCCAAGACATTTTCAGTCAAGTGCGATGACCTTCACATCGAGAGACTCGTCTGGCCAGATATCCGAGAGATCATCTCTACATGGAGTACCAAGATCCATGGGGCTTCTCTGATAGAGACCCGAGGTTTACGACGTGACTTTTGAAGAGTTTTCAAAGGTTACGGGCACACCTGGCCGACCATGAGTACACCTTTCCACCTACGTACAGACATGGTCACTGTGAGAGGACCATACAGGTAGCTAAAAGGACATGCTACCAGCATGCGGTCCCGGATCATAAGGGTACGCTTTGGGAAGAGCATTTGCTCCAAGTGAATTCGCCTACAATCCCGGTCCTCATCTCATTGTGAGACACCTCCGAGAAGGTGAGCTCGACACGACAACTGCCTCTCACTCGCCTCAGCCGCTGCAAGAGCTATGGCCGATGTACCGACGCCGACCCTTAGAGTTCGAGAGGTTGGAGATCACGCCTTCAAGGTGATGCCTAAGAGAGGAGTGGTCAGTTCGCTAAGTGCGATAGTTTATCTGAGGTTCATGTGTGACCCCTTCGAGATACTGAGGGTAGCACTCAGAAGGTGTACCTCGTTTGCCTTACCGCTCAAAGATGTCGTGTCCACGAGGTATTTAATGCCCCATGTTCTAGAGGTACACTCCGCATCCAAACATGTAGTGGATTGGGGAGAGATTGAGGTTGACACGATGAGACCTTTCGAGGAAGGACCAAGCAGTATTATGGATACCAGGATCGCCTTGCGACTGAAGACTGAGGCTAAGTGAGAGGGTGTTAGCGGCAGACCGTGGAGCGGAGGAGTCAACGTGGGAGCGCAGCGACATCGATTCAGCCACCTATCCCTTCTCGCTAGGGATGAAGGTACGTGGTTTAGTCGCTATCACTTAAATGACTAGTTTAAAATGCATGGCATAGTGCACGCTGTAATACGCGGCTACGATTCGTCAGGATCGCACGTAATTTCGGACGAAATTCTTTTTAAGGAGGGGAGAATGTAAAACCCGAAAAAATTCTAATTTTCTGAAAAATGGTAAAATGGTAATTTCGGTCAAAACCCTAAATTTTTCTAGATCTTGGATGACGAAATGGACTTCACCGTTGGAATCGTCTCGCTAAATCTAGCTACCACATCGACCTCTCATCGACTCGAGAAAGTCTAACATCACGCTTTCGAGGCACCGTAGTGTCAAAAGCCGTAAATCCATTGTGAGAAATATGTGACGTGATAAAAGTCACCTACTACATGTACCCATGTGACACATGTAGCATGATTAGTGAAATGATGGAGATGAATGGCTTAGATTAAGGCATGTGTCAAATAGTTAAATTAAGGGATAAGGATGGAATTTTTGAAAAGTTTAAGTAAATAAGACAAAGGAATAGTCTTCATCTTCTCCAAATTGGAGAAAACGTGTAGTAGAGGGCCAAACCAGATTTTAGAGAGAGAAAGAGTGACTTCTCTCTAGATTTTCCCGCGTTCTGACAAATTTCTGGCTCTCATCTGAGTAAGAAGCAAGTCGTTTCACGCTAAGAGTTATTCCAAATTACAATTCCAATCACTTTGGTATGCCGATATTGTGAACTTTAGCATGTGGAATTATGCAATCGTGAATTTAGTTACCGTCAAAGAGAGAAAAACCAAGGACCCACGCCAGATACTACATATGGGACGACTCCACCGGCCGTTAGGAAGAGGAGCTTATCTGATCATCAGAAAATAAGTGTACCAGAAGGTGAGTAAAGCAAGATTTTACAGGAATATCATTCATCACCATATGGGAGACATTTCTAGAGAGACAAACAACCCACAAAATTCTCTAGTCCGGATTTTATCATTACTATTTTCAAGGACTGCTTAATGCTGGTGAAGTTGCGTGATCAATGCCAAAGAATGAAATGGGCTAGTGCTGGGTACGAAATGCCCCCGGCATGCATCCCGGTGGTGCAACTATTTGATGTATGGGGAATAGATTTTAAGGACCTTTTCCAAATTCTTCATTTGAAAAATGATTTATACACCCCACTGTGATTGTGCATCAAAATGGTCGAGGGCAACATCATTCCAAAAATGATGCTAACACGGGGCCATGGATTTTTACAAAGAAATATTCTCAAACAGACTGTATCAATCTTATAACTATAATCAGTGATGGAGGAAGCCACTTTGCAAATAAGGTGTTTAACAAACTCATGGGCAGATATGGTATCAAACACATCATGAGCTTGGCTTATCATCCTAAAACAAATGGGCAAGCTAAAATTTCCAACAGGGAGATAAAGAAAATTCTTGAAAAGACTGTAAGCTCCAACATAAGAGATTGGTCTCTTAAACATGATGATGCACTCCGGGCATACAGGACTGCTTTAAAAACTCCCATTGGAATGTCCCCATACAGACTTGTCTTTGGAAAACCTTGACACCTTCCTCTTGAGCTAGAATATAAAGCTATGTGGGTCATCAAGAAGCCAAATTTTACTAAGGCCGCTAAAGAAGAGGTTACTCCGCTAAATGAATCGAAGAGTTAAGGAATGGAAGCCTGCATAAAGGCTGCACTACAAAAGATAAAACAAAAAATGGCATGATCAAAGAATTTGAGGAGCAGGGGGACCAAAGCAGGGAGAGATCAAGTCCTGTTGTTTAACTCCAAACTAAAACTCTTTCCGTAAGTTTCTAAATCAAATGGTTTTGACCTTATACAAAAAGAGTTTCAAGTATAACTTTGGAGGCAAGGACACTTAGAACCAAGAATCACGAGAATTCAAAGTTAATGGTCGTGATAAAAGCATTACCTGGGGAGGAATGCAAGTTGAAGAATGACTCTTAGTTCTCGAATGAGAAAATTTGAAGAAACAAAATATGGTGCAGCAAGTCCAAATTTAAAGACTAAAAATCGAAAGGCATTTTCTTGTGGAAGGCAATCCACATTAGTTTGTTTTAAGTTTTTCCCGTTATACTTTTTGTGTGAAAGTTTCTAATAGCTTTGTTTAATTTTATTCATTATTGATTGAAGAGTGAGTAAAATTTTTTTTTTCTTTTAGCTTTGCAGGACAATAAGAATGTGCAAAGGGGGAACATCTACAATCAAACTTCCAATCTGCAAAAGAGACAAAAAAAGGGCAGTATACTCTTCTGGAACTTATTTAAATTTTGTCTCTGATATAGAATGATTGAAAGTTTGGGGGAGTTTTATTTTATCTTTGTGCTTCAATTTTGAATTTGATGCATAGTGAGTGGATTCGTTGAATATTTGAATGATGAATATGAATCGAATTGTATCGTTTCATTGATTTGGTGAATTGAAATTGCTGTGAATTGAATTGTTCAATGAGACTGTAAAACTTTCTTTGTCGCAATTTCTGGTCGTGACATCTATTCATAGGTCGCGACAAAGAAGCTGTGCATCACACAAGTTAGAGAAATGTGTCACAACAGTTGAAATTGAAGCTGTGATTAACATTGGGTGTGTCGCGACAAAAATCTTTAGGGTCACTGCACTGTCCAAATCTCAATAAAAATAGGTTTTAAACCTTTCATTTTGGGCTTTCTAACATTAAAAATAGAATTCATTGAAAATCATTAATTAAGAGGCTCAAAATTTAATGTTGCGACCCCCCATATCGCAATCATGACATTGAGCCCAACTTCCATTCAAATTTCCATTCAACTTTAATTCATCCCAACCTTTCCACTTCTGCATCCATCGTTTTGAATCTTAAAACCCTAAAACCAAAGAACGAACCAAGGCGAAGTCGCAAATCTTCACTCATGGCAGCAAATCAAGACGAAATCACAAATCTTAATAAACTGATTGACGAAATTATGCGTGAAAGTGCCGAGGCAGTGGAAGAGGTTCAGTTGGAACCTCAACCTGGGGAAGAAATCAATGTCAAACAAGGAACCCAGCCAGAGGAAGATGAGTAGCCAGAGAAAGAAGCAACAGAAGAAGACAAAGACTTCATTTCAAAAGAGGCTCAAGAATTATGGAACAAGATACCGTTTCGACAAGGAGTTCGTGGTGTGAAAGGGGTTTTCTGGGGAAACCGATTTCATTTTCTGAGGTAATAGAGAAAAGAGGTCGTATTCTTTGTAACGCCAAGGCGCTAGGATTTTCATCTCTTACTGTGTGGAGTTTTCATGCAAATACGGTGGGCATAAAGGAGATTCGGCCTATGTGAGGGTGTTTGGGTACCTTTCGCAGATAGATCGATAAATGAAATGATTAAATTAAGGGATCTCAAGCACCTGGGCCAAGTATAAGAAGTTGGTAGAAAATCCAAACTAAGAAAAGATACTGAACCTGTTGACTGGAGGAGAAGGAAAAAGGGAGGTCACGAAGAAGAACCCCCACCACGCCATCAAAAGGGGAGCCCTTACTGAAGAAGCAAAGGTTTGGTTTTACTTCATCCGTTCGTGGATACTCCTACAAAACATCTCGCTTTCGCCAAGGAACAGATGCCATCATTTTATATGCCTTTGAAAGGATATAAATGAACATGTGAACTCGATCGAAGAGTCCATCACATACCACCACAAGAACAAGAGAGGCTCGATCCCTCACCCTACCACTATCACCTGCACTTTGTCTCCTTACAAAGTGAAGGGTGGGAGGAAGAAAAGAAATGCCCTCTAGTCTCTCCTCTTATCCTAACTAGAGTGACAAGGGGACCCAAAGGAAAAAGGCAGAAAGAAATAATGGAGGTGGATGTCGGGGCGTAAACAAAGGCTACCGAGGAAAATGAGACAAGAGAGATGAGAGCGTACCGTAAGATATCCATCTGTTGAAGAGTGCAAGAGGAATCACATTTCGTGATGAGCCCTTCGGAGCCATTCCTAACCCCGAGGCAATAAGAGCAACTACCCTTGCAAGCAGAAGGATCAAGGAGCAGAGAAGATAACATAGAAATTATGGAAATGCTTCGATCAATGAAGAGGGAGATGGAAGAGAGAGAGAAGAAATGGGAAAGACGGCAGCAGATCAAAGAATATTTTTTAGAATCTGCAGCTAGAAAGAAGGAGCAGATGTTGGAGCAAAATTGGAAGCTCAAAGAAGAAGAATGGAAAGAGGAGCTATAGAGAAGAGAAGAAAAAATGCTTGGAAAAATGAATGAAAAAATGGAGGCATTTTACAACAATCAATTCAAGAGAGATGCAGATCTTCTCAACATACTAAAGAAGAAGGAAGCAGAAAATGAGGCTAACATGCTCAGGAAATTGAGGGCTTCAAATATCTCTATAGAGAATGGGCTTCAAGGAATTTGAGAAATTAATGGAAGGATAGAGACAAGATACCGAGTGACAAATGACATGTGTATAGAGAAAATTCGTCGAGAGTTCGAATCGATCAATCAAAATTAGCCCAAAACTATTAGAATGTATTTCGAGTTAGAAGGGATGTGCTTAATCGTGGGAAGAGGCAAGACACACTACTGCTGCAAAGGCAAATGCTAAACATTGAAATATATGCAAAATGCAAAGAAATTCCCGTATTCGAGGAGTAGAAGGGTAATTGAGGATGAAATTTCCTAAGTTTGATCCTAACGTGGCCGCTTTTGGATAGACCGACAGTACTACAAAAGAGACAGTGGAACCTGCGGTTTTTCCTAGCATGTTATCACCTATACATCTCCCCAAAATTTAATAGAAATCCATTTTGTTCATCCAAATTTTCCCGTGTTTCATTGAATTACTTAATAGTTATTTTCTTTCGGCCAAGGATTTTGTTTGCATTGCCGATCGAAATTTGATCGTGAAGCACTAGATGCAGCTTATCGGGATGAACATGACTCGAATAGGTTTGTGTCATTTATTGTTAATGTGCCAACAGGTCTGTTCGTACAAGAATCAATGCACCTGCTTTATTCCAGTTAACACGTGTGCAGGCCAAGGGCATAGACTGTAGCAATCGTGAATCAGTAGCAGCCAGCTTGATCATAGTGGTCAAATGGGATATCGAACAGCTGCACTTTATTAAAAGTAAATGCTGACAGCATAGTCTTGAAGAACACACTGGGTCAACAAAACTCATGAAACTTTGAGAGGAATTTAACATTCTCTGAAATTCATGACAAGAGTTCATGGCCTAACTTCTGTTAGATTATCGATTGAGGTGAAATCTTAGGTAAAACAAACAACAAGAAGTGATAGAGGCTATCCGCGCTTGAGTTTTCCAAGCCTACTCCTCAATATATGCTAAAGCATACCCTCTAGTTCCATGATTTGAGCCAAACAGCCTTAATTCTTCAATGACAAAGAATCAAAACTCCTGATCCCCTTCCCTGAACAATCCTATTGAAGAAAGAGCCCAAATTATCCAGCTTCCAAAGATAGAAAGGTTCATCAGAATAACTGTCATTTTAATACGTAAAGGCTTCCATAAAACTGCTTGTAACTTATTAGCAAGGCAAACAGTAAAGGCCCATATTTTTAGTCTATTTCGAGGGGTTTGCCTGCTTTAAGGCAAAACAGCTTATTTACAAAGAGACCTTCTCGTGGCCGGAAACCTGGATAATTTGGGATCTGCCAGGATTGTTGCAAGGAAGGGGATTCATGTTTTTAGTTTCAGTCATTTGAAGAATTAAGGCTTGTTTGCATGGACCAGAGGGTATGTTTTTACATATATCGAGGTAGGCTCAGAAAAGCTCAACCCAAGGATGGCCTCTATCACTTCTTGCTGGGCTATTTTTCCCATGATTTCGCTCAATCAATAATCTAACAAGTTCTAGACCATTAACTCTTAATCATGAATTTCAAGATGTTCCGAATTCCTCTCAAAGTTTCATGAGTTTTCATTCGACCAAGTGTGTTGTTTCTTCAAGACTCAGGATTTTATTCAATGCTTTTATTTACACACTTTCAATCAAGTTATTTGTTCCTTCAAAGAATATCCATTTTTCCAATTTTTCAATCTAAACCTGATTTCTGTAAATAAGGTCAAGCATTCCCGATTCCAATTTATTAGTCTATGCCCTTATTTTCCCGTGTTGTTCTTGGAATAAAACAAAATCGTCATTTGATTCTCAGAGCAAAGACAAGACACTCATAATTTTCATGCTTAACAGGAAATGACACAAACACAAATTTCAACGTCATGTTCATCCATTAAACAACACATAATTATTCACAATCAAAATTTTCATTCAACAATGCAAACACAATCCAACAAGTAAAGAAGGTAACTATCAAATGAAAGTGCAATAAAACACAAGACAATTTTTGATAACACAATGGATTTCTATTAAAATTTTTGGGAATGTACAGATTGAGAACATGCTAGGAAAATTTTTCGTGTCTTTTCTTCTTTTTGCAGGCTTTGCAGGTATAATGTTAGGGAGGATCTATATCAAAATTGGGCCAGCAGGGTCAAATCCTCTGGGAAATTTCATCTCATTCATGGCCTGTCTCTCGAGATGCGAGGAAATTTCTTTGCCTTTTGCATATCTCCTTTGTTTAGGCTGCGGCTATGATGATGGTAACTACTT
The DNA here is from genome assembly GCA_016808115.1 of Tetrastigma voinierianum. NCBI lineage: Eukaryota > Viridiplantae > Streptophyta > Magnoliopsida > Vitales > Vitaceae > Tetrastigma > Tetrastigma voinierianum. The sequence goes on along the minus strand of JAEQBH010001956.1, from coordinate 318,097 downwards.
CTTCCCCACTGGTTCATGTTCATGACTTTCAGAAAATACACTCTGATTTGGACAGAGTGTTGTCAGAGTCAGCTCTCGGCCAGGAAGCCACTAGCCATGCACGTCATTGTCCTCGGCTGACGTGCTCTGTCACTCATTAGACTCTTGAAATTCTTTGAACTATTCTCTATAGAGATATTTAGGAAGCAGCTTTAATATCTTCTGAGGCATTTTGCCTGCACCTCCTAACAGTATGTCGAGATGCGCATCTCCTTAGTGATTGTTGCAGGCTGCCTGTCTTTGCATTCATCTTTCCAACATTTTTTTTCTTCAACTCCCTCTTTCCGCTAGCTAAGGCTTCCAATTTTGTGGCTCACAGGCTGCGACTTCTAAAAAGTCTTCTGAACTCTTCTTGTCTTTCCATTTCTACTCTCTTCCATCGATGATTGAACATTTCAGCTACTCTGCTCTCCCTTGTCACTGCAGCTGCGAAGCATGTAACACTCGAGAATAACAAAACTCTCTTGAAAATGTGCTTTACCTCTGCTGCTATTTGTGTGCTCTGCTGCTGTCTCATTTTCCTGTTTATTTGTGTTTACTGCCGCGTCCTGATGCTAACTATGTCTTTTCACTTTGGTCCCACTGTCACTCAGATAGGTAAAGAGGAGACAGAACATTTCTCTTCTTCACTCCCGGGTTCACACCAGCCTGTAGAAGGCAGAAAGTGACGATAATGACGGGAGAAAGGGATCGACCTGCATTATTGTGATGACATCACTACGATGAACTCTTCGATCGGGATTCATGTTCATTTATATCCTTTCCAAAAAAGGCATATAAATGATGGCCTCAGTACAGGCAGATCTTTTGTGAGAACATGCAAAAACATATGATGAGGCCAGAAACATTTTGCTGCTTCTTGATGTCCCTTTGGATGGTGGTGAAAGACCTTGCCGTGGAGCTTCGATTTTCGCTGCTCACTCAGATCAACGAGTTCGAGCTGTGGCACCATGGTTTGGATTTTCTGCCAGCTGCTCAGCAGGTGCTTGAGATACCCGGTAATCGTTTCGTTTAAAAATCAAATCTGAGATTTGCTTGGGGGCATACTACTCAGGCCTCCTTAAATTGCCCACCATATTTGCATCAAAACCACGCTGAAGATCTGGCGCACTATGTTCACAAGCCTTTCTTCTGACCTCCAGCGAAAGGAAATCGGAGTTTCTAAAACCGCACTGCACCGCCAATCTTCAAACCGACCGATATCTTCCTTCATTAACGAGCTTTAATGATCTTCCATGTTGATATTACAATTTGCTTTTACTACGAAACACTCGCCTCTTCCTCTTTGTTTGGAACTACTTTCAACAAAACATTATTTAAAAGACTTTTTTCTTTGCAGTTGAAGGTTCTGAACAAGTTTCAACACCATTTACTGCAAACACTTTCATATTAAATATAGTATTTATCAAGATTTATGATTAATGATCTGATCTACTTTTCTACCATCAGAAAAATTTCTCAGTTATTATTATGGTCAGTTCTGGATTTTCCAGGGTTGCAAGAGGACTCATGGCTGATATGGATCAGAGAATTTGGAAAGGTTCAAGATGATCAGGGATAGGCTCATAATTTAGATGAGTTGGAACAAATTATGATTGAGTATAGAGGGACAAAAAATGATCAGACCACCAGGCCTCACTGATGGCTGATTTAAGATCAGTTCATGCGTCTGCTGGCTGCCAGGTGGATTCTGGTTTAAAGCTATTTTTAGTGAGTTTTGGGACACGACCCAGTGAGACTGAAGATTGCATGAAGACATTATTACCTCTTGAGTTAATTTTCAGGCTAATTTGGAGCATGTTTCTTTAACTATTCAGCTAGATCATGACCTTCTGCTGTAGGACACTATCTTGAGTCAGTGTCATGGGCTGAGCCAGACTGAGCCACTGGATATCAGTTGGACCGATTCCATTGTGTTTGTGCCAGTCGATGAACGGCTGTCAAGTCTCATGTGAGCCATCAGTTCCGTCATTTCGTGGATCCACTGTCTTTATGGATCTCAAGGTGAGCTGTAGAAATAAAATAAAGCTCACAGGAAACTCAAATATATTCTATAATAAAACAAGGCTTTATTCAAGTTCATAGAAAATATCATAATTAATATAGCTTATTAAGGGTGGGTGAGATGCAAAGAATTTTGTAAAGCTAAAATTCTCTATGCGTGATGACTATACTATGATATCTGATGGGTTCTAGAGATTCGAACTGGGGATGGGTTTTTGCCGTCTGAAATGATTTCTTTGTGAGATTAAAGCTGGTGAATTCAATTTGGATTTTAAGGTTTTCTAAAAAGCAGGGGAGTTGATGGTTTATAAGCCCAAAAACTAAAAAATAAGAAAAATATGTAAATAGAACCCTTAGTTTCCAGGCCCTTTGGTTTAGGGTTTTAAGGCAGTAACGCTGTCCCCGGGTATTTTTTCCTCACGTTGAGGAGGATGACATATAGTCATTTCGACCCAGGATCTTCATTGGCTTTAAAACCTAAACCCTTGATTTTCCCTTTTGAAACATAGCATTCAAATGGGCATAAAACCATCCTAGCAGTGAAAACATCTCAAAAACCCTACCCCGCGATAACTAATAGGGAGACAATAAGCTGGGCATCGGTCGGTTAATGAAAGTATCCACTTTGAACCCAAAAACTTGCAAATACACATTAAAGAGCATGCGCCATGATTTTAACTTTATAGCGAGGAATGTAAGTAACCATAAATCGTGCGTTAAAAGCAGGGGCAGTGAGTTGCCTCCACACCCTAATAACGGCCTCTGCGAGGAGGGAAGGAGGTCCTATCAGCCATCCTACGAGTTGTCATCCTCGGAGGTGTTTAAGCTGTAGAGAAAAGAGGAAAGAAAATGAAGAAAATGGGAAAAGGAGGGACGATGACTGGCTACGCATGCATCTCTATTGCCCAGAAAGCGTGAAGTGAAGTGGGTTGATTGTTTTGGCCTGGCTGAGACTTATATATACTCAAAGTCAAATTACAAAAGCAACCAAAATCATAAGGTATTACAAAGGGTTAAAATAGGAAAAAACCAAAAATTGTAACAAAAGCTGAGAAAGTCTAAGGGGAAACAGTGTTGGAGGAATAAGAAAGTGCTCGGGATCATGAGTGCTTTCATGAGGGAAAAGCCTTCACTGGCTCTCCAATTTCTTACATTTTATGCTATTCTTTCCTAAGTCTTTGATCTGCAAATCGCCCCGAGTTTGACTCGAATTCTTCGTGCTTCGGATCGATCAGCAATTTTGGCATAATTAACCTACCCAAAAAAGCTGCAAAATTGCCCTGAAATGTGATCGGTAGAATAGTAGGGACCTTAATATTGTACTTAAAATCAAGGTTAATTAGAATGATGTTTTTACAAAAAGCACCAAAACATATAATAAATAGGGTTCAAAAATAGCACTTTTTGGGCTTCAAATACCCCAACCTACACATTGCTGGTCCTTAGTGATGAAGAAAGAAAAGAAAGAGAGAGCATCTGCGATAACAAAATTATGTTACAAAAGGTTTGCGAGTTCAAAAGGTTGTGAAGAGTAATGCCTAATCCTCGATGAGGAATTCTTAGAGCTTAGTGCAACTAACTATCTCAGAAATTGAAGATGCCATACAAGGTGAGTATCAAAAGAGGCCTCTTCTTGGTGACTCAACCAAGGGCACCACCCACGAGAATCTAAGTGTTTTTAGGTGATCGGTTTGCAAATAATTTGCCAAAGCTACTTTCCCCCCCAAACCGAACCTCATGATGCCTTAGACTTGTTGACCCTGGCCTAAATAGATTCGATTCACGCATTTCCTCACTTCCTATTGTATTGCTGAGATTCTGCAAATCTTTGAAAACTCGACTTCACCAAAAGTCAGGTGTAATGAGGATTGATTCACGATGACTCCCGACCAATTAAGGTTTAGGGCATCGAGTCGAAAGATCTTTCAACCATGAGCTCTCACGGGTTTCACCGGGTCTTGAATGATTTCGAAATTCAGGCACCTACAGACTCAGCTAAACTCCACCGATCCGCATGTAGCGAGCACAAAGTCGGTGACTCTCGACCCAGGTTGGCAAGGGCACGAGGCTTTAAAGGAGGCTTCACGCCGCCCTTGCTCGGGCCAGGTGCTCGGGTTTGAGAAATGGCCGCGAAGCACTACTTATCTCTTTTCTTTCTTTTGTCTTTTCTTTTTCTTTTTTTTGGATGACATTTAGCCTTCATTCTTGGGGAACTATAACCTATTATGGGTTGTCAAATAAGAAAGTGAGGTTGGTTTCTGAAGTAAATTGGAATATCACGACTCCTCGACTAATGATGAAGAAAATGATGTGCATTGTGTGTGTGGCTAGAGGATGGTGGAAGGCAGGGTGAAAGCGTAGGATTCAACTAATCATCCACTGACTAGGCATGGCATCAATCTAACATCAACGGGATTTGAAACCAGTTTCAGATTTTCCAACTTGCAGGTTAGGCAAAACCACAAAAATTGGGTGCAATTTTTTTGAAAAATTAAGTTGTATAGTATAACAGCTTCATTAAAAGGAAAACGAGCAAGCCACTGAACATCACAAAATGGGCTTGCTCAAAATAAAAACAAAAACATAAATGTAAAACCCACTTCATTCGCTAACTCTCCCCGACCATGTGTCTGTTTGGCGTAATGGGGCTCGGATTGGAAAGTTAGAGGAAGGAAGTGCTACCTCCTTGATGAGATGTGATCCTTTTTGGATAGGATACTTCCCTGAGCTTTCCATCGACACCTTATTCACTGCATTTGGGTTTCAAATAAAACAAGTTAGGGAGAAAATGAGGAAAAAAATGACCAGTGGAGCATTTTTAAAATTACACCTTCATAATAATTTCAAAAATGTTCTTTCTGGATATATTTAAGTTTACCACACTCTCTAGCTTTCAGCTGATTATCAAAAACACACCTAAAAAACGGGTTCGGTTTGAAAAGTTATGAAGGAAACAAAATGGAGGTGATGCAGTGTTGCGAAATTTCCTGTATGCGAATTTTTCAAATTTTTTTAATATATATGAGAGACATTTTTTTTTAATATATATATATATATATATATATATATATACTCTGCTATGTGTGTGTGTGTGTGTGTGTGTGTGTGTGTGTGTGTGAAATTTTTTTTAATAATAATAATAATAATATTAATAATATATAACAAAAAGGGCTTAAAATAGTGCACAATTGAGGACAAAACAGGAACAGTGGGAGAAAAGCACTATTGCAGTGCGAAATTTCGCATTTTTGCAATCACGAGAGCTTCCTTGGCTGATGCCAGGTACAAACACAGAAAGTCGCGGGTTAAATTTTACAGGTGAGCTCTAGCACAATTGACAGCTGCAAAATAGCATAAAGTTAAAGAAAATTTATAAGAAAAATAAAAAATTAAATCTAAAACAAGATTAACTAAAAATTAAAAACCAAATCTAAGAAAATTAATGAAATCAAAAAATGAAACTAAAAATAAAATGAAATGAAAACAAAAGGTGGGGAGGGTGAGGCCTCTTTGAAACCGGTTTTCCCAGCCCTTTGGAGAGTGTGGGGCTGGTGGAGCTCAAAAAATGCCGAGGTTGGGTGGCTCCAATCCAGAACCCCTGACACCCCGGGCACTCTTAGATTACTTATCTGTGCCTCAAGAATGTTGCTTGTGTCTTTGATGTAGTGGCGGAGGCTCCCCCAATAGTGGCCACTAATTTTGATATTTTACCTGGCGGTGATGGTGGCATGAGGCACAGGGAGAAGGTGCTTCGGACTTTTGAGTGTGCCCACGGGCATGGTGATAGCTATAGGTCGGGAGAGGAGGAATTGCTAGCAGTGGGCTATTTGTTGCTTGGGCAGTGGACTTTTGGGGCTTTTCTGTTTCTTCTTTCCGCTTTACTACCCTCCTCGGTGTTATTGGGGAGGTTTCTTCTTTCTTCACATTTACATTTGCTCCACTCCATTGTGGGTGCTTGTCGAGGGCACTCTTCATGAGTTCTTCTCTTGCTTGGTGAACATCTTTGCTGATTGACTGAGCATTGAGTAGATATGCTAGAGTTATACGATTTATTATACATTTAACTGAGAGATCATTGATTCTCTTGTCCACAATGTTTTCCATAGTGTCAATTTTCGACAATTGGGCATTAGATTGTCTTATTCCACAGGAATTACCCAGCTTGGTGAGGTTAAGTATGGCTTCTTCCATTGGAGAGGTTAGTTGTGGATGTGGAGGGTGCATCTTGTGGAGGCACCATGTAGAATTTTTCGCCATGGAGGATTTCTATAGCCCTCATGGACATGTATGTTCTAGGGTTTCTCTCCACGAGTTCTTGATAGTGTTGCTCTCCCTACAGGTACTCCATTGGACCCTGATTCAAGCGAAATGCACTCTACATGGCAAAGAACAAGGCAACCGCAAAGAGAAACAATCCTGTAACAAATTTTTTTTTTTTTTTTTTACAGTGAAATGAAACTAAAAAAATTGACAGTGAAATATAAAAGAAATTCACCAATACTTGTGATGAGGATCACAAGTTCAACAGCTTCTCACTTGCACTAAGGCACCATCCTCGGCAACGGCGCCATTTGATTCGTGCCACAGTAGGGTGATCCAGAATCAACAAAATTTATAAACCTAAATTCCTCTATTATTGGTATTGAAACTCTCTTTGCAGTATAGTAGTTAGGGTCGAACTCGGGGATGGGTTTCTTCGTACAAATGATTTCTTTGTGGCAAATTCTGCCCAAATTGAGAGTCAATTTGGATTACAAGGTTTGCTAAAAGCAGGGAGACAGTAGTTTCTGTTGAAACTAAAATAAGAAAAAAAATGTAAAATAGAACCCTTGAAGTTCCAGGACCCGCTTTGGTTTAGGGTTTTAAAGCTGACCAACATGTCCTGGGGTATTTTACTTAACGTTGGGGAGGATGACCTTATGAAGTCATTTACCAAGTAGGATCTTCATTAGCTTTTAAAACTAGCCTATGATTTTCCTTTTGAAACATAGCATTTAAATGGGCATAAATGTCTACAGCCGGTGAAAACACATCTCAAAACTACTGCTCCACGATAACTAACAGTGGGAGGCAATGGCGGGCATCGATGGATCTAATGAAAGTATCCTTTTTGAACCCAGCTTACCCAGGCCACATTAAAGAGAGCATGCTTAAGAGATTTTAACTTGTAATTGTGAGAAGCGGGAGCATGGCAGCATAAATACGTCATGGAGTGCAGGGAGCCGAGTGAGTTACCTCCCGCCTAGCGACCAGGCCTCCTCTTCGAGGAGGAAGAGTCTGATCAATCATCCTCTGAGTTGTCATCCTTAGAGGGTGTTTGGCGATAGAAAGAGGAAAAGAAAATGAAAAGAAAATGGGAAAAGGAGACGAGCAAGCGCCTTTGTCTCTCTATTCTTAGGCATGAAGTGAAGTGAGTTGATTGTTTGTACAAGTTGAGACTTATATATATGCTCGAGTCAGGGAAATTACAAAAGCAGCCAAAAATCATAAGGTACATTACAAAGGGTTAAAATAGGAAAAAACCAAAAATTGTAACAAGGCGAGGTGTCAGCGGGGAACGGCTCTTTGGAGGAATAACTCGCAGGGATGCACGGTGTTCGCGGGAAAAACCTTCACTGAAATGCTCCATTTCTTATGTTTTATGCTATTAACTTTCCATACGGTCTTTGATGCTGATCTTTGGGAGTTTGATAATTCTTAGGTGCTTGGATCGACTCAACAATTTTGGCATAATTAGCTTGCAAAAACTGCAAAATTTGCCACAAAATGTGATCATTAGAATAGTAGGGACCTTGTCATTACCAGTGAGTTAAATTACAGAATGAATTAGTATACAAAAGCACTTTCAAGAAAACCTATAATAAATAGGGTTCAAAATAATGCTTTGGGCACTAATCAATATACTACCACTTTTTTTCTCTTTGCGATTAGGTTGACTGTAGGAATTGTTTCCCCCTTTGCACATTCTTATTATGCACTGCCAGCTAAAGAAAAAAAAATACTCATAGCTTGATCGTTAATGAATAAAATTAAAAACAGAAAATTTGCTTAGAAACTTTCACACACAAAAAAGTATAGCAGGGAAAAACTTAAAAACAAGCGATGTGGATTGCCTTCCTGAAAATTTGCTCAATTTTTAGTCTTTTGCTGAACTTGCTGCTACCATATTTTTGTTTCTACAAATTTTCTCATTCAGAACTAAGAGTCATTCTTCCACTTGCATTCCTCCTAAGGTAATGCTTTAATCTCTGACCATTAACTTTGAATTCCTCATGAATCTTTGGTTCTAAGTATCTTTGCCCCAGGTTGTAGTGAAAACTCTTTGTATAAGGTCCTCCATTTGATTTAAGCCTTCCTGGAAAGAGTTTTAATCTGGAGTTAAACAACAGGACTTGATCTCCTGCTTTGAATTCTCACCTCAAAATTCTTTGATCATGCCATTTTTTTGTTTTATCATTGTAGATTCTGGCACTATCATAGGCTTCATTCCTCAACTCTTCCAATTCATTTAATTGGAGTAACCTCTCTTCTTTAGCAGCCTTGAAATCAAAATTTAGCTTCTTGATGGCCCACATAGCTTTATATTCTAGCTCAAGAGGAAAGTGGCAAGGTTTTCCAAAGACAAGTTTGTATGGGGACATTCCCGATGGGAGTTTAAGCGATCTGTGCGAGTGCATCATCAAGTTTCAGAGAAAAATCTCTCATGCGGGAGTTTACAGTCTTTTCAAGAATTTTCTTTATCTCCCTGTTGGAAATTTCAGCTTGCCCATTTGTTTGAGGATGATAAGCCAAGCTCATAATGTGTTTGATACCATATCTGCCCATGAGTTTGCCAAACACCTTATTTGCAAAGTGGCTTCCTCCATCACTGATTATAGTTCTGTAGGAATCAGTTCATTCTTTTCATTTATGATCACAGTGAATCCACCTTTCTTAGGAACCACATGTGTTGGGCTCACCCAAGAACTATCTGATATAGCATATACAAAACTTGCATTCAACCATTTCAAAACTTCTTTTTTGACAACTTCTTTCATCACAGGGTTCATCCTCCTTTGATGCTCAATAGAAGTTTTTGCATTATCATTCAGTAGTATTTTGTGCATGCAAATGGAGGGACTGATACCCTTCAGATCTCGATTGACCAGCGATAACTTCCAGCGCTTTCCATTCCAACGAAACACGTTCTTGATTCGATCGATACGGTGATATGATAAGCGGTTTTTCTCTTTTACGGTTCTAAGAAAGCATATTTCAATGGTAGGCAATTCTTTCAATATTAACCGCTACACTAGTTTCCTACTCGAGTAGTTTTCTGTCCACATTTTGCATACATCATCTTGACTATTTTCATTCATGCTTGAGGAAATTGTTTCTTTGTTATACAAATTTGAAGCAACTTTTCACAATCAATACTCTCGAATCTTGAAAATTCATCTTAATTTCATTGATAGAATGTTAAAAAGTGCGGTCGAATTCAACTCAACAGAGAAGCCTATTGTTTCTATAGCCATACAACTTTTCTGCATCTACATGCAGGTGTTTCCAAACTCCTATTAAGATTAAGTGCTTTGCTTCATTCCCCACCCTTAGTGTCGGTTCACCTTCTGCATCTATCGAAAATGAATCCGATTTGCTAGAAGGGTCTTCCTACTTGGTAAAAGGAACTTGGGTGTCTTCCTCCATCTTCATAATAACAAAATCCTGGGAAGATGAATTTTCCCACCCTGACAAGCACATCTTCAAGAACACATACGGATTTGTGCCATTGATACATCGACCGTTTGCGATGTGATTCTTGTTGAAATTATTCCCCCAATTCGATCTTTGCACCACTGATAGAGGCATCAAATTTATACTAGCACTAGAATCACACAAGGCCTTCTTGAATTCATATTTCCCTATGGAGCAGGGGATGGTGAAGCTGCCTGGGGCCTTCATTTTTGCTAGGAGCTTTTGCTGGATAACTGCACCGCAGGTAGCAGTCAGGTTCACTATTCCTTCCTCAGCTATTTTCCTTTTCTTGTTCAGTATCTCCTTCAGAAATTTTGCATAGTTAGGCATTTGGTTGATTACCTCTGCAAATGGGATATTTATTTCTATCTTCTTGAAGATATCTAAGAATTTAGAAAATTGCTTTCGTTTTGCTTTACGAGCCTCTATGGGAATAGCCTTTGTAGGTGTATAGCTAAGTACTCTCTCATACATTTACGCTCACTACTTCCTTGGTGACTTAGTTTGTATGCTCTTCTCTCCTTCCTTTCCGAGTTTCTTCTTGTTGCATGGAGTCTCTTCTTTCCTTTTCTTTCTTGCTGTTGTTGCCACTTTAACCACTTCTTGTGACTGCCCCGTACGGTCCTTTAGTTCTTTTGAGTGTCGCTGGGGTGCCCTTCTTATGATTTGGCATACTAAGGGCGGTACGCCTACTTGTGTCTCTAAGTTTTTAATGAGGCACTTGTATTTGTACGAAATATGAGTATCGGACTTGGCTTCAAGTCGGGCGGTTTACTGTTCATGGGAAGTGTGTCGCCTTTGTTGTCCCCCGTGAGCTGCGGCATTTTGTTGGCACAAATGGTTGGAGATTCTCCTATGACACAATGGTAGAGCTGCCTTCACCCTCTTGATCTTCTTTGCTGGAACCTTGGTAGCTGCTGATATCCCTGATGAGGATACGTCCATGCCTTGGGCCTTGTAATGCCTCACATATGAAATTCTCATGGTTCCTCGTCTTTGGTGTAATGTGTGGGCAGGTTAGGATTTGGCTTGAAATGGTAATTTCTTGGTTCATTCACGTACTTAGCCTCCTCAACCTCATAAGCGTCCTTTTCTTTTGGTATTTCAGTACTTCTTCTCATTGCTTCTCTTTCCACTGCTCTTATCTCATGAGTAGTGTGCATTTTTCTTTCATGTTTGTCCATCCTGTGCATGATGGCGTCTAACTTTGCTTCCATAACTGTCATTTACTCAGCTCCATGACCCATTTTCCTCTGTTGTTACCCCTTGTAAACTCAGATGGAGCCTTCATATTGCACTTGGCTAGGTCTTCTATCAGATCCCTAGCCTCTTTAGCACTTTTTCTTTTGAATGCTCCACAGCACGAAGCGTCAATGATGCCTTTAGATGTATCATTTAAGGCATGATACACTATATCCATCTTGGTTTTAAATCAATTCCATGCATAGGGCACCTTTTCAACAGCCTCTTGAATCTCTCCCAAGCTATATACAAGCTTTCATTTTCCCCCTGTTGGAACACTATTATCTCTCTTCTTCTCTCAGATGTGAGATGGGGGAACACATGACGTAAGCTACTGACTCTTCCCAGTATCAGTGAACCATATGGTAAAGATTCATACCATGTGGCTGCTATATCTCTTAGGGAAAATGGGAAGAATGTGGCTTTATCACCTTGGCCACGCCATTCGGTTTCCTTTGTAGTGCATCTGAAATCTACCCGGATGTCGTTGGGTGCTTGATAGGGTTGCCGGTGAATTGATGTTTGTTGCACCATTGTTATCAGTGGCTTTAGTTCAAAAGTCCTTTGCATCCGATGGTAATACGATTATAATATTCTTCACGGATGATAGGCCTCCGAAATCCTCCATTGTGTGGTGATTGGAGGCCTTAAGTTCTTTATCCTTTGCTCCTAATGGTCATGTCTCTCATGCCTTACTTAGCTAGTGTTCTCTACTCTTTTAGTCTTTCTTAAGCTTCTGAGTGTTCTTTCCAATTCAGTGTCTGCTGGTAACAGGTCTGAATCTTGTTTCCTGTGCATTAAAGGATTTCCTGAAATTGAAACACACTTTCGGATGGCAGGATTAGTCAGGCCCAAAAAAATTATTTTCAACGTAGCTTGTTAAAGATCGATGTTAGTCTGACCCTTTGCTTGTAAAAATTTGTTTTTTGGTCTTTTCTTTTTATAAAATGTCCAAATTAGCATTCCCTCTTTTTCTTAGAGAATATTGATCTATTTAATCTTTTCAATCTGATAGCAGGCGCCATAAAAACTTGTTTGCCTTTCTATAATTCAAAGCCCCTCAAATTCACATAGTTACAAGAGCCTTACACTTCTCTTACAGCCATGTCACTTTGGATAAATTTGCTTGATAAAATAATTCTTTCTTAATGTTCATGATTTAAAAATAAGGGTCTAGTCTATGACACTGCAAGTGCACAGATCATACAAGTAGTAAAATCTGAATGTAAGTCCGTATCATTCCCGGTCATTGAAATTAGAGATCAACTTCTGACTACGAAATTCGCTATTTGGGTAAAAACTCATATTGAAAGTTTTATCTAAAAATAAAGAACCTAGACTATTGACTACCGTTGAGCTAAAACAAAAGCAAAGTAATAAATAAATGAAATTAAATGATGGCAAAAAATCTTTTGAATTTTGAATCAGTTTCCTGTGGGGAAACTTGAGAAACTATCAAAAATTAAAATGAAGCGGTCGATTCCTACGAAAATACATTATCTTGTTTTATGTATGGATACGGATTTGTCCAAGATTTCCTAAATTTTGGAATTGGATTTCTCCTATTCAGGTTGAAACCCTTGCTTCTCTCGAGGCAGATCAAACCGGCTATGTATTTCAATTCTCTTACATCTGGGCATTTTTCTTTCTCAATACTTCACACCCATTTCTTGATGACGGCAGATCTTTTGCATTTCCTTCTCAGGATTTTTGCAAAGTTTCTACCACTTAATTGGTGGCTCATCCTCCAGATCTATTGGTTCGTCCCTTTCCCTTGATTAGATCTCATTCTTACAAGTTTGTGAGCTTCCCTTTAGATTAGGTGAACTCACGATTGTTTATATTGTTAAATGCCCTCGACTTGATTATCGGCGAATGGGGGATTTATCAAAATGACTTTCAGAGCTCAGCAGTTCATCAATGGTAGTCTAGCATACCCATAAGTGAATGTTCTCAGCTCTCAGGAATCTCCAACTCACATGTCCCACTTGCGAGAGGGCATCCACAAAATCAAGATACACTCCCTCAGCGGTATTAAGTCACCTGCATTGGGAACATAATTCAAAAAACGACACCAAATAAGTAAATCGAACAAATAATTTTCTCCAAATTTTGCGAGAAAAAATTTGTAACTCTTGTAAATCAAATCATTGGCTAGCGTTCAATTACTTGCATTACAATTAAAGAAATAGATGCAGATCCATTCACATACACTATAATCGTAATGGCTGAGGAAAAATGAATTCGAATTTGTCTGAATTTACGTAAATTTACTGAGCAGTAATTTTAAGATGAAAATAACATAAATAAAATAAATCCAGCTCCCTCGTTTCTGCACAGTTCGCAGATTCAGATCTAGAAAAGAATTCCGAAGAAAGAAAATAAAATAAAAAATAAACTAAAATTCTGCTCTAGACTATACCAACGGAGTTCTCTCCGGATTCCCTATTTTACGGGTAGTGAAGGCGGAGCTACTTTACTATTCTATCTTTGTCTGTTATAGTTAAAATTGGGCGAAGATACAAAAAAAAACTCGGTGGAATTCTCGAAAGAAAAGCTAATTCCTTTGTCTGGGAATTCGCGACCTGGACGATGTGTGACACAGTTATTTGTTCGATTCGATTTGCGACCAAGTTTCTTACGAAACCGTTGATTAGTGGTCGCGACCTCCAATTGTGGTAGCGAGCCTCAATTGCGTCGACCTCAATTGTGATCGCGACCTCGTAGCTCAGTTGTTCTCAAGAATTTATGTCGCGACCTTAATCTCACGTTGCGACCTTGTTGTAGTTCCCTGTTTGTTGCAACTCAGTCCACGACACATTTTGGGATTTGCAACCTCCTTTTAGTTTATCGCAATTTATTTCTGAGTCGGGACTTCCTTTCCTTCTTGCTTGCATGTCGCGACCTCGATTTGGAGTTGCGACCACACATTTCTATTTCTCTTTGCCTTACCTCGGGCATTGACTTTCTTTTTAGTTGTGACCTTCTTGCAGTCTTTTGCTTTGATGTAGCGAGTGTATGTAGCGACCTGTACTGGTCATATTTGCTTTTGATAGCCCCTTACCTTTAAACAGGTCGTGACTTCAATATGATGTCGCGACCTCCGTTTGCACCTTTCTGGTTGCAAGTTGTTTCCGTTGCTTTAACATAATTGCGACCTGGATGTCGATGCTCATAGTGCATTCAAGTTGCGACCTCAATGGCCCGGTCACAGCTTCGCGTAGGTTCTTGGCGATTAGTGGTTGTGACTCCCTTTGCTTGGTAAAGACCGTTGCAGCGGGATTTTCACGTCACGGCACAAATATTGGGTCGCGACGCGTAGCTGTAATGTTGGTGTTTCGAGTCGCGACTTCTCGCGATTGGTCGCGACCGCGATTGGTCGTGACTCTCGGGGTCCTGAATAACAAAATGGTTGCAACTCGATTTTTTCTCGCAGAGACCCCGGTATCCGTGGCTTCATCAACGGATCAACCCGTCGCTAATTCTCGCCTGGCCTTGACTTCAACTCGCTGAATAGTTTTTCGCCTCAACCACGCTTTCTTTGGTCGCAACCTCATTAATTGGTCTGCGATGTTGTGACTGGAAATAACTAACAAAGATATCCTCACGCGACTTTCTTTTTCTAGCTTGCGACCTCCTTCTCGCGGCAGTCAATTTTTCCCGCTTTTGCCGGGATTTTCGCTATCGTATTTTTCTTCGCAAAATTAAATTTGAGCAAATTACCTGTGCTCTCTGCGGCGCGAACTAACAATTATCTTGTAATAAACCTCGAAACGGATTAAACCAAATGCGAGTTTTTAGACTCCATCAATGGCAATATGTTTTTGGCTGTGCAAAAATATGCAAAATTGAGGACAAATGAGTACTCATTATAAACCACATTATAGCACATTCATAACAACAAGCATCAACTCTAAAAGTGGAGATACGCGTGGTTAAGAGCAACAACCGCACATGTATATGTTCACGCAATTTGAATTTATCGATTCCATTTTTCTAAGTGCTGGTTATTGTACCTGTCTTTAATTTCTCTCGTGCATTAACCTCACCATCCCATATAAGGTCCCATAAGTCATGGTGCCCTCCAACTTGTTGTTTGGTGCCAAAATCGCTACAAGATGCACAAAATAATGAAACACCTTCTCGGAATTCATTGCCGAATTTCTAAGTCTAGTAGACTTTCTTCCCAACCTATTAAGCCGAATATACCCGGTATGTTAATCCACGCCGCATGGACAATAACATCAGCCCCACTTAATGGGATCCCCATAACATTCATGACACATCATCTATTTGTCACATATCGAGAGTACGATCTCTCTCCACCTAAGTACATGATATGTCACTGGTAGTGTGATATAAGATATGGCATAACTCAGAGCGATCTCTAAGATGCAAGCCGACTGAGTCCACCAAACCGAAACCCCCTAATAGCTTCCAACTTATGCCTCGTACAATCGATGAATAATGTGATAAGAACTTCTTCCCGAATGTAACAAGATTTTGGGAGCTTCACCTTAAAGTTAAGCATACAAAACAAACCAAACTATGCATCGCACAAGCAAATCTTTGTTAAATCATTATTAATGTCTCATGTTACAAAGAATGATATGAGTTATATCTCATCACCTCATGTCTTGCTTACGAAAGATGTTGCTTACGTTTCCGCTGAAATTTATCCATGCTTAATAAAAACTAGATGATAATATATATAAAATTGGATACACACATTCATGAAACGACATTAACATAGCGCACAAAAGAGAAACATAATTCCGCCATGCACAATATAGCATTTACCTAAACTTCTAGGAAAGCATGCCACATAGTTCATAATACATTAATTAACAAAACAAAATACAAACAAAATGGAATGGCGACAATCACTAATATGAAAATCAGCAACATTAATCATGTCAATGGATTTTTGCAAGTTTTTCTATTATGCCCAGCCATATTGCATCGTGAGCAATAAACAGTCCGCTTATCTTGAAATTATGACTCAATGTGCTTTTTTCTTGGTCTTCCAAGAGGCCTTTTAACACAGGGTGGCTTTGAAAAGAAGAATACATTTCTTATGACATCTTGAACAACACCATCGTCTTGGACTTTTAGCATGTCATGTGTCTCAATACCATGAAAAGTGCCTGAGTATACCAATTGTTGTGCTGGGGATTTGAAGATTTGAAGATTTGATCAACAAAATCCACGACATTTTGCCTTATGGAGAGTAAAACTGAGCATGCATGATCACATGGAATGCCCGACATTTGCCAACCACAACATGTACATGATTGTTCCTTAATGTCTACATTCAGCACTAAATCACCTACAAATACAACATAGAAGGTTTCCATGAATGGACTGACAGAGTAAACCTCCCCTTTTGCAATATTAATTTTTACTATTTCTTCAATTTTCGGCCCTATAATACCCTTCCATGCATTTGACTCAGATTTATGCTTAACAAGCATTGCACCCAACTTAGCCATATGCTAGATAATGAAGCTACAAATGGAGTGATGTCGTTCATTTCTTAACCAAGAATTGAAAGATTCTGCAAGATCAGTAGTCATTTTGTCCCATCTTTTCTTGGGGAATTTCGACATGACCCAATGCTCAATTTCATTTTGCTCAATCCATGCTGCCAATGATTCGTTATACTTTCGCATCAATGACCATAGTGGCACGATTAGATCTCACTACTGGTTAAGAGGTGACCACATCATCCATAGTATGACTATGCTCATTTCGAATGTGTACTTTTGGACAACATCTCCGATAAACAACAAAGACGAAAGTTATTTTACAAGGATACCGGACACCGTGCATATAATCTAAACGTGCTTATAACTATTTCTTTGTAGTAGTATTGAAATCTCCTCGATAAAGACATTAGGCACAAAGCATCCCGAAATGCGTAAACATTTGGAAACGCTTGTCCACGCCTTCCATAATTGCATTTTGAAACACCTAGTACTACGCCGGGGCGACAACCGCTTTCTCAAATCCTCTATTAGACAACCCATAAGACTATTATTGGGTCCTTTGCCGAAATATCCATTGATAAGTGCAGATTTGGAGTCCCATTTCCATGAACGTGTTCATAATTAGGTTGAGTACCCTCAATGCAAACTTCTAGTACTTAGTCTAAACATACCCCACCATTCAGCTACAATTAATATAAATAAATTACTAGTTGAACATTTCACCTATTTTAACCAAACATATATATTAATTTCAATGCACTTATTAACAAAACTAAAGAACTAACCTAGAGGTTTAGTCTCCCTTGTTCTAATGGCAAACTCATTACCAAAAATGTCTCTAGCATGCATGTACAAGTCCAGTTGTGATATAATTACATCTTGTTCATCTTTGTTTTTCACCAATCTCAACATGCAACTACATACATCTTCAAAGATTTTTTAATCTAGAACCACTTAATCCTTATCATAATAGAACTCTGGTGGGTTCAAAATACCCGGGGCTTGAATGCAAAAGTGGATGAAGCGAACCTCCCACCTCCTATCAATGATTTTATGATTTCCTATACTTCTCTTTATTCCCATTAAAGCTTTTATCAATTATTTACTTCGCCTTTTTCATAGCTACATAAATGTAGCCCATAGGAGACCTTTTTTCACCATTCACCAAAAAAATCACACGTACAAGAGGGCCTAACAACTTCAAACAAAACACTATAGTGTTCTAAAAAGAAGACATGAAAATTATATTGGCTACATTTTTTCCCTTTTTCTCGTTTTCCCATTTACTTTATGTCCAATCTAAACTAGTAAACATCTTCCTCAAGTTGTTTCTTTGTTCATTGATACGGAATAAGGTGATACAATGCTGGAGTCTTAACAAGCTTTAACAACTCCCCTTTGCTCGCAAACGCCTCATCATGTCGAAAGCAAACCCGTTTTATTATAGATGTACCCGCTTATGGATATGGCCCTTTCTATTGTCTTCTTTATGTGTGGTAGTTCTCCAATATCTTATAATATCAAGTCAAGACAATGTACGACACATGGTGTCCAATACAAATGTGGCCTTTTCTTTTCCAACAACCTCCCTACATAATTTAAACACATAATAAATAGATAATAGATGTAATCACTTACATACATAAGTAAAGAAAATTTTCAAATTAAATTATAAGTACCGGCCACCACATAATTTGAAGCATTACTTGTTATCACTTGAACAACATTGACATCACCAACTTCCTCCACCCAGCTGTCAAGTAATTTAAACAATTTCTCTCACATCTTGACCATAGAAGAAGCATTAATAGATTTCATAAACATGGTCCCTCCCCACCATCAAATTCCATTCAATGACCTTTCTTTCCTATCAGTCCATCCATCTGACATAAGTGAACATCCATTTTGCTTCCATTATGTGAAATGATCCTTCATTGAATCCTTTGTAAGAGCCAATTCTTTCTTGAGGTTAGTAACCCTTACATCATGAAATCTTAGTCCCTTGTAGCCCACACCACATTGCCCAATTGCCTCAAGTATTGGTTGGAAACTAGCATAGTTCACCGCATTACATGGAATCGCAGCATCATAGATCCATCTACAAAATAATATATCAGCTCTCTCCTTGGCCTCTTTCTTTATGATAAAGTTGATGTGATATCAGGATAATTACCTCTCATATTATTTAATTCATTTGAGACAATTTTGTACAGGTCAATTATGTCTGTTTCAACAATTCCCGTGACATGTTACTATAATGGACAAATATTGAGGAGTAAAACAGATGTCGAATATGAGAGGAGCGAAACTGTTATTGCGCCTTTGGAAGTACCGGTTGAATGCACGTTTCAACAATTGATTGATATGATATACTTAAAGACAACCATTGACAAACGAAGGTTCAAATTAGTACTCATTTGTAAGTATCCCCTTAGGAGTGGAAGTTCAACCTTATCCACTACTGATGACAAAGAGTGTGCGCTAAATGTTGAATCCGGGTTAACACAACAACCATTGAGGAAATTGAACTCGTATATTAAAGTTGTTCGAAATAAGGCACAATTGAACCAATCAGGTGGCCATGTAGGATTTATTTGTTCGCGATACCATAATGTTGCACAATTTGACTACGCCTGCCAGGGTTTAGTAGTGGTCCAAGCTGCAAGACGGACACTGACCAAATGGAGATGATGAAGACAAAGTGTGTGATGAAGAACGTAATGTGATGAATATGCTGAAGATGTTGATGATGGAAATGCTTTTATGGAGATGATGGGGATGTTGAAGCTGAGGGACATGCATCATTCTTTCTTCGAACCAACCAAGTTTTGGAGAATGAACAAGGGATATATGCTCGCACAAGCACCATCTTGCGATGTATCAAATCACCTGTATGATTTAGACATTGGATGAGCCATCCCCGTTAATTATCACTTACCACCAACACCTCAATTTCAATGATGTTGAAAACCTCGATAATGTTGTTGCGCTGGTTCACTCATGGGTGCAAAGATACTACCTCAGAATTCAAGTAGAGAATTTGTAATCGGGCAAGTTTTAATCTCAAATCTGATTTGCAAGAGGTCGCAAAGATTTACTCTATTAAAGCACACCAAGCAGTATGTCGTTGTTGCATCCTCTTAAAAAAATTGCTCGCTTAAGATGTGCGAAGGCTTTAAGAATGTCACCGGGCCCATGGAAGCTTCAATGGTTGTGAAAGATACTTTATTTGTTATCAACAAATATACCGGGTCGCATACTTGTGTCAATTTTCATGAAACCGACCATCATCAACTAGACCGGGAATTGGTTTCTACTCATATAAAGGCATTAATTCAGCACACCACATTAATTATGGTCAAGTATTCGTGAGTGTGATGGAAAATGGGATATCAAATATCATACAAAAAGGCGCTGGATGGAAAGCATAAAGTAATTGGGGACAATATCTGGGTGACTTCCTCGGGCCACATATAGAGTTGCCACATTTGTTCTTGGCCATAGAGCAAGCAAACTCGATGTGTCGTTGTTCGAAAACATGTGAAACCATGCCAAACACCGAGATATTTCAACGTGTGTTCTCGTCATTCAAGCCATCTATCAAGGGTTCCAACATTGTCGCCTGCTAGAGTGGTATTGGATGGTACACATTTATATGGGAAGTATAAAGACAAGTTATTGATTGCTATGTGGTGTGACTAAATAATCATTTGTCATTGGCATTTGCTATTACAAAGGCTTAGAATATTGGCTACTGGGGGATGGTTCTTGCATGTATAAGAAATAAAGCTACTCAAAGGACGGAATCATAAGTATATCGCATGTACATCCAGTATCATGGCAAAGAATGGCCAATCCTCATCTTGGTTGGGCTGCACCACGCCTATCAAGATTTGTACGCGCCATTTTGCAAGCAATTTTATGACCCTGCTCAAAGATAATCTTTGAAGAATTCCGTATGCCGAGCATGAAGTGTGGCAATGTAACGGAAATTCAAAAAAGCATAAGTGAATACAATTTGAGAATTAATTCCGAAGCATTACAATGGCTTGAGGCAGTCCCTTTCCAGTTATGGGCTCTTTCACACGACGGAGGTCGAAGATATGGGTTAATGACAACAAACATTTTAGAGGTATTTAATAGTGTCCTTAAAGGAGCTCGAAGCCTACCAGTAATTGCATTAGTACAGTTGACCTTTTTCCGTCTCAACAGTTACTTTGTTGCAAGAAGACAAGTAGGTGCTATAGATTGGCATCCACAAAGCAATTCACTCCGTATGTTGATGCGCAGATCCAGGGCCGTGTTGTTAAGGCAGGTTCGATGGAAATTATCCTTTACGATCACGTGAAGGGCCTATTTCATGTAAAGTCAAGGAGTGGCCGAACTCATCGCGTCAACTTACATGAAAAAATTTTCACATGTGGAAAGACATTGATATATGGCTTTCCATGTAGCCATATCATATCAGCATGTCAGCATCGCTATGTTGATTTTCGTTTGTTTGTGGAAAGCTACTACACTACTAAGTCGTACTATGACACATGGGCACCCCTTTTCCATCCAATATTCAATGAAGATGAGTGGCTCTCGCGATGGCACTATGATTGTACCACCCGAGTCAATGCAATTCCGCTTTGAAGTGGACGTCCCAAATCAACCCATGCATAATGAAATGGATGTTAGGAGGGTAATCACATGGTTAAAAACAACTGGTCACACCTGGCGCTCTGTAAGAACATAAATCAAGTTCAGTAAATGAATGTGTACGAATATATGAATGTAGCTGCTCCCATTATTTATGATTTGCTCCTCCTTGCTACGTTCACCACCCTCATTCAACTAAAAGATGAAGGAGAGGTATGTTTTTTCATAGTCTTTATGAAACCTGGCCCCCGCTCTTCTTGGTTTTTTGATTTATCTGTGAAATTGTATGATAACGATGATGCAAAGGGTGTCGATTTATTGCAGCGGAAGTTCCATTCCTTCCATATACTTGCCACCATCAAGCCGGGCTACTCCTCACCAAGGTCTCCCTGATCGGGTCCATACTTAGTCGACGAGAGGCCTAAGTATGAACGATCAATCGAGCTGGGCCAGTGTGCGATGATGGATCCCGGAACTCCCAAAACAACATCTCTCCTCGGCACAATAGCTTCCATCGTTATTGTGGTATTGTGGACCCTAGGTATATTGTTAGTTATTGTTTGAAGACATGGTTCTATCTGTTGTCTCTTCTATAAGACCTTCTGTTATATATTTCGAGTTATGTTCATTGCCATGCAGGCGATCCTTCACGCAACTCCAAGACGAAAGCACTTTGGTATTAAGAGGAAACCATCGCCCGTTGAACCTTCTACACTTTTGCGGCTTGCTAATCGGCGATGAGCTTCTCTTTCTGTTGGAAGTATGGTTGAAATGTTTGAGGGTCATCCAATTATTTTTGATGGGTAAGAGAACATGCTCTAGTAGTAGTAGTATTTTTATTATTGCTTTGGTTTTCTTGACAATAGTTTTCTATATCATAAATGATTTTAAAATTTTATTGCTAAGTATTTCATTTTTTTAAATGAAAGGTTATGTTGGTGTTTCTTATGGTTCAATTAGTGGAAATCCTGAAGTTCTTGGCATGCTAGGTGAGGATATAGATGCAACTCGAATTCATACTGCATTCCGAGCATTTATGGTATGAATTAGAAGTTATAAAATGTTAATTTTCTTAAATTTAGTTGCCAAGTTTGGTGCTACCTATGTTGCAACTCTTTGGATGTTATGTATGCTGTCACTATCTATAAGTGATTTGAAGAGTCTGGTTTGCATTTAGCTTCATATGATTGGTTGAAAGACATCTATGCATTCACTTTTTCAAAAGAAAATCGTTTAATCGGCACTACAAACTGATTTGGTGACTTTCTAGCATCACGCATCGAAGGCAATATAAATCTTTAAGAGTAGGAGGCCCTAGTAAGTCTAAGGCATTTGGATGAGGGTACTGTTGACAAAACCGGGTCTGGACTGGTAATCAGTCGCCTTTCTGCATGTCAACTAGGTTCTGTTTTCTAAATCTTATTAATCGTCTAACAGAGTAAAAGAAGATGAAAAGCTCAGTTCTTCCTAATTTCATATCCTTATTAATTAGAGATGTATGTCTTTCTTCTTCCTGTTGCAAATTAGAAATTCCATCATAAAGAAGACCTTGAAGATCCCAATATCTGGTTATGATAATATCTGAAATCATTATTCCTGTAAGTACCAAGTATGAGTTTCTAAATTTTGTATTGTCTATTTATGTAATTGAGCTGGGGGAATTGAATGACTTGTCAGGCTCTTTTGATCTTCACACACTCAGTAAATAGCATTTATTTTGATTTTTTTTTTTTAGGGAATTATAAGGATGCTTCATATCCTCACTTTAATCTAGTTTCTCTAAGGATTGTGGAGGGGAGGCATTACCATGCAGATTGTCCTACCCATCAGCAGAAAAACCTGTTGCACGAGATGGAAACATTAAACCTGAAGAAGTAAATGCTGAGGAAGAACATCCACTATCTTAATACTTAAACCACTGCAAAGGATTAAATGGGATTCCTGTGATTTTCGGTAAGATATCATAGAGAAGTGATCAGAAAATGATTATTTAATTGTTTGGTCATCTTTAATATTCTGTATATTGAGTGGTTTGAAAGTCATTTTGCTTGGTTCGCTATGAACAAACTGACTTGGATCTGGGGGTGACCCATTCATCCATGTCTGTAATGGTATGCTTTTAGAGAAGAAATTATTTATTTCTAGTGTAAATAGACATCAATTTTTTTGGCAGTGGAAATGATGGTGTCATGTTTTACAAGTGGAATTATATTGGTGATTTCTAATTTGCTGATTACATGCCTATATAATGTCTAATATACGTGGCTGTGACAGATGTGTTGAAATAATTCACTTCCCAGTGCTGCTATTTTCAGTTTGTATCGCTTATGGGGAGGAATGAACCCAATGCAAGTTGTTGGTGCTGTTGGATTCCAGCATCGGCGTCTCGATATTCCAGATGATGTGGATCCTATTGATGCAGATATTATTAGGAGTTGCTGGCACACGTGAGTATACAAGAGCTGTTTCACCTTCAATCTGCTCTATTCTGAACGTATCCAGTAGAATGAACTTCTGTTTATTTCATAATCGTGTGACAAAAACGTCCTACATCCATCCAGGGGTGGATCCAGAATTTTATATTTGAGGTGTCAGCATTATAATAGACTAATAGTATACAAGAATTTTTATTTTTTCGATGTCCGCATTATAATTTTATTTTAACAGGCCAAAAAAGACTTAATAAAAGAGGTTGTGACACCCCCATAACAACACGTAGATCCGCCCCTGCCTGCATCTGTACAGTCCATGGTCGATTATGGATGGAATATGATTATGGATGTATTTACATTCGTGATTAAGCAGCTACATTTATATGTTTCTAACATGTGACTCATTTTGAAATTTTAGAAATCCAAAGTTGAGGCATACATTTGCTGAAATCATGGCTACTCTGAGGCCGTTGCAAAGGCCTATAACCAGTTCACAAGTGCCTAGACCTAATGCATCAATAAGCAGTGGTCAGGTTATGATTCGACCGGCACGAGCTGCTGCAGAAGAACCAGCAGGCTGAAAAAGGAAAAAAAAAAAAAAAAAAAAGCTTGGAACCAACTAACATTGGCTCACCTGGAATGGCCAAAAGTGAAGGCAGGCCTGGGCAAATTTGAACAAATGTAAGAAAAAAGACCATTGAAGACCCTGAGCCAACATATACTTCAATTTGAGAGTATCGTGATTCTTTTTCCTTCTTCACACTTTTCTTTTCCCTCTTTTTTTTTTTTTTTTGTGTGTATTTGTGGGTTTGGTTGGATAGCCGCTCTCGAGAATGTGTATTTGTTGTAATAATATTTCTAAGTTACTCTATGTTCATTGTTATATGCTCCCTATTTAAAGATCATGTAGAGGAGAACATGGGAAGAAGAATTTCATCAACATCATGATCAAATATCTCATTTTCTTCAATTCCAAGCTTCTGCAGTTCAAATTCTCATCGCCACTGCATTCTACCACCACCCCAAGGCTGCTCGTTTCTGTGGGATTTTCTCGATCAATCGGTTCCATGGACTCCCCAATTTCTTGCCCTTAACCTAAAGAATAAAAAATTAATTAATTAAATATATTAAATAGATTTTGGGGCACATGGAGAAAGATACAAGTGGAAGTAACTCCTTTGAACTTTCAAATCTCTGCAAAAGTTTAAGCTTGAAGAATTTGAGGTCAAGTGCTTCCCAAGGTTACTGTAGGTGTGCTTCTTATTTTAATTATTTATTTATTTTTGTTTTTTTATATTCAACTGTTGATGATAAAATATAGTAAGGAGATGAGAGACATTGAATAATAGGGCACTAGCATATCAAACACCATAAATCATTATGGAGTAATGAAGCTTTTCTTTTATGGATGTATCTTATGAATCCATCGATATTTGTTACATGATTTACTTATGTTGCTTTACATGATTTACTTATGTTGCTTGATGAGGACTATGAGCCAAATGGATTTGGATTTTGAGATATTCAATTACGTTATTTACCATGAGTAGATATTTAAACATGTGATTGATTTGACTCGCTCTTCAAATCAATAAATGGGAATTCAAATTTCACAAATAGGTCTTGGTCTCAAAACTTTATATTAAACGAAGCTTTGATACTATGTTAAACTATCAACGATCAAATTTTTTATAAGTTTTTGAAAGTTGAATATGACTTCGCAATCTAACAAAGAGATGAGGTGAATTGGCTTTCTCAAAAACTTTTTGCAAAACCATAACCCCGTTTATCATTTATTTACAGATTCACATGTCTACTGTGGTCATAAGACATTTAGATTTATCTTACTACATTCAACAATATTTACCTAAAACCCTGAAATCCAAAAAATTATAAAACCCTAATGCCCTAACACCCTAAAACCCTAATGGCCTAAAACCCTAATGCCCTAACACCCTAAAACCCAAATACCCAAAGGCTCTAAAACCCAAATACCCTAACATCGTACAACCCAAAAAATCCAAAAACCCTTGAACCTTAAAACCCTTTGATGCTGAAATACCCTAAAACACTAATCGATGACACCGAAAAATCCAAGATGAACATGTTTTGTTTTTCGAAAATCCTATAGATTATAAAAAAATATTTATATATTAGAGAATACTGAAATTGCATTTTTTATGTATTCAAAAACCGCATTTAAATTTAGAGACCGCTAAAAGTGTTTTTTGTACATAAATCTCCGATTAATAATGGTTTGAACATCCGGATTTCCCATAATTCTAAGTTTCTTCTCTTTTTATTGCATGCATTGTTAAAAAATCCAAATTATTATACGACCAATTTAGAATTATTTTTTAAAATGTATCAATGAGTATATAAAAATCATATATAAAAATAATAACATGTATAAATGAGTCCCACAAGACGGTGCCTTAATAGTTCTCTTAAGACGACGCCTAATAAATGTACCCTATCAAGTAATAGGATCCAGGTGTCCGACGGAGCGGAGGTAACTGATGGAAGAAGTAATCGATGTACACGTCGAGTACGAGGTCGCCTAGCTGGAAGTCTAACCCACTCAGGTAAAAGGTCAAGGATGGTGTCATCCATGGGAGGTAATGTATAGGATGGTAAAGGGTGTGACGTTGTCGTCATATCTACCTATGGATACCGCTCGCGACAACCCGATAAGGTACAATGTAGGCAGCAGGGAAGGCATGCACAATGCGTAGTATGGAAGGATGCCAGAAGTGTGTGGGGGTAGGAAATGTGGGGATGTGTCAATGTGTGGGGTAGGAAGGTGATGCGTGGCTGCGGGTAGGAAATGTACATGGAAGGTGAGGGGTAAGTACTGAGGGTAACAAAGTAGGCAAACCTGGATCAAGTGTACGATACCGCTGTCACCGGCCTACACCATGAGATTCGCTCCACCATCTCCAAAGACGACCCGACGTCAACTCCCCTTCTCCGCTCCCTCTCCTACCCCCAATGGACTACATACGTGAAGGAGTCGATGACACCGTGAGGTCTACCGATTGGTCGATGTGGGATATGGAAGCTCTCCCGAGCGCATCACGATGCGACGCTCTTCTCCGATCCGCCAGACCAGCCATCAAAGTAATATGGTATATGTCGCACATAGCACCAGCGGTAGTAAAACGAGACCGATCGACTATGTCAACCATGGCGGAGATCTGCATGAACCAAAGAAATAATTATAATTACATACTCTATTGATTAAAATTAGGTAAAATATTTTAGAAACACGAGTCTAACTTACCATAACATTCATACACCAATTATAGTATGAACCTCATATCATCCCTGGCGTAACCTGCAGGTCATAAAACGCTTTGTAATAATGACGATACTCACTACATGTATGGATCATGGAAGTCCATCATACCCACCATAGGGTGAAATACCATCCGCGATCGTATCCCATGCTGCTAAGGTGTTCTGAGCACATGATACGCCTAATCACGCTGGTGTCGCCCACGTGCATTAACTCTATGTAGCTGATGCTCATAAGAGCAAACTGGAGGTATCTCCTGATGCAGCCCAAACTGATGCAATACGCGCTCTGGACGATGCCACTCAACAGTCTCAAAACATATGAGGGGTGACATCGTGCGCCAAATATCCTAATCAACTAAGCAAATGATCGTGCCGGGCAACCAACCTCCGACGCATCATGCCATAAGACCTACACATTAACCATTGACGCTTCAAAATACTTTATGTCAACATGATTGAAATTACTATAGGAACCATATACTTTACATATAATTACTTGATCGAAGTTTCCAGCGCTCTAGTCGACCGACATAGAGGAGGACACCTGATGGGTTAAGCACTGTCAAAGGTAATTTCCACTCACACCCCAACGGAAGAGTTGGTTTTGGCTCTACTCTCACCGTGGCTCGGCCACGTCATGCTCAATCGTAATCCATCGCCTAGACCCCGCCTACAACACGATCGGCATCGGCTTATCATGTAACCATGCAACAATGGTGGTGCCGGATATGGCGCATCTCAATCGAGTCGCTCCACTGGAGCCTTCCAAGACCATAGCTGAATATAAAATAAACAGAAATTAAACCATCTAATTCACGTAGTCGAAAGTGTAAGCAAAATTACAAAAATATACCAGATCGCAGTAATACAACCACTAATACCGTGATCTACTACCCAAACTGCACGACATAACTCGACATGTATGTGCGCACCGCACCAATCCCAACTATAAGTCAATGTCCTGTGTCAAATCTTGGCAGAGAAAGCACTGTGAACATGGATCCCTTCTTGTCCCGAAACAAGAAGAATCCCATCGCTTAATATGAACCCACATGTACTTCGCTTCTCCAAATCGACTCCCATCAAAGATCCTGGCCCTAGGGTCGGGATACCGACATAACCACCTATGGAGATAGTCAACCTTTGAGAGCATCACGTGGGGTCACCCAGCGCCACCGCATAACTCGCTTACATCGAAAGCATTACATGTCCCCGCGGACGCGGTCCGGCCGAGCACGTAAGGCCGGGCGATGATAGCAACATCCTCGTAACGCGTGATCGCCATCTCTCCTGACCGACATGGAACGGTGTGTCTCGCGCCGCCATCTCGACGAGACAGCAATAAGCATTAACGGCGATGATGTGGCCTAAGCGGTATATACCGTGAATCCCGCCGCATCACGATGGATCGCATCACGTGGATCCATCCTCCACAGGCTGAGGAAGGCTCTCATCTCGCCGAGGGCTAGAATTTCCCGTAACTATAATTACCCAAATAAACTATGTTTATAATTGGAATATATAGATTAGAGTAAACCGAATGTTAATTCATGAATAATAAAATACAAACCTGCTCAGTGTCAACAAAGTGGGACCTGTGTCTGTCTTGCAATAGCAAGATAGATGGATCCAATGGATCAGTGTCATGAAGCCCTCTAAAAGTGTATCACAATAATTAAAGGCACTAAGGTTTTAGGGTTTTACATTAAAAGAAAACTTTAGTGGAGAATTACCTAATTTGTATTCTTCATTCTATTCACACACATGTCAACAATTATTTGCATGTGGCGAGATATTTATATATCAGGCGACCCACTTAGGTTATCTAGAGTTAGAGTTTTAGATTGTAAAACTTTGAAATGAGTTTTAGATGCATAATTGTGGGTGTTCAGGTCAATTTACATATATCTCGATTAATCCCATGGGATTATGGAGTTGACGCCCGATTAAACCTCTGGTGACAACTCTAAGGAATCTCGAATTGATGATCATTATGGAACAAACCTAAGGTCGGACCAACCGAACTATCATTCAAGTTTAATGCATACTACTATTGAACAAGTATCAAGTCTCATGAGTTGTAGAGATATCCATTATGTTAGATAAAACACTCTTTAAAAGGAGGATAGTACCTAACATAATAGTCTCTAATTTATATTGACTATGGACCTATTTCACATAGGTTGTCTATGATGAATTTAGTAGTGTTAAATACACTTCTCTATTATTATAAGTAAAGAAAAATTAACCAATAACTTCCTTTGATATCATCTTGACTTCTTTATGAAAGGAAGCTTCATAATTCACCGAGATTGTTTCCTTTATTCATCTAGATTATTTCCTTTATCAAGGTTCAATTTACTCCACCCCATTAGACGGGTTTGAATTTGATTTATGGTTTATGAAGTTTTAATGGGTTCTAGGAATATTTTTAAAAACCCGGGATGTCTATAGATGGGGTCAGAATTACCGAGCCCTGGGACATCCGATACACTCCATCTCCTTTTATCACTGGAACTGTGCCTTAAGTGCGATTTATATCCATATATAGAATATTTTATCTCAAAATGATGATTTGTTTCCAAAAATGAAAGTTATTATGGTCTAATTCTGCTTCAAAGGGCTAAGCCTCATAACATTGCCAAACTATAGATCCGTTATTTACGATGAATGATTGGGCGAAAAATTTAGTGTTAAGAGGCAATGAGTTGACTTCATCATTACAAATGATTTTTATAAGAGCAAAATATAGGATAATATAATTTTTTCGATAATTATTTTTTTTCACAATTATTCACTTTTGCATTACATGATAATATTATGTTTCGTTTCTCATAAATATGTTCCCGAACTCGAATCCTGGATCCCCTCTCCTCTCCATGCCCATACCAACCGAATAACTATATTTGACAACCAGATCACTGGTTTGGTAAAGAAATGGAAGTGAAGGCACTATATGAATAAACATCCTAGTAGATTAATATCGGTTTAAAAAGTTATCTATTACTTGGACATTGAACAACTGAACAGATCGAACAGGCATGTCATAACCATGATAAAATTAAATAAATAAACAATGTCGCCAATCTGAGACTAAAAACCAAACAATTCCAATGCCTAAGTTTAAGCAACCTCAACAAGGCCAATACAGAAAAGAATTGAAGAATTACTCCTGAGAACTGTGATGAAACATCTGGTGGTGCTCAACATCTTAAGAGGTGAGATCTGGAGAGTGGTAATGTATATAAAGTTAGATTTTTTATAGACACGTTTCAATAATGAAGAGGAAAAAAAGGATATTTCTGGCAGGACTGGTCAAAATTATACTTCACAGAGGCCAATTAGACTCTCTAGGCCAGACAAAATTATAACACCCCCATTCAAGATCAGAGTTTTGTCTCATACTTTGTGGAATCATGATTCATGGATTTCCAAAAGTTTATCCCTTACTAAAGATTGATGGGAAATATTTTTGGTCTAACCAATGTTGCTAAATACATTTCCCTACTTGGCTTGGTAAGAAAGACTTTTAGAGACCTTCTAGGAAAATGCACACCAGCCAACTTAGAATTACTTTAAGATAAGATACTCTGGACTACCAGGATAATTAAATGGATGCTAGTATGCAATTAGTTTATATCATACTGATGTGAAAAAGAACAAAAAAGTCCTAATTTTATTTTGAATGATCATATTCAGATGATGCTAGATGAAACGTTTGTTGTTTTCCAATTAAATTACTAACTAACTGTGCTACAAAGTCAGCAGGAACCTTCAGGAGAAGGCAAGTGTAACTGACTAGGATAGGAAAATATTTTCAGGAAATCACAATGGCAAAAGGTGATTTGTCTAGTATAGAGATTATTGAAACCATTCTTTGCAAAATTACATGTTCCACATACCATATCTGTGCAAATGAAAAAAAAACAAACACGAAATCTGTCTCTTTTTCCCTGGGTAAATCAGCCTCTGTCAATGTTTTAGTTGCTGCCAACATTCAAGCAAATAAAAGGAGGAGAGTCAAATTAGGCAAAAAAAGCTTCTGACCACCAACAAAGATCATTCACAGAGCATTGCTATCTAGTAAACTCAGATGAACAGCTCAGTGTTGGTAAAGATAAAAACTCAATAGTATTGATGAATGATTTTCTTTTCTTTTCTTTTTTTTAAAAAGAAGAAAAACACATTCAACTATATATTGCAAATTTAGTATCTCATTTTTCGTTTTTTAGCAACCAGAAAACAAGGACCACACACTAGAAACCATTCTGAATTTTTCCTCTTCTACTTCAGTATCAAACAGCTGAGTAAATTATTTGAAAACTGAAAATTTGAAAGACGAACTCATTTCTAAGAGGATCAAAACTATATAAAGACTCTGAACAACAATGTAATACCCATATATGCTAGAAGCATAAATCCAATATCAAGAAAGATAAATATGAATAAATTAAGCAAAACCCTAACTTCATGAAACAATGCCTAAATTCAATTCAAAATCCCAACTTTGCAAGCCATATTGAAGATCATTGTGTGTTTGGCTACTCAAACTGAACAATTTACACAGTTTCAGACTAAAAAATCAAAGATTTGTTAAGGAAAATTTATATAAAGTGTTCATAGGTAAAATAAAAAGCAAAAAACAACCTCTCATATAAAGGAAAGAAATACGAAAAAAATTTGCCTAATACCAATTGATTGATTGAATAGACCTATCGATTAGATGATACTATACCAATACTTGATGTTAAGAAAATTGAGCTAGATTTTCTTTGTTTTGAGCAACCAAATAAGGAGGAAGGTGAATGAATGCTTTCTGACAGATAGGAGGCGTCCAGGAAGGAGCAGATCGGAGCGCGGAGCGAGCGAGTCTAGTCGGAGAGCGGTAGGAGAAGTGGCAGAGGAAAGAAGGAAAAAAGCCCTAAGTAGAAATTTAACACACCCCAATCGCCGTTGTGGATGGCAACCTTGAATTAATTAAAATGCCATACGTTGTGGCGACCAATTTATAATTCAAAATGCCGCCATTCTTAAACGACGACAATTTAAAAACTAATTAATCATACATTGCAGTGACTACAATTAACTTTCTACAAATGTGTCACGGTTGCCGAGCGATGAATCAAATGTATCGGCGTTCCCCGCAGATTCAAACGCCATTACTTCACTACTTTTGGAAATATTTAGAACAACAATAATTTTGGTTATATTTTTAAAATAAGTATTTAAGTACAAAACTCTCTGGAACAACTACCTGTATCAATTAACTGTCATAAGACCTCCAACCATAACCATTTAACAAACAACGCCCATTAACCATGCAGGATCTTTTTCTACATTATACAACAATCTTTGAAATAGCAAAGATTACAATAGTTGAAGTGAACATGCACAAATGAACTGAATGATCTTATAATAGTAACAAGAAAATATATATTGAATTCGACTATAACATGTTTCAACAAAAAGCTCTATTTTCTTTCCCTTCTCCTCTTAAGCCATCATCACTTATGGTAGAAGTACCAACAAAATTAGGTCTACTACTATGTTCAACACTTGTGAAATCAAACAAGAGGCAAACAATAACAAGCTGAAATGTCTCTTTGTGTCTTGACTAAAACTTTCACTAAAAACTTCTTCAGATTAAGCAAGCCAACTTCTTTGTTTTGTATGATTAGAAAGAAACGGATCCAATTTCTCTCAGCGTAAGCAAAGATAAAGCAATTAAAATACCGCATGGCCAAATTTTTAGACGTGGAAGCATGATTTCTATACATAAATCATCATTCAGTTGCAATAAAAATTACTTATATTCAAAATCTAATAACATGGTTATGGAACTTTACTTTTTATGAGAAATAATACTCATCATGAATCATTTCTGTTCTTGAAGCTATTGTTGCTCAATAATTAAATCATCTTTTCACATCTTGAAATAGTATAAGCTGTGAATTCAAAATGTCAAAATCTCTAAAATAAAAAATTAACTAAATAAATTGAATCAATCAATAAGAATTAGAACCTTATTAATTTACCTCATTTCCGAAATCTTGAAAATCTGAATATAACAATGTCAGAAGGCATGTAATGTAGTAGCCATTACTTTTTTTTCTTTTTTTTTAATCTACACACATTCCAACATGTAATGTAGTCGCGCCATTACTTTTTTTTCCTTTTTTTTAAATCTACACACATTCCATCATGTAGTGTAGTAGCCATTACTTTTTTTTCTTTTTTTTTTAGGGTGAATTATGTCTTGGGGTCTTGGGAACCCCAATAATTAACCTTAAGGCCTCATAACACTTATATTTGACTTTAAGGATATAAACATTTCCAGGACAAAAATGCCCTTAATGATTCCACATCAGCAAATGCATGAAACTACCGGAAGTCATTAATTAAAAAGGATTTTTTCATTGTTTTTCCAAAGAATAAAAATCGAACTCCTTTCTTTCTCTTCTTTCTTCAAGTCTCCTTCTCTGCTCTTCTCTTTGCTCTAGTTTTTCCACCGAAGAAATCGAGCCATGGCTGGATGTGCCCAAGCCCAAGCCTAAATACCTGGCCTTTGTAGAAACAAATGAGGAGATCACAAGAATC
The DNA here is from genome assembly GCA_016808115.1 of Tetrastigma voinierianum. NCBI lineage: Eukaryota > Viridiplantae > Streptophyta > Magnoliopsida > Vitales > Vitaceae > Tetrastigma > Tetrastigma voinierianum. The sequence goes on along the minus strand of JAEQBH010001956.1, from coordinate 284,616 downwards.
TTCGCATCATTACCACCTAGACCCTAATTTCCAGGATGTTGAAGCGCCTATGTCTCAGAATCGTGAACTGGCCGACAAAGGAAGAACGAAGAGGCCGGAGGATGGAAATGGGAGAAGTCTCCTCACCGGTCTGGCCTGAGCTCTCTCGTTCGAATGAGGTGAAGACGATGGTGATGTTTTAGATGATACCATTTCTCGGGTATTCTAAAAGAAACCAGATAGGTTGGCATGAATTCTATTTTTCTCACGCTTTTGAAATATGAAAGAATCAAGATGCTACCATTTCTAGAGTTAAAGAATAGAAAACCCGTGATCGAGGTTTCCATGTAGGTTATCATATTTTTCTTAAGATCCAAACACAATGAAAAAGAGATCCCAAAAAATAAAAAAATTCGGGTCTTCACACATATAATAAAAGTCAAATTTGTTTTCTCGAATTTCAATCGTATATTACTGGGTTTCATGAAAAAACAGAAGCAAATATTAGTTCAAATCAACAGAGTATTGAAACAAATTGAAATTGAAATTCTTTCAATATCTGAATATAGTTTTGGGGCTGAATTTATAGGTGAGGAAGATACTGAGAAGTTCAATCTAATGAAGGTAGAGTGGCTTCCCAGACCCCTCATCAAATTATCTGATATCACCGGATCGAACTGGGTCCAAAACCGAATCATGGTTTCCTGAAGAACAATTAGCGCTTTAGAGCTCTAACAAAGCTGATGTCCACTAAACCAGCTAATAAACCTTTCGATTCACTGGGAAATTTGTGAACCTACTGAACAGTAATTCTACGCAAATTGTGTTAAGGTCACGCTATTTCTTTTGGGACCCGATCAACCTCATCAACCTCGACCAGTTAAACCAATTCACCCGCATTTCGCTTAAAATATCGGGAGTCTAACAAGCTTGAAAAGACGAATGTGGATACACCGGTCATGCTCGCGGATCAAGCCGGAAGCCGAGATTGATTCAATCGCTTAAGAGCTCTTCCCGAGGCAAATGGAAAGCTCGAATGCTTGAGACTCTCACTCTCAGACATAACAAAATCATGGCCGCCAACAACAATGGGTAATCTACCAACTCTGAGGGAGCTTGATGTTAACTTCAATGAACTCCAATCAAGACCGAAAACCCGTGTTTTCATAAATAAGCTCAAGAAACTCGAATGTGGGGAAGAACTCGCAGACTTAATGCCTTTGCCAAGATCAATAGGAATCTTCAGATGCTCAAAGAGTCGACATAAGTGACTTCCTCCTGCCTCCTTTAATGAACTTCCCATGTAAATAAATGTACTTTCATTACAATCTTATCTTCTTTGGCTGAGCTCAACATTTCCATGGCATATTATATTAAAAGTGTGGTCGTTTTATTTATTTCTTTTCATGTGCAAATATATGTTTTATAAGATTTGCATAGGATTTGCATTTTTTTCCATTTCAAATCGCTTTCCCTTATACACCAACACGATATATTCTTTATACGCATCGGGTGGAAGCAAAACAACGCTTATTAATGGAAAACACATATGCTTAAGGTGTAAAACGAACTCTGCGAAGAATAGGTGCACTTTTTTAAATATAGTTTGGTGTGTTTATAATTATTTCATGAAAATAGAGGTTATGCATATACTAGTCTTTAAAACAGAAACACGAATTTGTTATAGTATACAAGGTGATTGGGACTAACTCAGACAAGGCAAATACACTAACTCGTACAAGAGGTGTACAAGCCTATGCATTTCATAGATTTGCATTTTTTTCCTTCAAATCAAGCCCCTATACACCCACACGACATTCTTTATACGCATTGGTGGAAGCAAAAACAACGCTTATTAATGGAAAACACATGCTTAGGTGTAAACGAACCCTAAGTGAAGAATAGGTGCACTAGCACATAGTTTGGTGTGTTTATAATTTATTTCATGAAAATAGAGGTGTTATATGCATATACTGGGGTCTTAAAAAACAGAAAAACACGACTGAAAGAGGTACAAGGTGATTACACTAACTGCATAGGCAATGCACTAACCGTATTAAGGTGTAATAAGCCTCACGCATTTCATAGGATTTGCATTTTTTTCCATTTCAAATCGCTTTCCCTTATACACCAACACGATATATTCTTTATACGCATTGGTGGAAGCAAACAACAACGCTTATTAATGGAAAAACACAGTACATGTTTAAGGTGTAAACGAACTCGGTTTAAGAATAGGTGCACTAGCACATAGTTCGTGTTATAATTTTATTTCATGAAAAAATAGATGTTATATGCATATACTAGTCTTTAAAAACAAGTAAAACACGAATTTGTTATAGTGTACAAGGTGATTACACTAACCGTACAGTGGCAAATGTATCTAACCGCATAAGGTGTACAAGCCTCTTACTGACCGCCATCCCCTTTCATTATTTCAAACATTGTTCGATGCGCATTATGTTGAGACAAAGAATATTGCTGCCCGTAATCTTAAGCCATACTTTGACATTGTCTCAGAATACGAGATTAGGTCAATCCAATTGTTTTTGTTGGTAACAACATTATCATAAATATGTTTCATGATTACAAATATAAGTATATCTAAGTCAATGGATTTCGGCACCACCCGGAATCTAATGCTCCATGAATTTCATCGCGAAACTCCATAATCATGCCTAAACAAGTGTGTGGTTGGTTGATTATAATCACTACAACGAATAAAAGTCACGTAATCGCCTATTAATCAATATTAAATGCTTACCATTCGTTTGGGGAAGTAACGCATGACAAACTAAACCTCTCCAAATAAATTCTCCACCTCCCTTCTACGCGCCATCAAACATAGCACCACCTTAGCCTTAAAGACATCAAAAAATATTGAAAAGTGTTATTAATAAAGGTTAAAGATATAAAGTAAATAGACATACGCAACAAAGAACTTAGTCACTTAATGTTTGTATGAGCCACTGCATACCAAATTGTTTTCAGGCTCCCGTCATGTGCGTTTACGTCCAATTAAGCGAATCAAGTAATCAGATTCTAAGCTCAGATAAGTCAACACAATAAGGGTCCAATGGTTCTTTATAAGCAAAGGCAAGAAGAATTTTAACCAAATAAGACATATAATAATAACCCATTTCAAACAATTGAAAAAATTAACTCATTTTAGTGATATACATGTTTATACACGATAAATCTCAAAGTTGCTAAATACCTCAATAATCCTCACGTATGGAATAGCCATGTCATACAAAACTGGCTCATTGGATTCAAGATTGAGTCCTCAAGCAATTTCTTAGGTTTGCTTGAACCACAATTTCACACACAAGCAATTAGGGTTAGCGAGAATCAAGAATTAATTAATCAGTAATAACACAACTATTTATCCATCATGAAAACACAACTGACTTCATACTACAATTAGGTAAGGCGATATAAATCAGCTTGTGTCGCTAATGTCCTCACGCCGCAAAACTCATAATATGCGCCCATCACCCGGTCGGGAAGATAAAAAAATTATAAATATACTCCCATATAAATAGTCAATCAATAGATGGTAAATGTGTATTTAAATAAATAAGTGCTTCACTCTATCGCTTATCCAATGACCGCCTTCAAGCAAACCCAAATTTCCCCGTAAGATGTGTCCCATATAATGAGACAAGTTCCTCACTGATAACGTGGAAAAGAATAATGACCTTCAATAAATATGTAAGATACAATAAGACATTGGTCGTACAATACCTCGGGGTCCATATCGCATTGAAAACGAAGGTACAGCTTCCTTTAAGTCCATCGAATAGCCGATTAACGAGTATGTAGCCGTGGGCAACAAAGGGGGACTTAAGGATCGTGCCACGCGACTCTATGCGTGACCTCCTATGAGCTCTGGGGTACCATCACAAGATGCAACTAAGATCACATCTTCAAGACTATCAAGATCACCTGAATTCCGATGGTGATTACTATTTAAGACAAACAATAGTAAATGTAATGCGATGGATTTAATTTTATTTAGAAGTAAAATGGTTGGGACCTTGCATATTTGAATGTCTCGTGATGCTCAGGCCAAAGGCAAAAATTTGGCTTGATGTAAAGGAGATGTACCCATGCTCGCGAAAGTGGAATCCATGGCAAAGATGCGAAAAATGATGGAGAGATGATGGGAAAGCATTGCCAGATCGCCGCATGTGCACTGGGACGCTTCGTGAATGTAACCGCCGCATCACACGTTGCATTATGGTCAATTGATCGTTTATAGTCCGCTGAGCAAGATCACCGTTGTCAATTCCCGTGGAGTTTCATATTATGAAATCGTGAACCATCAAACCGGCCCTTTCACAAATAGTATGTAATGCAAATAATGTGTTTGGAATATTAGATTCTTACATCTAATCTTCCTCGACTCTACATCGTACGGAGTATCGGGCACGCCCCGAAGACCTTATTTGGTTGGAAAGGCAACCGCATGAACAAAATACTAACAAAAAGATACGAATTATACCGAAAGGTGGGACACTCATGATATATGCGATTATGTACCTCTCATGTCCAAAAGAATCTGCAGTCCGCAATTCTTGCTGGGTTCTATCTCTTCAACAAGTCATCTGGTCCATGTAACTATAAGGTATCATGGACCTAAGACTTCAGACGCTTAGAGATCCCACCTCACCATAAAAACAACTACAATAGAAAATAAACACGTGAGAATATGTTGCAAAATGGTTTGATGATGTGGAAGGTCATGTGTAAAGTGAAATGAAGAAAATGCTAACTCAGAAAAGATAAGGCACCATGTGTACCCAAGCACTCAGGATCACGAAATGCCTGATTCCGTAAACAAGTTCATCGACAACAAATCGAGCCCAATTGATATCATTCCTAACTCATCCCCACGGGAGAGTATGCCATAGGATTTCTCATCCATCACGTGAGGTCTAGTATCGTAGCACATGCATTACCAAATGAATGCCTCCTAAACTCTTCACTAATAGGAAGATCACGTAGTCTATCTTCGCAATCACGAATCCTCCCAAAAAGGATGCTCACTGGATTAAGACACTCAAGGATCCTACCATGACAGTAATCCAAATATTTCATTAACCACATTAGGTGTGACTTCTAAGTGATGGGTAGAAGACAATTAGAATCTTTCTAAGGCCAACATCAAATGTGCTCACTTGTTACAAGCATATATTATGCCTGACTTCTTTGCACGTGATAGATGGGAGTCCCCCAAAATTCATATCACTTATCAGCTTCGTTTACGCTCATCAAGCCGACTACAATAAGCGAGGAATCGCTGCTGGTGAACATCGCTGGCCAATAAAGTGCGGCACTCCTACATGAGTAACCAAGAAAGGAGATGTTAGAATCTTGTAAATGGATAAAAAATCGGGGAAAACCGCAAAGTTAAATTAATATTAACATTACACATAATGAAGATGATATAACAATCACAATACATAAGCGCTTATTACATACCGAGGTAGGTAGATGATGCATCTCAGAGTGCATCGTTGCCTTCCCCTTGCTGACATTTTATTACATGAAAACCTCGTTAACAACAAAACAATTATTAAAATTCATATATTTTTAATATGCGTAAAATTCAATCATGGAAGACAAACTATTCACTTACTTTCTGAATGATGTTAATTGCAAATAAACGCTAATGCACGAATTGTGTGCTTGATGTACTAATTCATATCTATTGATTGTGAATAGGACATGGAAGGAAAAAAAGGTAAAATAAAGTAAGAAAGTGACAAGACAGTCAATGGATTTCGTGTTGTCAAAGAACAAAAACAAGTATAATCACGAAGTTCAAATACATCAACAATCCCAATAACATCATAATGTCTCGACCAAAGCAAAATAAAATGAAACAACAATAATTCAACTCAATGAACAAAATGACATGGACTAAATCTAATCACACAAGGGAGATAGCTTTTCCAACATGAAAATGATTGCCCCACTAGCAGCGATTCATTACATTTCGACCTATTTGCCCAACTCCATCAGATCTAGAGCAAATGAATGCCTCTTACGGGCGAACTGTGGACTCAATGCGACTGTCGAGGTCTTCCCGAGGTCGTCACATTGGGGCAGGAGGTGGATATGAATGACCTTCTCCATCTTGTAAACTTCCATCACTCCAAGGTTTAGGCATGTTATGCGTCAGCCAATGGTCAAATTGACCGTAATATATCAAATTATGAGTCGAGAGAAGAAAACATGTATCCACATAGTCATAAACATCTTGTTAATAACGATATGACTCAAGACAAGCATGAGCACATGGCAAGCCGCACATTTGCCATGACATGCAAGAACAAGATTGTCTGCTCCATGTCGACAACTAAGTATACCTCGGCCTGAACACCCTAAATGTACCTCTAATGTGTGGCATAACGTATACTCCATTCGTGACCTCAATATTCGCCAAGAGCTTCTCCTCGGTTTTAGGTCCAACCACACTTCTCCACTTTTTAGACGCATTAATGTGGTTAGTTAACATCCCAACAAGCTTATCCATGTGCGATGTTGGTGGTCATTTTATCCCACCGCTTTTTGGGGAACTTAGACATCTCCCAATGTTGAGGGTTGTTTTCGGTAACCCATTTTGCCAAGTCCTCATCGAATTGAACAAGTTTTTGAAATGCATCATTAGAACCGCCTAATCTTGCAGTTAACGCCATCTAAAAGCGCCTACATCTTCCTTCTCTTCCCCCAATATTTTGTCTATTAAAAACAGTAGTGAAGCTCCTTTAAGTGGCTAAGAATAATATGCATGATTTTTCTCATTCCAAACAACTCGAAACACGCGTAAGATCCCTTGATGTCTATCCAAATCAATCACAATTTCTTTACCATCCAATAGATGCTTCACTTTCTAAGAACTGCACCACCTTCTTATACTTTTCAGAATCGACAACATCAATGGCTAAAGGAAACATCCCATCATCACCATCATATGCAACGTCGACAAAGAGCTCCTCATATGGCCCCGCTAAGGCAAGAATCACACCAAGATTGGTCGACATCCCGCATGAACCCTGCACGAAAAATGCACGTGCGACAAACATCACAAAGTGACCATCAAAGGAAGCATATTCGCCTAAAGTACTTGATTGATCTCCCTTAGCCTATGGCACAACCAAGGCAAACATATGGGAGTCACGTGGAGCTCCATAAATACGCTCCTTAGCCTTCTCTTTAATGTGCCAAGCTTGGTTATGGGTTAGTCCCACCTACGATCAAGGCGAGAAAAGTCCTCGCATATTCAAGTGGGGAGATAATCTGGGAGTTGTCCTAAATACATCTCCACAATAATCCGCGCCGCTTGAACTAACCTTCAACTTAGATGAACATTGATTCAAGTAATATGATTATGATTATCGCGAATGTGTGAACTCGCAAGATTTCATTACCCGCACAAGATGAGTCGTTATCTTCCATGGACATAACTCAATTCGAGCATTCGACCGACATATGCTTAGTGAGTTTCATACTTGTACTGAACCTTCCACCTAAAGACATCTGATATCAGACACGAACTCTTCTAGCATTTTTGAAAGTATGACCCGAACTCCAATATGCTTCAATTAAAACTATCCACTTAATGGGTATAATCGGGCCGCACACCCGATGAAAACCTCTTGATTGGTAAAGATCACATCACATGTTATGTCATTATCGAGGCGCACGAGGAAGATAGTACTAGGTAGCTTCGCATGGTATAAAACAAAAGTGAATAAAATTAATTCATAATAAAGAATCTTCAAAAACTACAACGCTCATCTAAAATTACTAACCTATTTCGCCACATGTGCTCCGGCAAATTTTCCTCAACACCTTCAAATGTGGATGATTCTACTATGTAAACCTCAACAATATTATCACCGTAAGAGATCACATATCTAAGTCACCAAGATCTTCCAAATCTCGATGACTTTGGGATTGGTCTCGAGGATATAGCATCTTTTAGCAAGCTCCATGGAAATGTCAATTTCTCCAATATTCTACTTGTGAATTCTCAAGATATGACATTCCCTTATATACATGTAATTATTTCGACCACCAATGTATTTCCATAGCTCCATCATTTTGTTGCACAAAGTACTCTCCCGCATAAACGGTGAATAATAAATGTTTATCAGACGTCCATCACCCTCTATTTAAAATGTAATAAATTAATTTAAACTATATAAAATGTATTCTGACACAACATGTATTGCATATTTTTGCGTAATGAACTATGAACTTTGAAATTTTCATTAAAAACCCCTAAATTTGTTTCATATTATTACAAATGGAGGCCACCCGGTCAGTTCCATTCACACTATAATAAAAAACAAATTTGAGGGTTAGTTGTTATGTTATTTTCACAAATAAGTTTCCTTGTCTATTATTTGTTTCAGCTTAGGTGTATGATGATTTCTCAAGAACAATGTTATAATGCCCACTGCCTTGTATTTAATTTTATTGTTTACACCATATCATATGTTTGACATACTATTTGAACTTGCCATGCCTAGGCTGGCCAGCCCCTGCCCTATGTGAATGCAACAATGCTCAAACAAGTAATACAAAACATAACTTTTAACATTAACCTAAGTGAACGGAGTTTCGTTTTTCCATACTAATTGTTTGAATATTACAACCACAATACCGAAAAACTATTAATCATCAAAAACATAATTATGGAATGTATAACTTGTAATCACCAAGCACCATTGAATATTCCAAACCTAATTAAATGGGTAAAATGCAACAAAGATAATGCAAGTGTAATTTTATGGAGTTGTTGTTTTCAAGGTAAAATTAAGAGCATAAACCAACTTTTTATGAAGGAGCTAGGATTCATGGCTGTTAGAAATTTTAATCAATGAATCAATCATGTCTTCACTGGTAAGTGTAGAAAGCTGAGAAGGGGCTCATCACTGCATTATGTAAAATATATATACAAATCATCCATAGCATTCGACATCTCGAGATCTCTTCCTTCCTCTTCCCTATATAAACACAAATCATTGTAGCTTTTTTACATGGTTACTTTATTTTATTTTATTTTTCCAATTTTCTTTGTGGGGGTGTTTCTTACTTTTGAAAGAGAGAGATATGGTCTACCCTTTTCTTCGGGTTCTTCAACCATGGCCATTTATATTACTCCATGGGCCGATTGACTCGCTCATGGCCTAATTTTCGTAAGTATGGTATAAACAAATAATCCCGAACCGTAAGTATTATACAAGGTCTTAATGATCAAAGAAATGATGGAGTAGCACTGATCAAGAAACGAGCATGTGGTTAGGGTTCGTACCAAAATTTGATCTGGGTTGCTAGGGTTAGGGTTGGGATGTCGAAAAATCTTATTAGATTTCGGGATACCGACTCTCGATTTACTTCCCCTCTCTCAGATCAAAATAGCCGAACCAAGCTTCGAAATTCTTCCTCCGCCAGTGGTTCTTCTTCGCATCGATGATACACCGCGATTTCCCAAATTGCCTCCTTCTTCGATCTATTTCTAGCCCGTTGGCACACCCTTTCTTCCACAAAGAAAAACGGTCTCCTAAAACCCTAAACGCCGAAACTTAATCTAATCCTTCCGTCTCCTCCCACCCTCCGCCCATCATATCGCCGCCGCCCGCCCTTCCTCACTCTTCGCTTCTTCCCTTCTCCTAACCCTAGCCTCCCGCTTCTTCGCACCCTTCCTTCGTAATTGTTACCAAAGAGATCTAAAAGGCATCAAAAAGAGCATTTGAAACCCTAAATATCATTAAACGAAAAGAGAGAAGATGGAAGACTTTTCTCTCTTCTTAATAAATGTAACATTTATTATTTTCCACATCATCGTGGGTAATGAGGTATTATAAAAATATTATATCCTTAACATTAATTTTTGTTTGTTTCATACTTTTGAGGTCAAATATAGGTCTTATAAGGCCTTTCTATTAATTCTTGGGGTTCCCAAGACCCCAAGACATAATTCACCCTTTTTTTTAAATCTACACACATTCCAACAGGAAAAAGTTTGAAGATCCCAAAAGCTCCATCTTTTTAGATTAGAGAATGGTTTTATGATTCTTCCAATGATATAGATGTCTTTGCAATTTATTTGATTATGTACACTTTGATAATATATTAAATAACAAATTAATTGAATGTATTTTTTATAAAAAACAATGCAAGTAAATGATATACCTTTTTCCGAATCCACTCATACCATTGAACTTTTTATCAAAGCATCAAACCTAAATCATAAAAATGAGAACATTTAATCTCGTAAGGGATAAATGTAAAATTACACATAAACTCAAAATAAAATTTTAAAAATAAATTTCAAAAGGTGAAAAAGAAAAATTGAAGAAAACAATCACAAGAATAAATACCAATAAATTGGCATACCAATATTCTTATTTAAATCATATACTACTCAAGGAATTGTAAGTGCTTCGTACTATTTTGTTTCTTTCATTTTTCCATGCCACTGAATAATTCGCAAATCATTAAAATTCATTTTCACATGTAAGATGGATGATGGAGATAAGGAACACATCCTAGAATGAAACTACTACCTTCTCAAGAAAAAGAACTGTGCAATAAGTTGGTTTTATATGTTATTTCAATGCCTTTTGCTTGTATAAATTTTTAACTAATTTAAAGTCTATCTAATTATTTTGTATTGTATGTATTTTAAATTAAATAAAAAAAATGGTAAATTTTTTGAAAACTGACTGCTTTCAGAGAATCAAAATGCAAGGACAGAACCAAGAAAATAAAGTTTTCATTAATAAGAGCCTGTCTGGTTTCTCTTTTGAAAACTGTTTTATGTTCTCAAAATAAAGAGAACAAGGAAACTACGTATCTTCCCAAATCATTTTTTTTCTTTGCTATTAAATAGAGACTGAGAAAAAAACCGAATAATAATTTCATGGTAGAAGGGCGGGATCCAAAGATTTCTTTTGTTTGATCGAATTTCTCAGAAACCAAACAACATTAGGAAAAAAAAAGGAATACCTCTTGAGGGTGCCATGAAGTAGTACTCTGGGGTAGAGGCCCCTGTTCCACAAAATCCATCCATACAATAAGTGTCTTAGCCGTGAAATCAGAAAAGTTCGAACAAAAATTAAGCATTGTCTAATGAATCAGCAAAAAAGAAGGGAGAAAAACAACATTTCATGGTAGATCATTGGAATGATTTTCAAGGCTTTCAGGGTAGCCAAAATACCCAGATGATGTTGAAGAATCAAATAGAGAGCTTTATTAGATATGATCCAAAAATTTGTGCTTGAAACGGGCCAAAGTGCTTGAAAGAGTACCTTATAATAATCAGAAGGATTATGATGGATGGGTGGTTAAGAGATAAGAATTGTCTTAAAAAAAATGAATTCTAAAACCCCTCATAAGCCCTTTAAAGAAACTCTTATTCAAGAGTTATTCTCATAACCGTTAAAATGACATTTTAAAGATAAAAAATTAAGCTTTAACGAAGGTAATAAAATATTATCTAGGATTTTGGAGTTACACATTTAACAATTTTAAAGAGATAATAAAGAGGTTGTAAAATAATGGTTAATGGCTACTGACTATATTTTATCTCATATTTGATAAATTTAATTATAAATTTTAATAAAAAAATATTAAATTATTAAAAAAACATCCTATTTTAATATCTATCATTAAACAAAAATATTATTCATAAGTACTTAAATACTGTTTAAAATTATAAAATGACATTTAACATCACATTTTTAATAACTCCCATCAGAATAGCTGTGTGTGTGCTGAGAAGAGTATAGTTAAGTTACGGGGAAGTGAAGTACAATAACGAGGGACGGAAGTCTTCAATACTCTTCGTTGGAAATTTGAACTCAGTCAGATGAAGTGACTCCTCACTGCTAAAGATGGAAAAGTTAACTTATGGGGAAGTGAAGTACAATAATGAGGGACGGAAGTCTTCATTAATACTCTTCGTTGGAAATATGAACTCAGTCAGGTGAAGTGACTCTTCACTGCTAAGATGGAAATTTTTATTAAATAAATAATAATAAAAAGTTAAAAGTAAAGCTCTCTATTTTAAAAATCAGACCGTTATAGACTTTTTCGATTATATAAATATAACATATTTTATATGATAACAATATTTAAATATAAATATAAATATGTTGATTTTTTATTTTTATCATTAAATTTAAATATATTCTAAACTAACTATTTTCATAATTTTATAAAAATATAAATATATAAATATTATCATATGTACGTGTAAGATCCTTCGATTATGCACAATAGTTATATTGTAGACATATGTTGAATTTTACTTAGGTTTTATTTGAAACTTAAAAAATAATAAGAAAAAAAAAATCCGAAAGGAAAATATTGAGGAAAAACAGAAAGAAAATTTTTTTGATAAAAAATAAAAAATAAATTTAAATTTTATATATTTATGAAAGCCGTGGATAAATAGAATATGGACACAATTTTTGACTTAATGAGGTGATGTTACTACATATTCTGAGTAATTCCTTTGAAAACGAACGTTATTACATTAAAATTGATATTAACTTTAACGGACCTATATTTTAAAATAAGTATATGATCTATTGTGTCAGGTTGAAAAGCAATTTTTATCAATGTTAGATTTTTTTTTCTTTCTAATTTATAGTTTCTTTTCGTTCTTGTCTACTACTATTTTCATTTTTATATTATATCATAAATGTTTGAAAACAAAAAGTGGCATCTTCTTGGCAAGGACAAAAATCCAGTGCCAACCGATTTTTCGACCTAAAATCGGTTTCTATATTAAACGATTTTAGAAGAAAATTCCAAGTGTGGACTGGAGAAAATCGCTGATTTTTCCGATAAAAAACCGATTTTTCCCGATAAAATACCGATATTTCCTGGAAAATTTTTTTTCGATTTTTCTCGCTCCAAAATATGAAAATTTGCCTCGACGGCTTCAAACCCAACCAAACGCCTCTCGAAGTTCGACAACCTCCAACCACTGCCATTTGGACACTTATTATATAACGCAAACTTTTTTATATTCTTTTATTATTTATTTGTTTATAATCCCTATAATATTTTATTTTTATTTTATTTTTATTTTATTATAACTTATAATATTTTTAAATCAAATATTAATTTGAAAAGGAAAAGAAATAAAATAATATCATTTAAAATTTAAAATTATAATATATAATATTTGAATCTCCTCATTATCTACATAATATTTATAATAATAACAAAACAAATAAATAATATCTCTTAACATAATAATATCTTAATAATATATTAAATATAAATATATTTAATTTAATAATTACTAATCCATTTAATTTAATCTACCTTTTAATTAAGATAAGAATCATTTATCATAATCTATATAATTAAAATACGAAAATTTTAATAACCGATATTTACCGATATTTCCGTAGTAAATCCAATTACCGATATATCCGTTGCTTACCTATATTTTCGATCTCAGCTTTTAATGAAAATCCATTTAGCTATTGGTCTAAAGTAATTGTTTTCACATAAGTTCAAAGGCTTGTTTGAATGTGTTTACTCACATAGACTAGTCGGGAAACACATTCAAACAAGCCTTTCAATAATTTTGATATTTCTATGAGCTTCAACTGTTGTGAATGATTCAATGGCATTGAAAAATGAAGGAAACAAAATAATATCAAGCAATTAAATTCCTTGAGTAGCATATGGTTTAAATAATAATATTGGTATATATGTCGATGTATTGGTATTTATCCTTGTGGTTGTTTTCTTCAAATTTTCCGTTTCGCCTTAATTTTTTTAAATCTTATTTTAAGCTTGTGTGATTTTACATTTATCCCTTACAAGATTAAATGTTTAAATGTTCTCATTTTTATGATTTAGGCTTGATGCTTTGATAAAAAGTTCAATGATATGAATGGAGTCCGAAAAAGGTATATCATCACATGCTTTGTTTTATATAAAAATTCATTCAATTAATTTGTTATTTTATATGTTATTAAAGTGGACATAATGAAATAAATTGCAAAAACATATATACTACTGGAAGAATCATATAACCATACGCTTATCTGTTATGTAAATTAAATTTTAATTATTATAATTTAAGGGATATTTTTATTTTATTTATTTTTGATGTTTATTGTTGTTATTAATAATATTTATTATTTTTTTAAGTTGTGAGTGGAGATCTACTCTAGGAGAAAAACATAACCACCCACATTCTCCACTTTAACTTCATCATTATCTTTATATTATTAAATAAATTAAAGAGTTATATATTATAAATATAACCTGAGAGTTTGATAGATACAAGTCTCTCTATTTATATTGCAAATATTCGTATGTTCTAAATTTTTGAGCTAAAAAGTAAGACTTGGTTCGTGGAATTAAATTATATGTAATAATTTAATTCTAAATGATCATTGCGTCTTGAGAGAAAAACACTAATCAATTTTGTATAGAAAAGGGTGTATTTTCTCTTAGGAGAGCACTGATTGTGTGCCTATATCAGGCTACTTATAATCCTTATTCTTTCCCATTAATTATTTATCCCGATTTATTATAATTATTATTTTTCGTATAATTATTTCTTTTTGGATAGGAATTTAAGTTGAGTTTGACCTCCCCTTTATTCTCGTCAGTTTAAAGAAAATAATTTGATATTTATCTCCAACAAGCTAAGAGAAAATACAAGCTTCAATGGAAAATCGGATCTTGTAGGCTAGAAAAAATCTTCGGTTAAAATTTCAAGCATTGGCAACCACAAATGAGATTTTGGCTGACAACCTTAGGTCTATATTCAATAATTCGTAATTCTCCATGTGAAAAGGAAAAGAGGCACTATACCCTTAGAGCCTCATCTTCTGAAAGTGAGTAGAAACCTAGCTAAGTCCAGTACTACTGATTCTAATGAAAAGGAATACCTATGCCATGGTAGAATTTGGCGCATTATCCGATATTATTTACAATATTTTTGTAATACGAAAATCGACAGAGCCGTGGGAAGCCTTAAATATCAAATAAGGATGGCGGATGCAAAGGACGCCCCAATTCCAGGGTCCTACCATTGTACGAAGTCTGTCACGACGTATCACTCGTGGCGCGCCCAACCTGTGTGGTCGCCTTGTCGTGGCAGACCACCGTACTCGGCTCCATCGTGGCGCATTACGGTCTCTATGTCGCGACGCAACGCAGCACCACATTGTCGCGACAGAGCATCTCTGTCGCGCACGCATAGCTTGGTTGCGATGCAATGCCTTGCCCTACTATCGCGACATAGAACGCTATGTCGCGACATGGAAAACCCTATGTCCTGGAACTTTCTGTCGCAATGAAGGGTTCACCCCTGCCGCGACACGTTTATACAACTTCACATGCGACAGAAACTTTCGCCATTGCCCCAAACTCGATCAAGACAAGAAAATACTCCGTCGCGACCTAAAATCCCCTATCTAGGCCAAACTTGGTCTCGACGTAAGAATACTTTGTCACGACATAAAAGCTCCATCCAAGGCCAAACTTTGTCGCGACACAAAAATACTCTATCGCGACATAAACTCTCCTCACCTTGGCCAACTATGTCGCGACATAAAAATATTTTGTCACGACATGAAAACTTTTGGTTTTGACCAAACTCTATTGCGACATCCAAAATACTCTATCACGACATAGAAACTCCCGCCTGATCAAATTCAGAACACCGGTAGTGTTCTAATTTCTAAAAAATTCAGAAATGGTAATTCTACTAAAACCCGATATTTTTCTAGATCTCGGATGACGAAACATATTTCACCATTGGAATCGTTTCGCGAAATCTAGCTACCACGTCGAATTTCGTCATATTCCAAGACAGGTGGAATTTCACATTTTTTGAGGCATCGAGTGTCGGGTGCCGTAAAACGGCTAGTGAAAGACATGTGATGTGATAAAAGTCACCTACTATATGTATCCATGTGACACATGTTGCATGATTAGTGAAATGATGGAGATAAATGGCTTAGATTAAGTCATGTGTCAAAAATCCAAACTAAGGGATAATGATGAAATTTTTGGAAAGTTTAAATAAATAAAACAAAAGAGGAATAGTTTTCTTCTTGAATTGAAGAACAAATCGCGGCAAGAGGGTGTGGGTTTAAGATTTTAAAGAGAAAGAGTGACTTCTCTCTAGCTTTGCTGTCGGACCACGACTGGGCTCTGAAAGAAAGCCGTTTTTCTTGGCAGTTCGACGCATAGCGGTTATGTACCGATTTCAGGGAATTCGACAAACTCTAAGAGGTAGTGATCTTCCTACTTTGTTTATTCTTCAATTAAGAAATGCCATTTTATGATTGATTTGTCGAAAGCCTTTGTGGCGCTAAGTATCGGTCTCAAAATCTTGAAATGAGCGAAGAAACCCCTACTAGAAGTGCCGTGAATAAGGTCGACCCGAGGGTTTCACTATCTCATGCCTTTGGTCAGGTGATTGTGTCGTCAAGATTCAAAATGAATTGTTTGGATTGTTATTATTAGCCCATGTGAGCTAATTTTGGTGTTATTGATTGTGAATTGAATAACATGAATCAGGAATTAATTTTGTTAATATATACATAAAAAATATATTAATGAATATTTTGAAAATGACATAATGCATTCCATATGCAATCGGACAACTTAGAGAGGTGTGTGAGTATGACATGAAAAAATGAAAGAAAAAATTGAAAACTGCTAGAAAGGAATTTCAAGGAAGATTTTCCGAAGAATCGCCTCTGAGAGTGGTCCAACAAATTTCATCTCTGAGGCTTTAATTCACGACTATTCTAAAATTCATCCAGCCACCCGCCCCAGAAATTCAACATATTTAACGAAATTAGGTAATGTGTTTTCAAGAACAAAAGCTTTTGTTTCAAAACCCATTTTGCTTCGCATTTGGCTTGCATGTGTGAGGGAGCCTGCAGACTCGAGACATGGATCGACAGACACCAAATAGGATCATGTATTCGCTGAGTGTGATCGGGTTGTCATGACATTGTGCACTTTAAAGCGTGAGTAACCCATGCAGAAATTATCACTACTAGCATTTACCTGTCGTAGGGATCATGATTTTTGCACAATAATGTACAGTATGATCTACGCTTCACTAGAGTCGCATTTTTAGTTAAAGCAGGATTGTGGCTTTGGTATTCATTTTGTATAACATGTATTAAAACTTTAAATTTTGATATATGTTTTGGTAAAGAGTAATGTATTAACTCTTGAACTATGGCAATATAGTTTGTATGATTTTTGGTGAGTATTGATGTATGGGCCTAAGTGGCCACTTTTACTCAGATAAATCCCATAATACAGACACGTGTATTCGCAGTCGACGGGTTGATAATCAGATAATCTGAGATCTCGCATGTCACTGCAGACGAGCCCAGTTTATAAATACCAGAGCTTAAATGTTCCGATACCAAAGCATAGCTTTGCATCAACGAGTTGTGTACAATTACCTACGATTTGGTGGACACGTTGACCATGCATCCATGGTGCATTTTGATGAATTGTGTTGTGCTGTCAGGTGAAATCGGTGCTTAGTGAATAGGAACATAGGAAAAAAACTGTGATTGAAGAGTTTTTTCGAGATTTTACAAGCAAACTGAAAATAAATAAATTTTAATGAATTTATTTTGTTCTACTCTGAAACTCGAAAAAAAAATTATATATATATATATATATATATATATATATATATGTATATATATATTTTCCTATGCTCTATCGCTTTCACATTTCGTCTCAGACTTTTATTTCGGCATTACATCCTTTCAGACTTATTTTCATATATTTCTGGTCCCTCACAACCCCAAAATCGCCAACCGTGTGGTTTTTTCGCTTGTTTACATTCAGACTACGCCGCTTCCCACACCAAAAGACGGTGAGTTCTTGCTGCTAAAGACACTTCCTCCTTCTTCTTCCATTTTTTTTTCTCAGATTTCTTAAATACAAACCCTAATTTTTTTTTTTTCAAAATAACTACAAACCCTAGTTCATAATCTGCTACACTTTCTCTTTATATAGAGAAGGGCAACTGTTCATAAAACGAAAGAGGGAGAGGGCGAGGGAGTATATGTTAACAAATTAATTAACATATTGTATGATTTAAATATATATTTTTATTTTTATACTCTTTTATTTTTAAAGTACACGTAATATATTGTATTTAATCTACGCCAAGGTAATTTCAACGCGCTCTAACTGAGGGACTCTAAATCTACATGAAAATAAAAGTACAAGGATGCAATGCTCTGCAAATATAAGTACAAGTGACGAAATGTGGAAAACAATAAAAGCACAGGACCTCAAACGGGTTTCATTATATATATATATATATATATATATATATATATATATATATATATATATATATATATATAGTATATATATATTTTTTTTTTTTTTTTCATGGCCTCTCCAAATAGTGGAACAAATAAAAAAAAAGTAAAAAAAAACAGAAGGTAAGTCCGGGTCCGGGCGATCGCCCATGTTTGCACTGGGTCATGATACGCTGCATTGTATCAGGACATAGTGCTTAAGGGCGTGCAACAGGTGGCCACGACACCCGCCAGAGGCCCCGCAACACTACCCCACGACACCCAAGAGTGGCCACGATAACGGCCGTACCAAAGGCGCGTGGCGCACAAGGCGCCTCGTAACCGGCTAACGAAGGAGTCGCGACAAATGTCAGATCGTGGTCGGGGCGACTTGTCGCGATAGCCACGCGGACACGACCGACGACACTAAGAAGATACACACCTGGCCGCACCTGCGAGTCAGACGCCATTAATCGCTCTCTCGTGGTCGCGAATCCGGGGCCGCTGACACTGTTGTGCTCAACGCCGCTATTGGCGCGCCAAGGCGCGAGGCTTACACGGGCGACGACATCTACGGGCCGCTGCTGGGCTGCGGCGCGCAGGTCGGGTCGTGGTGTGCGCATCGCACACCCGACCGCTACTAAGTGCACTGTTCTAAGTCACTGTTTGGGACACTGTTCATGAGCACTATTCACAAGGTTTTAAAAAAATAATAATAAAATAATTTTTTGTTAAATATGATTTAATATATGAACTTAATAGCTCGTGATACCTATGAATGTGATACTAGCCCAAACGCCGCCATTACTCGCTGCGCCTGCCACCGAATTCACACTACGACGACACGACGCCCAACGGCGCTAGGCAAGGCAGCTGGTCAGTGGTGTGCGACCGCACAATCCGACTCGCTTTTGACTAAGTGCACTGCTCTGAAATAATTGCTTGGGATTAATCGCTCATGAGCATTATTCACGAGGTTTTAAAACAAAAAGAATAAAATAAATTTTTGTTAAATATGATTTAATATATGAACTTATTGTCTTGCATTACCTATGAATGCATGGACATTGTGTATGAAATGTTTTTAGTATGTGAATAGTGTCTCGAGGTTGTGTTTACACCTTAGAGATACTCTGTATTAGGAACTTAACTTGTCATTCCTCGATGTGTGTATTTGGTCAAGCCGAGGGCGGCACGTAGAGGTCGCCCATGAGGTGCTGCCAAGCACCACCGCATTCACCGGGCCAGCCTGGTCGAAGCCGTATGGATCGCGCTACCGCTTATCGCACGCCATTGCGTTAGCAGCCGTGGAGGTCCGAAAATCTCCAGAGGTTCAGACACATCATCCTCCGAAGACCACAGGGGAGGAGATCCGATGGTGGCGCACCATCGGGTTCATGCGGTGTCGGAAGAAAGGTACTGGAGGCGCATGAGACGCTCTCCGATATGACCGCATCAAACTAGCCGTATTTCGCCTAGAGGGGCGAGGCCCAAGTGTGTGGACTGGGCCAAGACCTCTAGAGATTTGGGGAGGAAATGACTCGCAGTTCCATGATCTTTTCATGGCAATTTTGACACCGCCGTCATGCGAAGGCCTGTGGAGTTCCTAGAGTCAAACAGGGACTGCGACCATATCGAGTATTGGCTGATTCACCTGAGCTAACCCGTTTTGCTAATGATCAGCGTGGGCTAAGGTCAAGATTCGGTGAATGAAGCAAAGTCGCCTATTCAAGATTATAGACCGCCTAAAGAAATCACGTGGACTCCATGGCTTGACGCCTCACCATGGAGAGAGATCGAGCATGCCCTGAGCACTCGTGATGCGGGTGTTAGTAGCAAGAGGAAGGAGAGTCGCCTTCTTCTAGTTCTAAAGAAGCAGAAGGCTTCTGGGCTCACACGGGTTCTTGCAGCCGCGACCATTCTGACCAGGGACAACTGGGTTTTCTAGTCAGTCGGGCAATAATGGCACCATCGCTGTGCCAGCACTGACATATGAGGAGGATCGCCCCAAAGACAGTGGATCCTGTGGTTTTGGGGACACACATCCCACCAATGCAGACAAGAGATACAGAGGCCCTTCACAAACCCTGACAAAGCCGAGGAGCCAAGATCGCTTTCTCGGGGAGCCGCACCGGCACCCTTGCTAATGTGCGTGCAGAGCGACGATGGTCGAGGCAGAGGACGAGGGTCCAACAGGTGGGGACGCCAGGGGTTCAGGGCTGTCTAGCGATCACACCACTACCGAGCCGCCAGATCGCCTACCAAGGCCAGGTAATGCTTTTGCTATCTCGCCATGGGTGAGTGTTATTTCCGACTGGGTGCGCGATCATCCATTACCGCCTATCGCCAGGATAGTCGCTTGGGAGGTCGAGGCCTCGAGGAGCCCTCAGATGCTAGCCCCTGCGACAGTACGGCGATGGGGTTGATATGTCATGGCCATGAAGAAATCTCGTGGGATTCTACTTGGCCGTTGGACCCGAGAGTCATGGACATATCGTAGTCTCGACATCATCCTCGGGATGGATCAGTCGACACTATGTAGTCGCCATCGATCGTGAGCGTAGAGGTTTACGCCTACACGCCAGGATCTGCACTGCGGTTGTATTTCCTTCAAGGGACAAGCAT
Organism: Tetrastigma voinierianum; assembly: GCA_016808115.1. NCBI lineage: Eukaryota > Viridiplantae > Streptophyta > Magnoliopsida > Vitales > Vitaceae > Tetrastigma > Tetrastigma voinierianum. The sequence goes on along the minus strand of JAEQBH010001956.1, from coordinate 263,656 downwards.
GATATTTTTCCTCGGACAATGTACAAGTCCGTGTGTCATGATATCATGGTCGGGTTTCGGGTGTTTCCTACCTGGGGAGGACGAGGCGAGACGGACTAGATTTACCTCGGTAGCTCATGAGTTTGAGGCGTGATATTTTTCCGATGAGCTATCGATTGGCAAAACGAAAGCGTGCCAGGAAGTCACCGCGAACAAAGGGCGCGCGTGGATGGTAAATAGTGCCACAGGCCACAGAGCCAATTTTAGCCGCCCACTCTCAGATTATCTTCTTCTTCCTTCTAAATTGGACCACGTAATACTAAGTTTGACCTTGAATTCTTCATGCTTGGATCACCTAACAATTTTCGTGATAAATCGCATGCGAAACTGCAAAATTTGCTACAAAATGCGATCGTAGAATCACATGGACCTTAATGTAAATCAAGCACTAGAAATGATTAGTACACAAAAAGCACTAAAACCTATAATAAATGTGGTTCAAATAATAATTTTTCGGCACCTCAATCAACACCAAACAGTAAATCCTCAACTAATAATTTTCTCCAAATTTTTAAAAGACTATAAACTAACCAGAATCAAATCCTAGAATCATATCCACCATCGATTACAATTAAAGAAATATACCAATCACGCATAATCCAATTATAATCGCAATGAAACTGAGAAGAAATGAATTCCATAAATTTGTCTAGATTTCGTAAATTTTCAGGCAGTAATTTTAAGATGAAAATAACATAAATAAAATAAATCCAACCCCCTCGTTTCTGCACAGTTCGCAGATTTAGATCTAGAAAAGAATTCAAGAAGAAAGAAAATAAAATAAAAAATAAAAACTAAAATTCTACTCTAGACTATACACTGAGTTCCTCTGCCCTTTTTCTCGTGGTAAAGAAAACTAAGCTACTTTATACTATTCTAATAATCGTCTCATTATAACTGCAAAGAAATTCGCCCGAATCTCCAAAAAACTCTAGGTGAATTCTCAAAAGAAAAGCCCACTCCAGTTCCCGTGTCGACCGGTTGATGTCGCGACCTGGATTCCTTTATTTGTTCCAGTAGCCTACTATGACTCAAGTTTCTTGCAGCTTTGTTGATTAGTGGTCGCGACCTCAATTGTGGTCGCGACCTCAATTGTGGTCGCGACCTCTATGGCTCATTTGTTCTTAAGAATTTATGTCGCGACCTTAATCTCACGTCATGGCCTCGGGCCAGAGTTCCCCTCAACAAGGTAACTCGAGTCACGACTCGCTTTAGGTTGCAACCTCCTTTTAGTTGTCACCAATTTATTTCCCGGAAATGACTCCTTTCCTCACAGACGTATGTTGCGAATTTCAAGCATCGCCTTACCTCAGGTCGTGATTTTCCTTTTTAGTTGCGACCTTCTTTTTGGTCTTTTGCTTTGATGTAGCCAGAATGTATGTCGCGACCTCAATACTTGGTCGCGACTGCTTTTGATAGCCCCTTACATTTAAACAGGTCGTGACTTCAATATGATGTCGCGACTCCGCTTGCCCTTCTTTCGCTGCAAGCCGTCCCGCTGCTTTAACATAATCAAGGGACTGATGTCAATGCTCATGGTATCTGTGTTTACGACCAATGATCGGTCACGACTTTTAGGTTCTTGACCTGACATGGTCGGACTCCTTTGCTCGTAAAGACTTCGTCAGGGTAAAGCTTTCACGTCACGAACACCTAAATATTGTGGTCAGCGACATGGCTTCAGAATGTCTGCCTTCTTTAGGTCACACTGATCGGGTCACACCCCAGTGGTCCTCAATAACAAAATGGCTGCAACTTCGATTTTTCGGCAGAGACTGATCCGTGGCTTCATCAACGGATCAACGCCGCGACTTCAAATTTCATGCTATGACTCAACTGCTTAAATAGTTTCTTCTGGCCTCAACCACGTTTTCTCTTGGTCGTAACCTCATTAATTGTCTTGGTGATGTTGTGACCTGGAAATAATTGAACAAAAGAGATCCCTTGTCGCGACTTTCTTTTTCTAGTTGCGACCTCCTTTATGTTACAGGCTGAATTCTTCCAGTTTTTGCTGGGATTTTCGCTTCTACTGTATTTTTCTGCAAAATTAAATTTGAGCAAATTACCCAGGTTTCTGTATATGAATCAACAATTATCTTGTAATAAACTTAGAAAAATGGATTAAAAACCAAATGAGTTTTTAGACTCATCAATGGCACATATGTTTTTTACAGGTAAAAAATCTGCAAATTGAGGACAAATGAGTACTCATTATAAACCAGATTATTGCACATTCATAACAACAAGCATCAACTCTAAAAAAGTGGAGATACGTGTAGGAAGAGCAAACAACCGCACATGTATATGTCATCGCTTCACTTTGGAATTTCTTGATTCCATTTTCTAAGTATCGGAGCATAAATTTGGCTCCAATTTCGTGCATTAACCTCACCATCCCATAAGGTCCCATAAGTCATGTATGCCCTCCAACTTGTTGTTTGGTGCCAAAATCGTTGCGCATGCACAAATAATGAACACCTTCTGGAATTCATTGCCGACTTCTAAGTCTAGTAGACTTTCTTCCAACCTATTAAGCGAATATACCCGAGATGTTAATCCACGCTGCAGATGGACAATAACATCGGTCCATTTAATGGGATCCCCATAACATTCATGACATCATCTATTGTCACATCGAGAGTACGATCTCTCTCCAATCTTATACGATGATATGCCACTGTAGTGATATAAGATAAGGGCATAACTCAGAAGGATCTCTTATGCAAGTCGAATGAGTCCACCAACCAAAACCCTATAATAGCTTCCAACTTATGCCTCGCACAATTGATGAATAATGATAAGAACTTTCCCCGAACAACGAGATTTCGAGCTTCACCCCAAAGTTACATACAAAAACCAAACTATGCACAAGTAATACAATCTTGTTAAATCAGTTATTAATGTCTCATGTTACAAAGAATGATATGAGTTATATCTCATCACCTCATGTCTTGCTTACGAAAGATGTTGCTTACGTTTCCACTGAAATTTATCCATGCTTAATAAAAACTGGATGATAATATATATAAAATTGTATACACATTATCATGAAACGAATATTAACATAGCGCATTACCAAAAGAGAAACATAATTCCACATAATAATATAGCATTTTTTACCTAAACTTCTAGAAAGCATGCCACATAGTTCATAATACATTAATTAACAAAAGAAAAAACAAACCAAATGGAATGTATGACAATACACTAATATGAAAATCAGCAACATTAATCATGTCAATGGATTTTTGCAACTTTTTCTATTATGCCCAACCATATTGCATCGTGAGCAATAAACAGTCCGCTTATCTTGAAATTTTGACTCAATGCGCTTTTTTCTTGGTCTTCCAAGAGGCCTTTTAACACAGGGTGGCTTTAAAAAGAAGAATAAATTTCTTATGACATCTTGAACAACACCATCGTCTTGGACTTTTAGCATGTCATGTGTCTCAATACCATGAAAAGTGCCTGAGTATATCAATTGTTGTGCTGGGGATTTGAAGATTTCATCAACAAAATCCATGACATTTTGCCTTATGGAGAGTAAAACTGAGCATGCATGATCACATGGAATTCCCGACATTTGCTAATCCACGATATGCAAGGGCTGATCGTTCTTTAATGTCTACATTCGCACTAAATCACCTACAAATACAAAGATGTAAGGCTCTAAGGAATGGACCGACCGAGTAAACCTCCCCCTTGAAATATTAATTTTTACTTTCTTCAATTCTCTACTCTATAATATCTCTTCCATGCATTTGACTAAGCTTTATGCTTAACAAGCATTGAATCTAACTTAAATGATATGCCTCGAGCAATGAAGCTAAATGAGTGAGGGGATGTCGTTTCATTTCCTTAACCAAGAATTGAAAGACTCTGCAAGATCAGTAGTCATTTTGTCCCATCTTTTCTTGGGGACCAATGCTCAATTTCATTTTGCTCAATCCATGCTGCCAATGATTCGTTATACTTTCGCATTAATGACCACAGTGATTCTTAACCATGATTAGATCTCACTACTGGTTGAGAGGTGACCACATCATCCATTGTTGATGGATTCATGCTCATTCTCTGAAATGTGTGTACTTTGGACAACATCCGATGCACTAACATCACGAAGTTATTTCTTCAAGGACAACTTGGCCACTCGTGCATATAACCCAGAATAAAAAGTTTATAACTATTTCTCAGAGGTATTAAAATCTCCCCGATAAAGACATTAGGTACAAAGCATCCTGAAATGCGGAAACATTTGGAAACGTCATTCACCGCCACAATTGTATCACCTTACTACGTTGAAGGACATCTGTTTCAGCTCCTCTATTAGACAACCCATAAGACTATTATTGGGTCCTTTGCCGAAATATCCATTGATAAGTGCAGATTTGGAGTCCCATTTCCATGAACGTGTTCATAATTAGGCTGAAAATTTCAATGCAAACTCAGTACTTAGTCTAAAACATACTCACCATTCAATTTACAATTAATATAAATAAATTACTAGTTGAACATTTCACCTATTTTAACCAAACATATATATTAATTTCAATGCACTAATTAACAAAACTAAAGAACTAACCTAGAGGTTTAGTCTCCCTTGTTCTAATGGCAAACTCATTACCAAAAATGTCTCTAGCATTGTCACGCCCCAATTCCCTACCGACCTGACATGATCCGAACCAAGTTCAGGGTAGCACTCAGACTGACTCTTTACCCGATTTTTTTTTAAAAGCCTAATCGGTACCCGGTACGGCTCCACATCTATGTATCGTAATCAAAATGTCATAAACATATCAAAAGAACTACCACCTATGGTGTCCATCAAAATCATGTACATTTAATGAGTCCCATTTACAAATACAAACTCGTACTTTACATTTACAAATCAGAGCATAGAACCTACATGTAGTGAACCCTTACAAGTGTGTTAGCCTAGCTGGGATATAAGTCTCGCATGTCTTTTCACCTACACCTGACAAAACTGCAAGCGCTTTTGCTTAGTGAAACATATCTTATAACTTATATGCATGCATGCATATACACAATTATAATAAGGTATAACCATACGTATATCAAAATTCATTCATTCATATCATGGACTCATACAAGTACTTAAGTTATACTGTGCTTATGTTTATCTCTGAATCAGAGGAGTTACAGGGTTTTATTCCTTATGTGGACTTATACTTATAATGTGACTTATTTTCATCTAGACTCCTGCATTTGTGTCATGTGAACTTATCTCTTTATCTCGTAACTTTATATTTCATACTACTGAGTTTTACAATTTGTCTCGAGGTACCCAGTAGGGTATCATAGAGATTTACTTAATAAAATTCGGCATTGCGTAATCCTATTTTATACCTAAGTACTGTAAGTACTAAGGTAAACTTATACCGGTACTGGGATCTTAATTTGTACTCACGAAGTATATCCCGGTTCCTACTTTAACTTATACTGGTCTTATGAGCATATACTATCTTACCTGGATCTTATGCTTGTTAAGGCACTGGGTAGGTACGATAAGCCTGACCAATCATAATCGGGATTGCCACATGTCTGATCGTAATATATTACACACGTATGGACATTGCTCATGACAAAAGGGCGCATCGTAATCCATACATATACTCTATTTTACTTGGATACGAGAGTACCATTGAAAATACCGGACTTATACTTATTTTAATGACATTTAGAGTACCCGTAGGTACTACTGGACTTGATTAGATACAAGAATATCCGAGATGGGCTTAACTCACACAGATAAGCTGCATATAACTTAATCAAATACAGGAGTAACGCAGGTACTACGTAACTTTAATCAGAGGCGCATTTAACTAAATCAAATAGCTGTGTGAGCACGTAGGTACTACAGAACTTAATCGTAGGCGTGACTTATTCGAATAATGTGACTTATCGCATACAGGAGGCCCGTGAGGGTACTACAGACTTGATCTGTGATACGTGACTTGTTCGGGATACAGGAGTACTCGTAGGTACTACAAGACTTATTCAAAGACAGGAGTAGCCGTAGGTACTACAAAACTAAATCAAATACAAGAGTACCCGTAGGTACTACGGAACTTAATCAGATACAAGACAGAACTTACTCAAATACAGGAGTACCCGTAGGTACTACTTTAACTTATCGATCGAGTTAATCGAGATGTGGAGTACGTAGGTACTACGTAACTTATTCAGAGATTTAGAGGCCCGTGAGGTACTACTAGAATGCATACAAAGTATACATTCAAATCTTTATTCTATTCTCTATTTAGAGTCTTATCATATAATTGTTCTCAATTTCCTAGACTAAAGACACGGAATGAGTAGACACAAACACAATAAGCACCCGAAGATACTATATAAAGCATATGTCAGAGCATTAATGTGACAGGAGGCCTTAACACTTAACAGACAGAGTGCCGTGAGTTAATCTGTCAGATAGAGTGCCTTAGCACTTACCAGACAGGAGGCTGTGGAAGACTAATCGTAATCAGAGTGCCGTGAGCACTCGACAGACAAAGAGTACCGTAGCACTAATCGAGTACCAGTACTTAGTCGGGAGTGTCGAAGATTCAATCAAGAGAGCACCAAGTACTAATCAGAGTGCCGTAGCACTAACTAGAGTACCAAGTACTAATCAGAGGTCGAACTAACTAGACAAGAGTGTTGTGTCACGAATAACTGGTCTTAGGTGGTTTTACAATTATATGAGGTCGTAAGAACTTGTTATCTTATAATAAAGGCATTCTTAAATTTCAGTGTTCATGGCAGATCGTCCTTCATATAATGGTAAGGTATGATGCGTATGTAATCACACCTTATTCATGGAATCTTATTCTTCTATGAATCTACTTTACCCAATAGTTGGAATCACTCCAATCGGATCATACAAATCGGGTTATGGCATTTCAGCAACTAGCTATCGAATCGATTTTACCCGAGGGACAATGAGATACTCCTTTTCCGGGGTCTTAATCATATTTGGCACTATCTCTTTGAACTCCTTTTAAAGCTAAGATGCTAAGGGTTCTATCCGAATCACCCAATTCGAGCACTCAACTCTGCCACGTCCGAAACAACCCTGACTACTCTATGTTCAAAGTTTGGAACTGGGACTTCATTTACATGGCCCCACTTTGAGGAATTTTTAGGCCACTTAGACTGTGAATTTGGCAAATGCCTATTCCTTTTAAGTTTTGTTCTCCTTGAAGGCTATTTTACGTAGCCACTTGAATCCCACTCAAATCGGATAAGAAATGAGCAAGTTATGGCCAAAATAACTGGTCGAAATAGGAAAACCGAGCCGGGGGTGTATCGGTACATGTCTAACATCATACCCGGTACATGTTGCCAAATGACGAGAACCTAGCATGTACGGTACATGTTCAAGGTGTACCGTACATGTCACTTGCAAAGATACCCAGAATGTGTGTTTTCTCATTTTCCATACTTTGCTACCCAGTTCAACTCTATAAGCACAAACACACATCAAAACCATTCCATATTTTTCTTGTAACCTCACACTACTCAATTTCTCTTTCAATACTTATCTTATTTCAAAAACATATCATGAATTACTCTGATACCATTCTAATATAGGTCATAACCCATACACAAATCAAACATGAAGATTAGTTAGGGTTTGTTCTAAGCCTAACTGGAATTCTTTCAAATTAACCATGAATCCGACGAAAGGGGATTCCACATATCTTGTTCCATATGAGGTTTTACCAGCCTAAATTCAAGAAATCAAGATTTAGAATGGTCTAACAAAACCCTAGATTTGAAGACAAGTCATTAACCATACAAAACTTAGGAATTCCATACAAAAGTCATGAATCATACAATTCCATACTCAGATTAGTTTCATACAAAAAACCGAGTTCCCTTTTACCTTGAAAACTGATCCCTCCCTTCTCTTCTTCTCTTCTTCTCCTCTTCTCTCCCTTCGCAGTTTGCTCTCCTCCAGAACATGAGACCAAATTTTGGTCTTATCCCATGGACTGATAAGGCCATGTTTGGCCTTCGACAAACCCATTTTGGGTTAAATCTCCTTTATTTGCAAAAAGGTCCTCAATCCTTCTAGGAATTCCAGAAAAATTCCTTTTATTTCTTCTTTGGCCCATAGTCTTCTTAATCTATGTCTTTTGTGCCCCTTTTTGGACAAATTACAATTTTGTCCTTAAGTGTTGCCAACTTCGAGGTCTCTCATTTCATGTTTATTTAATAGCAAACAGTCAAATTGCTCTTACAAAATACCTAAACATGTGACTGACTAGGGTATATTTTGGGGTGTTACAAGCATGCATGTACAAGTCCAATTGTGATATAATTACATCTTGTTCATCTTTGTTTTTCACCAATCTCAACATGCAACTACATACATCTTCAAAGATTTTTTAATCTAGGTCCACTCCTAATCCTTTTGTATCATAATAGAACTGTGGGTTCAAAAAATACCCAGTTGAATGCAAAGGTGGATGAAGCGGAACCTCCCACCTCCTATCAATGATTTCCATGATTTCCCTATACTTCTCTTTATTCCCATTAAAGCTTTTATCAATTATTTACTTCGCCTTTTTCATAGCTACATAAATGTAGCCCATAGGAGACCTTTTTTCACCATTCACCAAAAAAGCACACCTTGTCTGAAGGCTAACAACTCCAAACAAAACACTATAATGTTCCAAAAAGAAGACATGAAAATTATATTGGCTACATTTTTTCCCTTTTTCTCGTTTTCCAATTTACTTTATGTCCAATCTAAACTAGTAAACATCTTCCTCAAGTTGTTTCTTTGTTCGTGTCTGGGAGCCAAAGTGGCTAAAGGTCGTTGAGTCTTAACAAGCTTAACAACTCCCTTTGCTCAGTAAATCGTCTCATCATGTTGAGCAAACCCGTTTTATTATAGATGTACCCGCTTATGGATATGGCCCTTTCTATTGTCTTCTTTATGTGTGGTAGTTCTCCAATATCTTATAATATCAAGTCAAGTCAATGTACGACACATGGTGTCCAATACAAATGTGGCCTTTTTTCAACAACACCTACATAATTTAAACATAATAAATAGATAATAGTTGTAATCACTTACATACATAAGTAAAGAAAATTTTCAAATTAAATTATAAGTACCAGCCACCACATAATTTGAAGCATTACCTGTTATCACTTGAACAACATTGGCATCACCAACTTCCTCCACCTAGCTGTCAAGTAATTTAAACAATTTCTCTCACATCTTGACCATAGAAGAAGCATTAATAGATTTCATAAACATGGTCCCTCCTGAAGAATTCACCAATGACCTTTCTTTCCTATCAGTCCATCCATCTGACATAAGTGAACATCCATTTTACTTCCATTATGTGAAATGATCCTTCATTGAATCCTTTGTAAGAGCCAATTCTTTCTTGAGGTTATGCATGCCCATCATGAAATCTTAGTCACTTAGCCACACATTGCCCTAATTGCCTCAGTAGGTTGGAAACTGCATAGTTCACGCATTACATGGAATCATGACATCGCCGTCCATCACAAAATAATATACTCCCGACTCTCTCCTTGGCCTCTTTCTTGTAGGCATTTTGATAGTAGTTTAAGTATTATTTATATTTTGAACAACCATTTCTGGATTATGAGTGAAGAAATGATCCATAGGACCTTTTTTGTAACACCTCAAAACCGGGGAGTTCGTTGATCAACCGTTAACCCGCAAAAAACTTGTGGATGTCGGGTAACCCGATACCACATTATTGAGTCCCCTTTATCGGGACCTATAATTTAACAAAAATTGGATATAGTCTCTTTTGTACAAGGAGCTCTACCCAAAAATACAACATGTATAACATATAATAGCATGGCCCATCCGAGGCCAATTATCATATAATGACCTCTCCGGGTCCATCTACGAACTTAAACATATTCTGAGAGTAAACAATATCATAATCATTAAGAGTTTAAATATTACTCTTTGCAAAGCATATATCAAAGAGTTTGTTCCTAATATATTTTACAAAAGTAAGAACTAAAGCATGACCGGATTTCTTCACAATGGAGGTCTTGAGTGATTCGTCTCCCTACACACTCTCTATACACGAAGAGGGTCCCACTGTCAGGGTGAGCAATACCCAAATAGAGTAAAACACCTACAACTACTCCCCACCTAGCGCACATGCAATAGTCATGTCACAAAAACACATTCCAATCAAGATTAATACAAACCTAGAATGGAATTCTACATGCCATGAATGAGATCACGACTCACCATGTCTCATGTATCGAGGAGTCACCGATGACTCCATCAAACCGATCAAATAAACTCTATCCACACAGTGATACGAAACTCATGCGTGATAAAATCCATCATTCTTGGATTACATCAATGATCATTTACAAAACAAATGTCATTTGTTTTCAAACAACTTTTGGATGTTCACCTCAATGATCATTTGTTTTCAAAATCATGTGTCTTTTATGGGTGGCCCGAGGTACCAGAGTCCCACCCGCAGGCCATAAACCTTCCCACACTTTGCAGGCTTTCTGATGGGTCCATGCTCAACTCTAAAAGATCCATGAGCTTTCACAACACATAATTTCATTTTCCATTTTCAAGTCGTGCAACTCAATTTGGACGTTGTCCAATTTTCCGAGTCCACACGATCAACACGAAGCGTGGTGTTAAATTTACAACCATGCAAACGTGGAACTCGTGGATGTGGAGTCAGGTACCGTGTCCACCACCCGTTCACCAGAATGGTGAATGGCAACAACCATGCACACACACCCATTTCATGCGATGTCGTGGTATAAATACAATTATGTCATTTCATGCTTATGCCGTATCCGCACATATATTCATGCATTACCAATGCATCATTTGAATGATTATATCAATCGACAGCCACAATTTCCAATTAAATCACACAAATCATGTCAACATACTCATACAGAACATACATACTCTCACGCCGATACGATAGGACATACATATTCAGCATCGATCAATTACTACCAAGCATGTCATTTGAGCTGATTATTGACAACCTCATCCTCAAGACCAATTGTGCGGCATAGAGATGCCCACAAAACATTCAACACAACAAGCCATAACAGACCATAGGATAGTTTTGAACTCGGTTCAGAAAACTAGCCCCCTAACAGTCCCAAAATCTGGACACAAACCATTAAACAACCTAAGCTATAGTAGTCCCGAAAAATGGACCATAACTTGAGTTATAGAAGTCCGAATTTGGTGATTTAAAAGCCTAATATCTAGTTATCAGATAGAGCTACAATTTCCTTGAAATATACTAGTCCAAATTCTCACTTTTTCCCAACGGCTTGATCCCAAAAATCTGAGATGATGGGATTCTAGACCAAAAATCAGGCAGCCTAAGCAAGCCAGTCCGCATAATGGACCATAACTTGGGTTATAGAGATCCAATTTGGGTGATTCAAAATCCTAATCTCAAGTTCACAACTTCATCTAAAATTGTCATGAACGACACTAGTCCAAATTACCTCTTTTTTCCATCCAAAAATCAGGTCCGAAAACCCTAGACACAAGCAGGTTAACGACCTAGGCGTGATTTGGAAATTAAATGGACCATAACGTGAGCTATAGAGGTCAATTTAGGTAATTCAAAAGTCTAACTTCAAGTTCACAACTCCAGCTACATTTTTCATGAAGGACGCTAGTCCATATTACTTCTTTTTCTCAACCAAAATTCAGTCCCAAAACTTGGACACAAACAGTTAACAACCTAAGTTGTGACAATTCCAAAAATTAAATTGACCATAACTTGAGCTATAGAGGTCTAATTTGGGTAATTTAAAAGCCTAACCTCAAGTTCACAACTTCAGCTACAATTGTCATGAGGACACAAGAGTCAAGATTCCCTCTTTTTCTGTCGAAAAATCAACCTCAAATGCTGGATATCATATAGGGTCAAAACAGGACACTATTATCATAACTCATTATTTTGTCAAACAACCCTTTAGGACATTAAAACTCAATCAAACATCCCCTAGAATGAAAAATAAACCAAAGTAAGAAGAATCTCTACCTCTTAGAGTGAAGACGAAGCTTTCAGAAGTCCCGGAGACTTGAAACCCACAATCTCCCAAACTATTAAACTTGAATGTGGCAAATCAAGCGTTTTACGATACCCCTGCGTAGCAATCCTCCCGTAGATAGACTTGCTTCTTGGCAGAGTGAAAACCGAGCAACCAAGCTCCGTAAATCATAGAGAAAAGTTGAAATTTCTCCCTCTATTCACTCTCTACGAGTCTTTTTCTTTTCTTTTTTCCAGCAAAAGATATGCTCCTTCCCTCCCTCCAAATCTGATTTTCTACTTTGACTTAAGTGTTCAAGACTTAGCCCACATTACACCATGTGTCTGCGACTGGTCCGAGTCCGTTTCTGTCCCGAAACAATTTATTTCGCCCAGTTCAAGTTCAATTTATTTTAAATGAACTTTACTTAATTTATTTTTCACTTTCAAGATTCTTTTTTTTCTCAAAAACCATGTTTTTTAGGTCTACCAGGCACTCAATGCCCCAAAAATCCTGAAAATCTGACTGTCTCATAATTTAACGAAATTCGTCTCGGTAACTAGATTTCACGAGACGAATCCAATGGTGAGGTCTGTTTCATCATCCGAGATCTATAAAAATTCCAATTTTGCAACTTATATTAAAGTGACAATTTATCGTTTTGCTATTTTTCGATAAAATTCAAATTCACCCGGGTTTTACATTTTTGCCTTGGTCTCTTTAAGCAACTACCACTACCACCACTTCCCCCTCCATTGCTACCACCACTAGAAACATCATTTCCTCCCATTTTGCTAATAACCTCCAGGTCCTCATCATGCCGTCTTGAGGCAAACATATCCTCATTCCACGATTATGACTCGATACTCATTTGATTTTTTTTGAGTTTTTTTTGCTAGCATATAATCTTCTATTTCTTTCCTAACATGTTCTAGACATTTTGTACACTTTTTCGAATTTCGAAATCCTCCAACAAGGTGTTGCTTGTCTACAAATGCCTTTTTTAGTTACTTTATCACAAAAAATACAAATGTGCGTATTTGTATCTTTCTCATTTAATAAACAGGCATATTTCCATCTCATATCTTTTCTTCCACTTGCGGGCTCTACTTCAACTTCAATCTCTTTGTCCATTTTTGTGTATCTTTAAAACAAATCAACAATAAAATAACAATTACATTGAGAAAAAATGAAAAAAATATACATAATATATTATATAGTATAAATCTATAAATGATAAACATACTCAATGTTTGTCAAACAACTAAAAAAAATTTAAACTTTTGTTCCATAATTGTTTCATAATTTGTTTTTGTTTTTCATTAATTTTAAGATTTTCCTATTTTGTACACATTAATTTTCTACAAGTACTTTCCCATCTCGAAATGACTCTTCTCAGGCACATTCCGGCATCATGATGCCCTCTTCTCCAGGCCAACTTTTCTCCCATCTTGACCAAAAAAGCAAAACAAAAAAAAAAAGATAGGAGAAGGGAAGAAAGAGAGGAAGGGTGTACCTTTTGAAGCTGCAGCTAGAACCAATTTCAGCGCCTCTCACCCTTATACCTCACTTGAAGTGAGGCATTTTCGTCGGGAGTAGTGGCACCTAAGCTTTAGGCGCACCTCAGGCGCACCTTTCATAACTACTTAGTGATAACCAGACCAGATGCATTTTCATCTCCTATTTGCTAAAATTTTACTTCAGTCTCATGAATAAATCTTCATTGAGAATATCATATTTGAATACCTGATGAAAAGAGCATTAAATGAAAGACATTTCAGCCTCGCCTGCAGACAGAGTTTTGTACGGAAATACTCTATTTTAAAAAAATAAAATAAAATTACTGTTATTCCCAAAATATTTCCCAAAGTAGGGCGCAATGCGCATCGGGAACGCCGACATTTGATTCCTACTGAAGTCGGCAACCAGGACGGCGGCATTTGAATTTAGGTTAATTGCCGTCGACCACAACGACGGCATTTGAATTAAGTTAATTGTCGTCGTCCACAACAGCGGCATTTGAATTAATTCAAATGTCGTCGTTCACAACGGCGGCATTTGGCTTGATTTAGGGCATTATTTTTCCCATTTTCCTCTTCCTCCCTCGTTCCCTATTTTCCTCGTCCTCCCACGTTCCTGCCCGCTGCTGCGATTCCATCATTCTTGCCGCCGGCTGGCTCTTTCTCGGCATTGGGCACACTCCCGCTAGGGCTTGTTTTCCCCAATTTCCTTTTCCTCCTCCTCACTGCCCGCCCGGCTAGCTGCTTTGCTTGTCGTCAATTCAGGTCGTGCAGTGCTGGTTTTTCGCACTAGGCTCGAGGGTAACGCCTCGGCCTAATCTTTGTCTTGGAATTAATGGTATGAGAAGATGATTTGTTTTTGTATCTATTTGTGTTCTAATTTTGACTCTTGCTGAATTAATTGAATTTTTTGGATATCAAGTAAATAATGATATTTCTTATCTTTGGTTTATTTTTGTTTGTGTTTTTTTTGGTTTCGGATGAGTTTTGAGATTGTTCGTAGTGGTCTTGTTCCGGATCGGATTTGGTTTGGTAGGGTTTGTGTGTCATTTGCTGGAGGAGTTGTGGATTTTTGTGAGATTTTGGGTTAGAAGAATTATGATCTGCAAGGTTAGATTGAATTAGGAGTGTTTTTCTTGAATCGATATAGTGGTGGGTTCGGTAAGGTCGAAGATTTGGGTTAGATTTGTATGATGGTTGAGTCAGATCCGTCGAGTGGTTGATTATTCGGGTGATGGTTTCAAATGAAATGTTAACAATAGCATAAAACACAGGTTCCACAATATTTTATTTTGCAAGGAGAAAAAATAATTGTTAGTGTGTATACATTTTCTATTTTTAAAAACAATTAATACAATCATTTTTTTATTTTTGTTTGTCTTATAAATATATATATTCATCTTATGCATTGAAGGATTACGTTTCAAGTTAACAAAATTTGATTGTTTTTAGAAGGTATTATCTTATCTTAAAAAAATATAAAGGAAAACAAGAAAAGATAAATAAAGCAGAATGGAAAAAGAAAATTAAGTTAATAAACTACTTTTACACTTGCTTTTGCCTACTTATTTCAATTATCCTTATTTCCTATCTAAAGATTAAATATTTTGAAAATATTCAACTTTTTTTTAGTTAATTTGAACTACTTTCTTATTTTTTTGTGTTTTTCTTAATATTTTTTTTAAAACTAAATATTATCACATATCTAATAAGACTTATACCTGAAATTAGTTATGGGCATTGGGAGAATAGGGATCTAGGGTTTTTAGGTTGGTATGGGCATGGAGAGGAGAGGGGTCCAGGATTCGAGTTCAGGAACATATTGATGAGAAACGAAACAGTCCATGGGCCACAAAACCTACACCCTTAAGATGGATTGCAAATGAATGGATCGAATTCAAGGCCTCTATTTATAAACTAAACTCCAATACAATATTAAATTATCGATATTTCCTAAAGAAACAAAAACTCTAGAATTTGGTTATCACAGTATTATTTATGTAGTTAGAAAATGAAGAAAACACTTCAGCGTGAAAAAAAAAAACATGTAGAAATATAAATAGGAACAACAAAAATAAGCCAAAATGACTTACAATGATTGAAACTAAGGACACTTTGATTTGTTTTCTTTATGATAAAGTTGAGTGTGATATGGGATAATTACCTCTCATATTGTTCATTCATTTGAGACAATTTTGTGCAATTCGATTATGTCTATTCAGCAATTCGTGACATGTTACTATAATGGACAAATATTGAGGAGTAAAACGGATGTCGAATATGAGAGGCGAAGGCGACATTGCGCCTTTGGAAGTACCGGTTGAATGCACATTTTAACAATTGATTGATATGATATACTTAAAGACAACCATTGATAAACGAAGGTTCAAATTAGTACTCATTTGTAAGTATCCCCTTAGGAGTGGAAAAAAGTTCCAACCTTATCCAATACGGGATAACAGTAGTGTGCGCCAAATGTTGAATAAAGTTGCTAACAACCATTGAAATTGGCGTATATTAAAGTTGTTCAAGTCAGAGCCTGATTGAACAATACGTGGATGGCCATGTAGATTTATTTGTTCGCGACAATTACAATGTTGCACAATCTGACTACGGTTGTGGGCCTAGTAGTGGTCCAGTACCGAATATTGGACCAAATGGAGATGATGAAGACAGTGCAGAGGAAGAACGTAATGATGAATATGCTGAAGATGTTGATGATGAATGCGATGGTGATGATGGGGATGTTGAAGTTGATGGACATGCATCATTCTTTCGAACTTTCAACTAAGTTTTGGAGAATGAACAAGGGATATATGTCTCTGCACAAGCACCATCTTGTGATGTATCAAATCACCCAGATGATGAGACATTGGATGAGCCATCCTATTGAGTATCACTTACCACCAACACCTCAATTTCAACATGTTGAAAACCTGGATAATGTTGTTGCGAGTTGTTCGACTCCATGGGTGCAGCATACTACCGGTAATTCAAGTGGAGAATTTGTAATTGGGCAAGTTTTTAATTCGAAATCTGATTTGCAAGAGGTTGCAAAGATTTACTCTATTAAAGCACACCAAGAGTATGTCGTTGTTGCATCCTCAAAAAAATTGCTCGTTTTAAGATGTAAGAAGGCGGAAGAATGTCACTGTCCATGGAAGCTTCGTGCAATGGTTGTGAAAGATACTTCCTTATTTGTTATCAACAAATATATTGGGCCGCATACTTGTGTCAATCCTTGCTTGAACCGGGACCATCATCAACTAGACTCGCAATTGGTTTCTACTCATATAAAGAGGCACAATTGGGGCATAATTCACATTGACTAATTTGGTATTCGACCGAGTGTGATGGAAAATGGGGATATCAAATATCATACAAAAAATGTTGGATGGAAAGCATAAAGTAATTAGAGCGATTATTTGGTGACTTCTCTCGATCATATACAAAGTTGCCACGTTTGTTCTTGGGCATAGAGCAAGCAAATCCTGGATGTGCTGTTGTTTGGAAAACATGTGAAACTAATATGCCAAATACTGAGATATTCCAACGCGTGTTCTAGTCATTCAAGTCATCTATTGAAAGGTTCCAACATTGTCATCCCGTTATGAGTATTGATGGTACACATTTATATGGGAAGTATAAAGGCAAGTTATTGATTGCTGTGGGGTGTGACGAAAATAATCAGTTGTTTCCATTGGCATTAGCTATTACAGAAGGCGAGAATACTGATAGTTGATGATGGTTCTTGGCATGTATAAGAAATAGAGTTACTCAAAGGACGGGAATTTGCGTTATATCAGACAGACATCCAAGTATCATGGCAGTAATGGCCAATCCTCATCTTGGTTGGGCTGCACCATTTGCCTATCACAAGATTTTCATGCGTCATTTCGCAAGCAATATTTATAACCCGGTTCAAAGATAAACTTTTGAAGAATTTGGTATGCCGAGCAGCTTTAGCGAGTACAGAACGCAAATTCAAAAAACATATGAATAAAATTGGGAGAATTAATTCTGAAGCATTACAATGGCTAGAGAGCGGTCAGCACCAGTTATGGGCTCTTTCACCTGACGGAGGTCAAAGATATGGGTTAATGTGACAAACATTTGAGGTATTTAATAGTGTCACTAAAAGGAACTCAAAGCCTTCCGATAGCGCATTAGTAAGTTGACCTTTTCCGTCATGGGTTACTTTGTTTGCAAGAAAGAGAAGTAGGTGCTATAGGTGGCATCAGCGGGCAATTCCTCCGTATGTTGATGCGCGAGATCAAAGGCGTGTTGTTAAAGGCGAGGTTCGATGGAAATTGTCATTGCACGATCCACGTGAAGGAACTTTATTTCATGTAGAATCAGGAGTGGCCAGAACTCATCGCGTCAACTTACATGAAAAAATTTGCACATGTGAAAAGACATTGATATATGGCTTTCCATGTAGCCATATCATATCGACATGTCGGCATCATTTGTGTTGATTCGTTTGTTTATGGAAGAGGCTACTTCTGTTTCTTAAGTCGTCTTATGACACATGGGCACCCCTTTTCCATCCAATATTCAATGAAGATGAGTGTCATCTTTATGATGGCACTGTGATTGTACCACCTGAGTCAATGCAACGCTTTGGAAGTGGACGTCCTAAATCAACCCAGTTGCATAATGAAATGGATGTTAGGGAGGGGAAAACCCTTATCACATGCGGGTTGTGCAAACAAGCCCACGAGTCCGCAGTCGGCGTTCTGGCAGAACATAAATCAAGTTCGGTAAATGAATGCAGATATATGAATGTAGCTGCTCCCATTATTTATGATTTGGTCCTCCTTGCTACGTTCACCGCCCCGCATTCAACTAAAGATGAAGAGAGGGTATGTCTTTTAAGAGATCTTTATGGGACTGTGGCAAGCTCTTCTTGGTTTTTTTATTTATCTGTGAAATTGTTTGATAATGATGATGCAAAGGGTATCAATTTATTGCAACGGAAGTTCCATTCCTTCCATATACTTGAAGATTACAATAGTTGAAGTAAAACTAAAACAAATGGTATGGGGGAGGAGAAGTTAACAAAGGGTGTGGGGGAGGAGAAGGAACACAACAATTAGAAGTGAACATGCACAAATGAACTGAATGATCTTATAATAGTAACAAGAAAATATATATTGTATTCGACTATAACATGTTTCAATAAAAAGCTCTATTTTCTTTCCATCTCCTCTTAAGCCATCATCACTTATGGTAGAAGTACCAACAAAATTAGGTCTACTATGTTCAACACTTGTGAAATCAAACGAGAGGCAAACAATAACAAGCTGAAATGTCTCTTTGTGTCTTGACTAAAACTTTCACTAAAAACTTCTTCAGATTAAGCAAGCCAACTTCTTTGTTTTGTATGGATTAGAGCAAATGTGATCCAATTTCTCTCATGTGCTAAAGATAAAGCAATTTGGGAAATAACGTTAAGGGCCAAATTCTTTAATGTGGGAAGCATGATTTCTATACATAAATCATCATTCAGTTGCAATAAAAATTACTTATATTCAAAATCTAATAATAACATGGTTATGAACTTTACTTTTTATGAGAAATAATACTCATCATGAATCATTTTTGTTCTTGAAGCTATTGTTGCTCAATAATTAAATCATATTTTCACATCTTGAAATAGTATAAGCTGTGAATTCAAAATGTCAAAATCTATAAAATAAAAAATTAACTAAATAAATTGAATCAATTAATTGGAATTAGAACCTTATTAATTTACCTCATTTCTGAAATCTTGAAAATCTGAATATAACAATGTCAAAAGGCATGTAATGTAGTAGCCATTACTTTTTTTTCTTTTTTTTTAATCTACACACATTCCAGCATGTAATGTAGTCGCGCCATTACTTTTTTTTCCTTTTTTTAAAATCTACACACATTCCATCATGTAGTGTAGTAGCCATTACTTTTTTTTTTTTTTTTTTTTAAATCTACACACATTCCAACAGGAAAAAGTTTCAAGATCCCAAAAGCTCCATCTTTTTAGATTAGAGAATGGTTTTATGATTCTTCAAAAAATATAGATGTCTTTGCAATTTATTTGATTATGTACACTTTAATAATATATTAAATAACAAATTAATTGAATGTATTTTTTATAAAAAACAATGCAAGTAAATGATATACCTTTTTCGGGCCCTCATACCATTGAACTTTTTATCAAAGCATCAAACCTAAATCATAAAAATGAGAACATTTAATCTCGTAAGGATAAATGTAAAATTACACACAAGCTCAAATAAAATTTTAAAAATAAAATTCAAAAGGTGAAAAAGAAAAATTGAAGAAAACAATCACAAGAATAAATACCAATAAATTGGCATACCAATATTCTTATTTAAATCATATACTACTCAAGGAATTGTAAGTGCTTCGTACTATTTTGTTTCTTTCATTTTTCCATGCCATTGAATAATTCGCAAATCATTAAAATTCATTTCACATGTAAGATGGGTGATAGAGATAAGGTACACATCCTAGAATGAAACTACTACCTTCTCAAGAAAAAGAACTGTGCAATAAGTTGGTTTTATATGTTATTTCAATGCCTTTTGCTTGTATAAATTTTTAACTAATTTAAAGTCTATCTAATTATTTTGTATTGTATGTATTTTAAATTAAATAAAAAAATGGTAAATTTTTTTTTTTTAACTTTAAGAAAACAAAATATAAACAAACATAAAGCTTATGAATTCTTAATTTCTACATTCAATTAAAAAGGACTTTATAATTTGAGGAAAATATAAATAGAACTTGTAACAAGGATTCAACATATAAAAAAAAAGTGAATTCTTTTTAAACATGTAAGAAAAGAATAAATCAGAGTGATATTTTATATTTAACTTTAGTTATATTTAAAAAATTCCTTCAAAAACCACAGCAAAATATAGGTCATATATTGTCATGTAAAAAAGAAATAGGGCAGAAGTTGGCTTTAAGCAAAAAATACCAGAAGAAAAATCATTCTATACTAAGGTTGTTTTTGAGTAAAGATTTGTAGAAATATGGGAAAAAAGAACCTGGTTATGTAGGGAAAAAAGGTGATTTGATTAAAAATCCTTCTGAAAACTAAATTAGGAAAATCTAACCTTTCATCAGTTTTTTACCTTATTTTAACAAAACTGCCCTCATTATTTTACTGTAAAAATAAGTTTTTCTTTTCAAAGATAGGAGTAAATACATAAAATGAAAAATCGTATTTTTGTCCATAATTAGTTACATGAAATGATAAAGAGCATTATTATTCAGAATGAGTCATCCTTCAAGAAATAAGATGGAAGGTTAGTTTTACAAATGTTGAGTTATTTGAGGTATTTTAACCAAATATTTCAAAAAAAAAAAGGAAACCGACTGCTTTCAGAGAATCAAAATGCAAGGACAGAACCAAGAAAATAAAGTTTTCATCAATAAGAGCATGTTTGGTTTCTCTTTTGAATGAAAACTGTTTTATGTTCTCAAAATAAGGAGAACAAGGAAACTACATATCTTCCCAAATCATTTTTTTTCTTTGCTATTAAATAGAGACTGAGAGAAGCCGAATAATAATTCCATGGTAGAAGGGCGGGATCCAAAGATTTCTTTTGTTTGATCGAATTTCTCAGAAACCAAACAACATTGGGAAAAAAAAAATACCTCTTGAGGGTGCCATTGAAGTAGCATTACTTGAGGCCCCTGTTCCACAAAATCCATCCATTCAATAAGTGTCTTAGCCGTGAAATCAGAAAAGTTAGAACAAAAATTAAGCATTGTCTAATGAATCAGTAAAAAAAAAGGGAGAAAAACAACATTTTATGGCAGATCATTGGAATTATTTTCAAGGCTTTCATGGTAGCCAAAATACCCAGTTGATGTTGAAGAATCAAATAGAGAGCTTTATTAGATATGATCTAAAAATTTGTGCTTGAAAGCACTTACTATAAGGAAACGAGAAGTGCTTGAAAGATTACCTTATAATAATAACAAGGATTCTGATGGATGGATGGTTAAGAGATAAGAATTGCAAGAAAAGAAATTAATTCTAAAACCCCTCAAAAAACCTCTACTATGTGTGTGCTGAGAAGAGTAAAGTTAACTTATGGGGAAGTGAAGTACAATAATGAGGGACGGAAGTTCAATACTCTTCGTTGGAAATATGAACTCAGTCAGGTGAAGTGACTCTTCACTACTAAGATGGAAATTTTTATTAAATAAATAATAATAAAAAGTTAAAAGTAAAGCTCACTATTTAAAAATCAGACCGTTATAGACTTTTTCGATTATATAAATATAACATATTTTATATGATAACAATATTTAAATATAAATATAAATATGTTGATTTTTTATTTTTATCATTAAATTTAAATATATTCTCAACAAACTATTTTCATAATTTTATAAAAATTTAAATATATAAATATTATCTTATGTACGTGTAACATCCTTCGATTATGTACAATAATTACATTGAAGACATACGTTGAATTTTACTTAGGTTTTATTTGAAACTTAGAAAATAATAAGAAAAAAAAAATCGAAAGGAAAATATTGAGGAAAAATAGAAAGAAAATTTTTTAGATAAAAAATAAAAAATAATTTTAAATTTTATATATTTATTCAAATTTATTTTATATATTTACGAAAGCTGTGGATAAATAGAATATGGACACAATTTTTGACTTAATGAGGTGATGTTACTAGTAATTACTTTGAAAACAAACGTTATTACATTAAAATTGATATTAACTTTAACGGACCTGTATTTTAAAATAAGTATATGATCTATTGCGTCAGGTTGAAAAGCAATTTTTATCAGTGTTAGATTTTTTTTTTCTTTCTAATTTATACTTTCTTTTCGTTCTTGTCTAGTACTATTTTCATCTTTATATTATATCATAAATGTTTGAAAACAAAAAGTGGCACCTTCTTGGTAATGAAAATCCATTTAGTTATTAGAAATTTCAAAGTAATTGTTTTCACATAAGTTCAAAGGCTTGTTTGAATGTGCTTATTGACATAGACTAGTCAGTAAACACATTCAAACAAACCTTTCAATAATTTTGATATTTCTATGAACTTCAACTGCTGTGAATGATTCAAGGGCATGGAAAAATGAAGGAAACAAAATAATATCAAGCAATTAAATTCCTTGAGTAGCATATGGTTTAAATAATAATATTGGTATATATGCCGATGTATTGGTATTTATCCTTGTGGTTGTTTTCTTCAAATTTTCCGTTTCGCCTTTTGAATTTTTTAAAATCTTATTTTAAGCTTGTGTGATTTTACATTTATCCCTTACAAGATTAAATGTTTAAATGTTCTCATTTTTATGATTTAGGCTTGATGCTTTGATAAAAAGTTCAATGATATGAATGGAGTCCAAAAGGTATATCATCACATGCTTTGTTTTATATAAAATTCATTCAATTAATTTGTTATTTTATATGTTATTAAAGTGGACATAATGAAATAAATTGCAAAAACATATATACTATTGGAAGAATCATATAACCATACGCTTATCTGTTATATGTAAATTAAATTTAATTATTATATGATATTTTTATTTATTTATTTTGATGTTTATTATTTGTTATTAATAATATTTGTATTTTTTAAGTTGTGAGTGGAGATCTACTCTGGGAAAAACATAACCACCCACATTCTCCACTTTAACTTCATCATTATCTTTATATTATTAAATAAATTAAAGAGTTATATATTATAAATATAACCTGAGAGTTTGATAGATACAAGTCTCTCATTTATATTGTGAATATTCGTATGTTCTAAATTTTTGAGCTAAAAAGTAAGACTTGGTTCGTGGAATTAAATTATATGTAATAATTTAATTCTAAATGATCATTGCGTCTTGAGAGAAAAACACTAATCAATTTTTGTATAGAAAGGGTGTATTTTTCTCTTGGGAGAGCACTGATTGTGCCTATATCAGGCGCAATCATATTCTTTCCCATTAATTATTTATCCCGATTTATTATAATTATTATTTTTCGTATAATTATTTCTTTTTGGATAGGAATTTAAGTTGAGTTTGACCTCCCCTTTATTCTCGTCAGTTTAAAGAAAAATAATTTCTGATATTTATCTCCAACAAGCTAAGAGAAAATACAAGCTTCAATGGAAAATCGGATATTGTAGGCTAGAAAAAATCTTCGGTTAAAATTTCAAGCATTGGCAACCACAAATGAGATTTTGGCTGACAACCTTAGGTCTATATTCAATAATTCGTAATTCTCCATGTCAAAAGGAAAAAGAGAAAATATCATAAATTTAGGAGCTTCCTCATCTTCTAAAAGAGTAGAAACCTCAGCTAAGTCCAGTACTACCGATTCTAATGAAAAAGAATACCTATGCCATGGTGGAATTTTAAGTGCATTATCTGATATTATTTACAATATTTTTTATGTACGAGAAAACTGGCGGAAGGCGTAGGGAAGCGCCAAATGTCAAATGCAGTTTGGGATGCGAGGTGTGGCGTCGATCGAAGTCCTTTTTTTACCATTGTGCGAGTGCTTGTTGCGACGAAATACTCTTCGTGCGCACCCGACCTTTGGTGTGCCCGATCTTGTCGTGCACGTCCGACTGGTCTGCTCTGCGCGCGTAATAACCTGCATCGCGGCCCATGTGCTGGCAGCCAGCATTGTCCCAGCGGAAGCGTCTGCGCCGATTGCGCATAGCACAGTTGCGCGATGCAATGCCTTGCCTACTATCGCGACATGACGTATGTCGCGGCAGCGGAAAACCATGTCTGGAACTTTCTATCGCAATGGAGGGTTCACCCTGTTGCAACCATGGACAAAAAAATCGCCGATTTCGGCCGATTTTTCGGAGAAAAATCGGATTTCGGTGGTGCTGGAAAAGATATTGGGATAGAAAAATCGGAAAAAAAAAATCGGCGAAAAATCGCCCGATTTCGATAAACCGATTTTTCTGTTTCGAAAATATGCAAAAATTGCTTTCTTACGGGTTTGAACCCACCCAAAATGTCTAGAAATGGCACCCTCCAATCACAAAGTCATTGATTGCACTTAATATATATAATGCAAACTTGTTTTATATTCTCTTATTATTTATTTGTTCATAATCTCTTTATAATATTTTATTTTATTTTTATTTTTACATTATAACATAAATAATTTTAAATCAAATATTTAATTTGAGCAGGGAAAAATAAAATAATATCATTTAAAAAATTTAAGAATTATACTATAATATTTTGAATCTCCTCATTATCTACATAATATTTATAATAATAACAAAAACAAAATAAATAATATCTCTTTAACATAATAATATCTGAGAATAATATATTAAATATAACATATTTAATTTAATAATTACTAATCCATTTGATTTTAATCTACCATAAATTAAGATAAGAATCATTTCTCATAATCTATATAATTAAAATGTGAAAATTTTAATAACCGATATTTTGTAAATCACCGATATTTTCTTTTAGATGTTCCGATATTAGATATTTAAAAGTAAAATCAATTCTGGAAATATATCCGTGTTTACCGATATTTTGATCCTTGGTTGCGACACAAGCTTAGACAACTCTGTTGCGACGTAAACTCTCTTGGCCATTGCCCCAAACTCGATCGAGACAAGAAAATACTCCGTCGTGACCTAAAATCCCCTGTCTAGGCCAAACTTTGTCTCGACGTAAGAATACTTTGTCGCGACATAAAAGCCCCATCCAAGGCCAAACTCTGTCGCGACACAAAAATATTGTCACGACATAAATTCTCTTCACCTTGGCCAACTATGTCGCGACATAAAAATATTTTGTCGCGACATGGCGCTCTTAGTCTTGACGAGCTTCTGCTGTGACATCAAAAATACTCTATCGCGACATAGAAACTCCTGGCCTTAACCAAACTCTGTCACGACAGAGAAATCCCTGCTAAGACTAAACATGTTGCAACACGAAGGGTGCAACACCTAACCTCTTGTCGTGGTCGTCTCGGTCACGACATGAAAACCTCTGTTGCGACATTGTCACGATAGAGAAGCAAGCACTGTCGCGACATTAAATATACTAATAACCATGACCAAGCAATTTACTGCGATCCCGAGAACCATGTTCTTGAAACAAAGGAACCCCTATTGCGACACGGGACCCGAGAAACTTTATGTCCTTATTTAGGAAACACCCTATCATGACTAAAACTTGCTCCAGACACACTTAATAGCCTTTTTGGCATTTCCTACACCTCCAGCTTTTTCCTAAGACACTATAAATTGTCACAATGGCCTCAGCATTGTAAGGGCCCCACCCCCTGGCCCACTCCGACGAGGGGTGGTCCCACTCACAGGCTATCCCTCTAGCTCACAAGGGTTTCTTTCGCCTCCGTGGGCCGAGACACAGGACCATGAAGCAGATACTGCGGGTGGTGGTTCCCACTTCCTGGCCCCAGGCTGTGCTTCCGGTTGGTAGTGGGAATACCGAATGGATCTCCTAGAGCTCGTAGTCGAGAGATAGCTACACAACAACCTGTGAGAGGCTCTTTAGGCCTCTTTTTCATCGAAAATAACAAGAAAATCTTCCCTCTAAGGCTTTCTTTACGGATGTTCTAATCTACTGTGTCACGGATGACAGATGTTCTAATCTATGATGTCATACAGTGGGGGGAAACTTGGTACTAGAGAAAGCAATTATTGGAGACTATTGTGATGGGAAAATCGGCCACTTGTACACTTCGTCTTTAGCTTCACCTTGCAGGAGAGTTGTCCTCGTGGTGAGATCCTTTACAAAAAATGAAGAAGGTTAGAACCTAATGGAAGTGTTATTTTGGTGACAAAATTTAGAAACAAAAATAAGGTCCTTTTACATAGAAGGAACACAAAGAACAAGATTTAATTTAAAGAATTAGAGGGTGAAAGAGAGTCTTAGAACCGATGTGGGTGACAAAGAGACTCGTGCCATCATCGATCATGATGTCATCAGGCCCATCATAAGGAGTATGAAGAGAGAGATTTCCCAAATCTGATATAACATGATGAGAGGTCCCACTGTCAAGAAGTCAATTGGATGTCATGGTATGAGTTGCCGCATGAGCCTGTGGTTGCCAAGGAGCACATGGTTTCCTAGGGGTGCATGGTTGCCACTGTGGAGAAGCTCGAGGAGTTGATGACGGTTAGACATTTGGATGAGACTGCTGAAAGAGAGAGCATTACATAACTGTGTGCCCTTGAACACGATACAACTAACAACAGCCAAGAAAGGGTCGTGAAGGTACTCGACCGCCTCGAGAGCCATAGAAGGTGGGGATCAGTGCTTGTGTGGATATGGAGGGCCCTAGTAGAAAAAAGGCCTTTGATGACGAGGACCATGATAGCTCGACCTTGGGCATGGAGCAGTATTGGTTGTGGCAGAAACCACAAAGGAAAGTGAATGTTGTTTTTGAAGTGTGATTTCCTTGTTGATTAGTTTTTCATGTAATTCATTAAAGGAAATTGGAGTATCGCGACCATTAACGGCATCAATAACATATTGATATTCACTCCCAAGGCCATCAAGAATCTTCTCCAAAAGATCTTCATTATCCATGGGCTTGCCAAGAGACATTGGTTTATCAACATGGGGCTTTGATGAACTGCATGTATTCTGAGATATTTGTGGTGCCTTTTGTTTTGCGCTTGATTTGTTCTTTAATTTGCTTGATGTGCCCTCAAGATCGTCTGACACACATCCTTTGACGTGCATGATTGAGAGATGAGAAGAATGAGAGATGGGGTAAGAGACCCAACAGGTGCACCAAAAGTAAGCTTGTCTTGTCGAAGCCATGATTGAAATTCAAGATTTGATGATTTAACATCGTTGGTCGTGATATTGGAGGGAGGGGAAGGATTTGACTCATCTATTAATTTGTAGATATCATAGCCAATAAGGAAGGCTTCAACTTGAAGTTTCAGGTGAGTTTGACTATGTTATTGGTATTGATGATAACAATGCTTTTGTGGGCTTTAGAGAGTTTGAGATTATGACTTGTTCACTTTCGGAAGTCATGACTAGGGTGAGATAGATGTGGAGATAAAGAAAAGAAAAAGCATGGTTTGATTTTCAGAACCTTGTCTGAAGCCATGAAGATATAATAGGATGAAAGGAATGGCTTATATTTCATTATGTCATAAAAGATACATATATACACACACGTACAAAGTATCCTTGGATACTATTGTAAAAGGAAATACAATTAGTAAATAGACAAACTATCCATATACAATGAGTAGTGATGAATTTCATGCCAGCCCAAAAGGGGGCATATGTCCCCATCCGTACTTTTACCAAAAAATTCTCACTTATGGCAATTATTAAATTTCATATACAAACTATCCATACATGTATTTACATATCTCTTAAAAAAACTAATTATTTTACAAAAATTAAAATGGCATTTTTTCAAAAACAAAGTCAAAACTTGATATGAATCACCACTTTAATTATATTTGATTTAAAAAAAAATCTTCCTAGAACCACCAAACTTGAAAAAAAAAAAAAAAACCATTTTTCTTTGCTATTTTTTCTTCCCTTGATATTTTTAGAAACCAAACACAATTTTTTTTTATGTCTATTCACTTTGTATTACGTCATTGTATCATTATGTTCTTATGAGAACTCGAAGCTTGTCTCTACCGTAAGAAAGCTAATACCAGCCTTTACCACTTGAATTAGGCATCAGGGCGAAGCGAAGCAACAGTAACATTTTGACTCCATGATAGCTCAAAACAAGTCAATTCATACTCAATTTGACCCCAATATCAAACAAATTGATGGATTTTAATCAAACATCAAAAGATACCAGACATGAAGTATTGGAATGATAATGTTAATTTTGTAGTCACTAACAATTCGGAAGTGGGACTAATATTACTTATAGTTTACCAATCCTAAGGAGAATCATAAACTCATATCGTTCGTTATTTTGTCTCCCAAAATATAAATAAGTAAATAAATTCTCTCATATAATTTTTATCAAAATACCATTTTAAAATATTGCATCCAAACCATAACTAATAACTTATTTTATCTATAAAAACATACATCTTTTTTTTTTAATCAATAAAAGCATAAATCTTAGCTATTAGTAAAAAACTTTAGCCTTTCAAAAAGATATGACATAGGATGAGAAAAGCCTCGATAGAAATAGTTTACTATATTATAATTAAAATGTTTAACTATAAAAATAAATCGTATTTATAACAGTTACTTCTAATGAACTTAGAATGTTTTTAACAAATTCCATTCAAATACTTTCAAGTGAAGTTATAAATTTCTCTAATATTATGAGATTTAAAAAGTTTTTAAATTTTATTTACTAAATTTTATCACATATTTTTCGTATGTGTTAGAATCAACTATAATCAAAGGGCTGGCCAAACAGTAGCTTGACCCGTGATTTCAACTTAAATAATTTAAATGCCATGGCCAATCCAAGAAAAAGCAAGCATAAATTTTGTGCTATATTTGATAGGAAGAAAAAAATGTTAGAAAAAGAAAATCATGTTAGAATTAAAAACAAGGAATACATAAACGAAAAGCAAATATTAAATAAAACTAATTAGAAAATGATATATTATTTACATTTTAATTTTATTTTTGATCTTTTCTGTATTCAAACTCTAAACATGAAAAATCCAAATCCATTTTCCTTAACATGGTTTTTTTCTTCACTTAATATTTCTTAGAAACCAAACATAACCTTAAAGGTTTTCTTATGCTATTTTCATAATTGGCCTAACAAATTGGGTGAAAACTGAAAAGCCTTAAGATACTTTGAAGTTAGAAGTCAAATCCAAAGTTCTTAAGGATTAATACAATAAAAGAAAAAAAAAAGATACTGTCAAAAGTTAACAACTTCAAAATTTTGAGCTGTTAATGGTCTAAAATTCAACCATATTCCTCTCTATATGATACTCATCCACAACAACAATATATATTAAGAATGAATGGGGGGAAATATCTCCTAAAATTGGGAATGGAGAAGATAGTTCCCATTGAATTAAAGAAAAATCAGAAAATTATTCTCATCTTCGAATCATCCCTCCTATTATTACCTCATTGGCCTTTTCGGATTCTCTTACTACGTTTGTCTTGAGCGATGTATCTCTCCTTTCGTTCTTCTCTCTGCCGCTTCGCCGGCGCGCCTGCTCCTCCTTTGCCTTCTCTGATTCGTACTTTTTCCTCTTCTCTGCTTCTTTCAGCTTTCGCTTCTTCATCTGTGAGACATCACCATACACATAAATCATTACATGGATTTGACAAAATGGAAAGAAACAAACAAATTTGCCAAATTAAACGACTGTAACCTTATCGTTTCTGATTTGCTGAAGGTGTTGAACAAGAGCATGAACTTTTAGCTCTTGGGTTCCATAACACAGCTCTTAGTTCCTCGGGAAGAACCTTCGTTTGGAATATCTTTGGGCTTTGAAGCAAAGGGGAGAGCTGCTTGTAATGACTTGGGGATGACGAGCGGATTGAATTTCCTCAGCTTCCTTTCAATTGGCTGGTGGTGGTATACCAAACAATAAGCGAGTAAAAATAGATGGATCGAAAAACGATGTCCAAGAGGGAAAATCTTGAACAATGTCATGTCCTGAATGGAAAAGCATCATAAATTTTACCTTGTAGAGTGAATCTTTGTTAACAGGAACCGGAAGATTGTTCTCTCTCCTTAGTTCAGCCACAGTTTTCATTCCTTGCCAGGTCTGATCACGGGGTTGTAGGGCTGTTGCCAATGGATTGAAGAAGCGAGGAACTTCAACTTGAGTCCAAGCGCGCAAGAAAACTAGGTCACTCATCAATATTTTATCCTCGAATGTGCACCTGGCTGGGAGTACTGCCTTTCTTTTTGGGTTGGTTACCGACCTCTTCTTTTGCAGCCTGCCAAGATTATTGACATTAAAATTCAAACTACGAATAAACCATTCAATGGCAGAGGAAAAGACCAAACTTCTTGGATTGCTCCTTTTTTCTTTTTCAGTTAGGGGAAAAATGATTCCCCAATGATATTTTACATGCTAAATAAATGGTGCCCAAAGAAAAAATATTGTAATCGTGCTTATAAAAGCATAAATTTATCCTATTTGCAAACTCCAAAACATACAATGGAAGAAAAGGCAAGAGATAGTCTGAACTGCATACCTTCTTCACCTGTCCCCTGATACCACTTGTAGTCCGGATTGCTGCACCTTCAAACCTAGCTATTTCAAGATCCGAAGTAAACATGTTCTTTATAAGTGCCGTCTTCTTGAAAATTTTGCAAGGCTCACCAACCAGCTTGATCTTCTTCACTATGCGTGTTGCATGATTGAACTCTAAGACAACTGCAGTAGCTACAATCCTAAATGTTGCCTGAAGAACAAAATTCACTTTTAAAAGAACCCAAAAAGAGAAGAAAAAAAACAGAATCTAGCAGAAGATAATCACTGATAACAAAAATAAAAGAAGACACCTGCAACAGTATCATGTACAAGACTTTAAGTATCTTCCCATATGCTAAAATTCCAAAGGGAGGTTAGGTTCTTTGATTGTAGTTCAATGTTTTTAAAATCAATTTTACGCAAATTCAAACAGTGAAATTGTTAGAGAGAAAGTGTGTGTGTGGGTTGGGGGTGGGGGGAAGAGATTATTGGAGCAAAAACTTCAGTCCTGCCAAGAAGCATGGAAAACAAAAATTATGTTTCTAAAAAACAAGTGCCATTCACACAGATTGGTGGGATGCAAAACCCTAACCCAACTCAAAGTCTACCAACACTGATATAATAAGATCAAAAGAAAGTAGCAACAGCTACAAAATGGTCAAGCTGTGCAAAATCTGCATATCTCACAGCCTAAGCTCTTGAATATTGAAAAAGGATAAGGCTCATAAACAGTTTCAGGGTACAATTAATTCTTTCAGTGAGCTTGAGCTCAGCTATGCTCATAACATGTTAATTTTATGTTGACAGTTTTCTTCAAGCTCCCTGAGAAAATACTAAATGGTACATCCTTCTAGCGCCAACAACTACAAAATCGAGGAAAACTACAGATAAAACTCCTTAATCATCAGAAGAAAGGACTTCAAAGAAAGGAACTACACAGGATAGAGAGATCCACTAAGCAAATCCACTAACTGAAATTTCTACTCTTTGGCACCATATTATTATTTGAGCATCAAATGACACGACCCAAACAGATGGGGCACCGACATCGTAGTTTTATACAATCACACCAATATCCCTAGAAGGATATTGCATAGGTTTTTCCAAATTTACTCATTTTGTGGCAAGTGATGAAACAAAAAATTCAATTTCTGGAAGATTTGTAATGAGGGAATCAAACATTGTGGTCTTAGTTTACTAGACCTTTTAGAGTTGTCATAATAAGAAATCTTCCTATATCAACTATCCTTGGCTTTTTTTTCACTTCTTTCTTGAAACCCTTTTTTTTATCGTAACCTCAATACTTGGAAATAGAGGATCTTGAAATACTCATCTCTCACTTGTGTGCACTTATCATCATTTGTTCTAGATGCAAAAGCAAGGTTCATCTTCCTCAGGCTTATTTTTTCATGAAGTCTCTTGTCGCCTGCAGATACAATTCCTTTCTCTTCAACTAAATTTCTATGGAAACCTTAAGTCCCACCTCAAGTCAAAGCTTTGATTAGCCAGTGGCTTGTAAGGAGGAAAATGCTAGTGAAATGACACAATTAAGAAGATATGACAGAACCCATAACCCTAATTGGTGCATTTTGCGCTAAAAGAGTGGAGAAATAGTTGACTAGCCTTTTCTATGCTGCTTCATGGCTTTCAGCTAATGACAAAGATTATTAATATTATCCTATTTAAATTAGGTTGCTCTTAAGAGTATATGTGATATGATGACCATTTCACAGTTGGAGAGCTCCATTCGAAGCAAAGCCTTGTTATAAATTGCTAGTCTTTAATTGATACGGATTATGTGAAGAGAAAGAAAAGCAAGGATCTTTTAGGACAAGTTGAAGACTTCAAAGATAATTTAGGATTTAATCCATTTGTATTCATCTTTCTTTTCCTTCTCTCTTTAATCTCCTAGTTAGACTCTAACTTTGTTTTCTTTTTGTCCTAACACTAGAGTATATATATGTATTTTTCCTCCTTTGTAAATTAATGAAGAATACAGAATTCATTTTCTCTCAACATGGTATCAAAGCCATAGAAGAGTTTGGGAATATTAGGATTAGGGTTTAACCAGTGTGATGATTGACAACCATAACGATTGTGCCTCACTCGATTGCATTACAGTTAGTCTCAAAGCCTCTAAGTCCGACCCTTGGTCGGAATGGCAGATCGTCGAGAAAGATTTTTCGGCGGATTTTCGACTGCGTGGACACTCCCGCTCAGGATCACGGGCCTAAGCTCCCCAGGTGCAAAATATCCGACAACGGGTTCCTCACGGCGCTATTTCTTGTCCCTCACGCGGCTGCGTGGGGAGCGCGTGGCAAACTTCTCCGGTCGCTTAGAACCAGCACCTCATCTTTGCCGCTTGATCTACTAGCCTATATCCACGGTTTTACCTCCGGCACAGTCACCTCTTTCCTGCATTTTGTGTCCGTTGTACTTTTCTGGGTTTTCTTGATTTTTCCAACACCCAACGACATCTACATGATTTCGGGAGTTGTTTTGCCCCCTCTAGCCCCCTGTTTCATCCTTCAGATCTCTTGTAGTTGTGATCTCTTACTTTTTGGTTTCTATGGCTACCAAAGGTTCAATCTTTTCTCCCATTTTGGCTGCATCTACTGTTATTACATCAGAGAAATTATTTGCATGCCCCTTTTGCACTCAAGCATCCAAATCTACATCCATTGCATTTGTTGCCCAGACCGGTAATGCCTCTGCTTGCCTCTCACATTCCTTTAGACCCTGGATTCTTGATTCTAAAGCCTCTTATCATCTTTCCAGTAATAAGGATCTTTTTTCTTCTCTTACCTTTACTTCTCCTTTACCCATGGTTACTTTAACTAATGGATCTCAAACCATAGCTAAAGGAATCGGTTCGACATGCCCTCTTCCTTCCCTACCCCTTACTTCTATCATTTATGTTCCTGATTCTCCTTTTAATTTGATTTCCATCAGTAAGTTAACTCGTGATCGTAATTGTTTGATTATCTTTTCTGATCACTCTGTCACATTGCAGGACCGGAGAATGGGGCAAACGATTGGCATAGGACATGAATCTCAGGGCCTCTTTCATCTTAGCTCGCCTTCACCTTCTACTACTTGCGCTTCCATGGATAATCCTCTCCTTATTCACAATCATCTTGGTCATCCGAACATTTCAAAGCCTCAGAAAATGGTTCCTCGTATTTCTAGTTTGTCCTCAATTAGTGTGAGTCATGTCGACTACTTGAAACATACTCATGTCTCATTCCCAGAGTCTGAATCAGCGAGATAGAAGTCTCCTTTTCGAGCTTGTCCACCGCGATGTTAAGGGTCCTTCTCGGGTTGAGTCTACCTTAAGGTTTCGGTAGTTTGTTTCTTTTATAGATGATTATTCTCGATATACTTGGCTATTTTTAATGAAAACTTCGTCTTTGAGTTATTACATTTTCAGGAAGTTAAATGCTTGAAGTCGAACTTCGATTTAATACTTCCATTAGGTATACTACGAAGTGATAATGTCGATAGATATCTTTACGCATCAGTCTCTTCCTTTATGTCCTCACATGGGATTAACCACAGTCCTCTTAATGCTTACACTCCTCATGAAAATGGAGTGGTTGAGAAACCCGAAGAAGCGAATCATTTAGTTGAAACCGCTCGCACTTTCTTACTCCATCATAAGGTTCCTCAACGTTTTTTGGGGGATGCTATCTTAGATGCTTGTTATTTGATTAATCGTATGTCATCCTTCGTTTTGCATGATCAAATCCCTCATTCTACCCTTTTTCTTAATCAACCTCTCTTCTGTCTTCCTCCTCGTGTCTTTGGTTATGTCTTTTTCTTGAAGCGAAACTTTTCGGCCCAACAACGAAGTGTCTTCTTAGGTTATTCTCGACTTCAGAGGGATTATAATGTTATTCCTCTGACCTGTCAGTACTTCATCTCTGTTGATGTCACTTTCTTTGAGGGTTCCTCTTTCTTCTCCTCTGAAAAGCATCATCATGTTCGGATGTCTTACATGTCCCTCGTCCTACCACCTATAGATGTTGTGACTCGACCACTTCAAGTGTATACTCATCGTCCTTGTCCTCCAACAAGGCCTCTTGCTGATTCATCTTCTATGCCACTATCATCTCCTACTCTAGTTCACTTGTGCTTTGATGATCTCCTGTTGTCATGCGGAAGGTACTAAGCCTACTTGTAACTCACATCCTGTTTATAATTTTCTAAGCTATCATCGTTTATCTTTACCATATTTTGCCTTTGTTTCCACCTTATCTGTCTTTATCCCACTACAAACAGTAGAATCTGGCTCTCATTCGAGTACAGAAAGCGCGATGGTTGAGAAAATGGATCTTTGCTTCTCCGATGGCACATGGGAACTTGTCACTCTTCCTTCTAGCAAGTCTCATGTTGGTTGTCGTTGGGTGTATACAATGAAGGTGGGACCTGATGGCCAGGTAGATCGGCTTAAGGCCCGTTTGGTTGCCAAGGGGTATACTCAACAATATGGCTTAGACTATTATGATACCTTTTCTCCAGTGGCCAAGATTGCCTCAGTTTGCTTGCTTCTCTCTATGGCTGCTATGCGCTCATGGCCCCTTTTTCAGTTGGATATCAAGAATGTCTTCCTTTATGGTGATCTCGTCGAGGAGGTATATATGGAGCAACCGGTTTTGTTGCTTTCCCGAGGAAGTGCAGTTTTATTTATCACGAAGCTACATCGTTCTTTATATGGTGCGAAACGGTCTCCATGGCTTGGTTTAAGTAGATTTATCTCCCCGGTGGTTCAAAAGTTTGGCATGATTGAAGCGTGAACCATTCGGTTTTATCATCATACTTCCTATTTGGCGGTGTATTTACTTGATTATTTATGGATGACATTGTCATTACGGTGTAGTGACGAGGATGGTATTCGAAACTCAAGCTGACACATCTTGACCACTTCGAGACCAGACTTGGGAAACTCAAGTATTTTAAGCGTGGTATTTCCGGTCTAATTAGGAGTGGTTATTTACTCAAAGAAAATATCATGGATATATTGGCGATCAACGAGTATATTGAGCGTAAGCTATGGACACTCTGTGGATCGAATATCAAGCGGTACGAGCGGAGGAGCCTCACATAAGATCAGGGGAGATATCGGCGACTTGTAGGTAAATTGACCCCATCTCAACATCTTTCATTGCGACATTTACTTTCGCATGGCGTAGTTAGTCGGAGTTCGCAATCGCTATGATATTAGTGGGATCTGCAGTTCATATTCTCAGTTATGTCGAAGAACACCGGTCGAGGTGTTGTATGAAAACATCGTTATACCAGTTATTGCATTATAGTGATGCGGCCCAGGCGAGGCTCGTCCAGCAATAAGGCGTTTTACATCGAGGATATTATGTGTTCATTGGAGTGAGATTTAATATCTTGATAAGAACCAAGATGTAGTAGCGGATCTAGTGTTGGGCCAGAATTGTCGAGTATGGCGCCACTTGGCGTGTGAACTCGTATGGTTGGGCGTCTCCTCATTTAAGATTTGGGAAGGATGAGCAGATGGAAGCTTATATGTGATAATCAAGTACCTTGCATATTTAAGCAGGTTTCCATGGGAGGACGCCCAGCGTCGAAGTGGATTGCCACTTTATCAGAGAAAGGAAGATTAAATCAGGATGCATGACTACTAGTTTTGTCGACTCGACTAGCAAATATCTTCACTAAGTCTCTTGGTCACAGGATAAAGTATATATGTGACAAATTTGGATGCTTTTTATCTATATGCTCGGCGTAGGGGAAGGACAAGGATTAGTCTCTAATCCATTTAAGTTCTTTTCCTTCTCTCTTTAGTATCTAGTTAGACTCTAACTTTGTTTTCTTTTGCCTTTAACTCTTTGGAGTATATATATATATATATATATATATATATATATATAATAATATCTTATTTTTCACCAGCTGTAAATTAATGAGAATAGAATTCTTCTCTCGACAATCTTGACATAGTATATAATTGATGGCTGATTTTATTTTTATAGATAAATGTTTTTTGTCCACATTGGAGATGACACAGAACCTGTAACCCACAAATTATCCTTTTACCACTTGAGTGCACTTCAGGGCATAATCGATGCCACTAATGTTACAATTGATTTTGTTGATTGGTTGAGTACTTATTGAGGGAGGGAGTAGTTTTTTGTTTTCCTTGTCCTTTTTTTTTGACACAATATGGTGATTATTCTATAGGTCATATCTACTTTGGTGTGCCCTTTTTGGCACTTCATTAATACAATATTTATTTTCCAATCAAAAAAATATAAGGATTTCTTCAAAAACCTTTTTTTTTTCATTTGACAAACAAAACCTGAAAATATATTAAAAACCACAAAGAAAGGAAGGATGCCCAAAAGCACACATAACACATGTGGTAGGCAAGAAAAAACAAAAAAGAGAACAAAAAACAAGTTCTCCCTCCTTACGTGGAGCTCAAACAATCTATAAAGCCTACAATGATTAACTAAGTACAATCTAGCCCAATCTAAAAGGTATACATAAAAGAAGATTTGATTATTTGATCTAATTCTGCTCGATGCTTGAATAACCTAACTCTTTCCATCCATAATGTCTAAAACATGCACAGTGAAGAGGCCCTCAAGCTTTCTTCCAATTCTTCTCCACAAAGAAAACATGTCGGCTCAAGAGATTTCCTCTTACTGGCTCCTTAAACCCCATATACTGTAGACCAGGACTTGAACATGCATCTGTAGTTTCTGAGTGATTACCTGCCAATTGAGCTGTTTATGTGAAGCATTTACTCTCTGTTTTCCTAAGTTTGAAGATTATATGGGAAGATACTTGCACATTGTTCAAACCCTTGCAAAGTTCACTACGACCATTGAGTCCAGAAGTTAGGTATTTCTGAACAAAAGGCAAGCCAAGATTCACCTTGTCAGACTTCTGGTGCATTCATATTGTCACACTTTTAAGAAACCAGGAATAGGTGAAGGGTTCTTAGGAAATGTGAGGGTACTACTTTCCGAAAATACATTCAGCGGACAAAGGTTTTGCTGTCTTTTGGTGGCTTGGGCTTGTCAAGGCCCTGAAAAAAACTTCATCTAATTCTGCTTTCCCAGGTAACTCAGAGTGATAAGGCATTTGACAAGTGACTTAACCCATCGAATGAATGCACACACAAATTAACCGATAACCTTTGATAATTGAGACCTGGACCTCTCTCCTCCTCAAATCTCAAAATTAATTTTATCCAAGTGTCTCAGCTCCATTGTATTGGAACGAAC
Organism: Tetrastigma voinierianum; assembly: GCA_016808115.1. Taxonomy (NCBI): domain Eukaryota; kingdom Viridiplantae; phylum Streptophyta; class Magnoliopsida; order Vitales; family Vitaceae; genus Tetrastigma; species Tetrastigma voinierianum. The sequence continues at coordinate 225,573 of JAEQBH010001956.1, read as the reverse complement.
ATTTTGGATGAAGCCATGGCACAACAGAAAGCCTGGGTATTTCTCCATCCATCCTTCACTAAGTCCGTAAGTTTAGCATGATAGTCAACTAGATAGGCAGTAGGAGGTACTAAGGTAAAAGAGAAGAAAACAAAGCAAAAATATAAATAAAGATAGATCCAACTAATTCTGGGTCAATGCAACCTGGATTATATGAAGTCAAGAAAGGAAAGATTGGTCTGTACATGGTGCAGGATAGCCAATTCTTCTCACAGTTGCTACAATAACATTGGGAGGCAACTGTGACAAACCATTTAATGAAGGCCTAATTGCCTAAAACTCTTTCAGATCAGAGGTTCCACGGCGATAAAATAATCAAGGGTAAAGAACTTCCTAAAGCCTTTAAACTAGAGAGATATTGCACATAAGACTTAAATAAATTTCCACCTTCCATAGCCCTATGGTGACACACCAAGAACTGACCAAGCTAAGGACACAATTCACTTAGCTAATTGAGTTGGGCTTCAGACACCTTTCTTGTCCTATTTGAAACCTTACCACTTAAGCACACTTGCAAGAAACATGTGGAGAGCCCATATGGTGCATAGATCACACAAGCATGCAGAACATAGAGTTCATAACAGTATTCAAGAGGCAATGTATTATTCACGCCATGTTGCTGATGAAAAGGAAAAGAAACAATCATAGCAAAAGTCCCTTGGTATCATAACAACAAAAGGATTTCAAATTTATTCTTTCTCCCAACTACATATCATACAGATAATCTCAAGAACTAGTAAAAATATCTGACCTGATTGTTTGATAAATTTTGCACAGCAACCACTCCAGTATTTGGAGGTGCTAGAGGGCCCCAAAACATGCCAAGGCAGTGCATGTGCTCTTTAGTATATTTGATCATACGATGTCGTCCATTGTGGTCCTCTGTGGCATAAACAGGCATAGTTTGGTAACGCCTCCATCCAATAGAGACTATTATTGGGTCTCTAGTCTTTGAAGTACTCTTGTACCACCTATGCTTCTTTATCTTCACCTGGAATAATAGAAAAGGAACATTTATTGTATGAAATGTATGAAAGTAAAAGGTCAATCACAAATATTAACCATCATAAAAAACACAAGAAATGAAAGAAAAATCTTGTACTAAATCCTGGCATCAAATTAGGTGAAAGCAAGAAATGCATAATGTTTACCAGGAAGGTTTACCAACAAAATGAGCCACATAGAATTGCTTTCCAGTTTTTGTTTACACATAAGAACTGTTTGTCAGTGCTTTTGTAGACTGTTCTATTACTTGGTATTACATAACTAATATTGCGTTTCCCAAATTAAATTGGGAAACCATTAACATTTCTTGGAATCTTCATAAGAAGGAACACAATTAAAATTACTACTTAGATAGTGTTAGACTATGATCTTATTCTCTTTCTCAAAGTCACAAATGAAAGAAAATACAATTAAAATAATTGTTTAAAAAATGCACGATCATATTCTTGTTCCTTAAAACAACAAAATTGTATAGGACAAACAAAGATGCAAATTTTCAATCTTTCGAGTCTCTTCCATAATAACATGGAAAATGCATAGAACAAATAGAGGTGAACTTTCAGGCAAATTGTTTTTAATGTTCAAGATATCTAACAAAAGCTAGAAGTGACATACAAAATCTGAAATATTAATCTCATGATACAGTTTTTCCTTCATTTGAAAGGTTTAATAGCCTTTTTTTTATTGGTAGAGAATGATATTAAAAGCACCTTCTAAAAGGCTGCACTAAATAAACGGCATATACAAGGCACCAAAGGCCAAAAAGGACAAGGGGCACAAGAAACACCACCTTGAGATAAAATGTTTAGTTTAGTCAATGCCAAACACCTCTCCATCATGTAAACAAAGCTTTAAAGCCAATTATTTTTTTCTCAAATATTTTTGGTTCCTACAACTTCTATTAAATTTTTTTAATAGGACTCCATTTCTTAGGAATTATCATTTTCACAAGAACTAAGATCTAGCACTAGTGGATAGTTTTAAAGGATCTGATTTACCAGAAGGACACTAAAGGTTACTCGCCATTGTGTTACAAAATAAGAAACTAGTAAGCATATATTCAAACCTGCATGTAACCAACATTTTCCTCCCCAAGACCAATCCCTCCAACTAAAACAGGATGGAATGGATCGAAATGTTCAACCATCTCAAAAGGAACATCATGGACCTCCAATCTTAGATAAGTTCCTGTCCTGAATCCCTCTACTTCTATTCGAGTTTCCTCATCAAGTTCATTGAGTTCAGCCAGATTCATTTGTTTCCGAAGTTCGACCTCCTCTTTCAACTGCAAGAGCCAAGCATGAATTAAAACAAAACGCCTCAAACCAGTAAAATGTAAAAAGGATGCCATAATACTTACCTTATCAAAAAATCCACTTTCATCAGCTTCTCTATGGGGCAACTTGGACCCATGTTCTGCATTAATTTCCTCATCTGATGATTCCGATCCGTCAAACGTAAATAGAAATTAAGGTCATACAACCAACTTTTACATAATTTACTTTAAAAAGAGAGCAGATGAGAAGGAAAAGAAAACCCGTGAAATTGTTCACATGCAAGACAGATGAAAGACAAGCCATGATTAAGAAAATAATAAAAAGATAAGTGGAGAGAAAGAAGGTTTCAAAAATAAAAATAAAAAGCAGTAGAAGGATATTGAGCATCAAATTTTGCACGCAAAGCAAGCTTCTTGAGCCTCCTTTCCTCAATTGATGAATCATTTTCCTTGTGAATTGCATCATTCCCAGTGTCTCCTGCCTCTCGGCTCTGATACTGCTCACCTGTTTCTAGGTCTTCAAAATCACCATAAACATCATCATCATCATGATCACTACCAGCCTCCAAGATTTGACCTCTACTAGCAGCCTTTGACCAATTCCCAGTGACAAAACGATCACGAATTCCTTCAATAATTTCATCCTCTTTCCAGTTTTTGAGATTGGCAAGATTTATGAATTTGGAACAGTCCTCAGCATCTACATGGTCACTACCCAATCCTTCTCTCAATTTCTGCATTAAGGCCAGGAGTAAGAGTGCAAACACACCCATTATCAAGTTCATGCATATGGACCAATTTTCTAAAGGAGTTAAAATTCTATTTATCAAGTAAAAGAAAATAAAATAACTAGTTGATGGTAACAATGGTTGATACAACAAACCTTGTTTCCCTCTCCTTTTGGCTTGAAGAATTCATCATCCTCACTTTCTTCATCCTCACTACTATGATGTGCTTCATCAACAGAATTTGTTGATTGTGAAGCAGATCCCTCACCATATACCAATTGCATAAGATTAGTATTTTGTTTTGGGATGGTTCTTTCCACCAAGGATTCTTTCCACCTTGAAACATTCCCCATTTCATCTCCTACGTGGCCAATCAATAAGACATGTTAAATATGCAAGTTATGACAAAAAGCAATCTTATGAAAATTCTACCTCAAAAAGAAACTGATGAAATTAACAGTGAAAAATAGAATTTGATGAAACAAAATACAATCACTGGAAATTGATACCAGCTTTCTTTTTCCTTCTAGTTATTTATCCCTATTAAATACCATAACATAAAATACTTTTCAGCAAGCCCATTATGAATTTTACAATGGACATAGGATTCAAAGTGAAAAGAGAAATCATACCATCTGTTTTTTTATCCTCTCCATCTTCCTCCGAAGAATACGAACCAGAAAATGACAGGTTATCTCCATCATCTTCACTTTCTTCATCATCTTCATCTAAATCCTAGAATGGAGTGAATGGACAGACTATAGGTATTAAAGAAGAGAGAGAAACTACTCCACAATCATAAGAATCAGGACATTATTTTGACAGAATAAGAATTATGACAATTTATTTATTTTGTTTGATAGGTTGAATGATAAATACGATATTGTTAACCAAATATATTTCACATCTCTAAGAACAAACAAGTGAGGAATGAAATAAATCAGTGCCAATTTAAAGCCTTGAAAGAGAACTCTCAAAATCTCCAAAATTCTCATGAAATTCTTCACGTCATGGATTAATTTTCACTCATTTTGTGGCCTTTCTGCCTTGGATCTTTCGGAGGGGGTTCAGAAAATGAACTATGTATAATTGATAGGCAGAAAACCTCACTGGTTGATTTGGTTTGGTAGGGACCTGGGGGGCGAACTTTCTTGTCTGTAGCATGAGAAGTCAAATTTTGGAGATACCTCCAACCTGGCCCTTAATAAATTATTGGCTTAAGAAAACAGAAAAGATACACTTGCATGAGCCAGCGATGGCGTCCATTGCCTGTGGCCTCATCTCAAGTTTAGTCTCATAAGAAAAAAAAAATGAAAAACATTACATCCATGAAGAGCCCCAGTGCAGTATTAAGATGAAATCATCACATCAAACAGATTGAAAAAATTAGAGGGCCTCCAAAGGCATTCTCATCCTCCTTTCACATACTTCACCTCAGCCCACAAGGTCCACAAGAACATTGACAAATATAAGTTGCAGGAACAAAACAAATAAGAAGTGGATCTCTGACATCAATCTCCAACCCTTCCCCACCACACCAATTATCAGAGACAGTTTTGTTAAGTGACCATGACATGCAGCAAGATAATTACCTTTAGATCATTATCATGAATTTCATCTCCAAAAATAGCTTTTCTCCTCAGCCTTCCATCATGGAACTCAATCTTTTCCTCGAAGTTAGCTTTTGAAGAGGGCTGCAGTTCTGATGAATTACTGTTTTCTTCTTCAAGGCCCTCTTTACTAGTTACAGTTGCATCTTCTTTAGTAGCATGATCTTGCTCTAATGATGCCGAACCATCCAAATCTTCAGAATCAGTTCCTTCATCAGATCCATCAGCATCATTTTCACCCTCAACAGCTTCATGAAGACCATTTAAATCATTGGCTTCAGATGAAGCATTTGGCTTTCTGGCAAAAAGAGAAATGAAGCTTTTTTCTAACTTCTCATCAATTGAATATTTAGTATTCTGAAGTGATTTCACCAAGACTTCCCCTACATCACGATCCTTTCCTGGAGACACCAAAAATTTCACAGAATGAAAACAATGGCAGATGTATTATTAAAAAGAAAAGCAAGGAACAAAAAGGCAGTCATAATGATATGTGAATGCCAACATAACAGCCTACTGTCCTATGCATTATTCTGCATAAAAAATGTTAGAAGATTAAAACAAAACAGTTAATATCCAACCACCAAAAAAAGTGCTAGCTCTATTCAGGTAAAAGGAAGAGAGTGGATGGTGCTAAGAATGATGCAAGGAAAAAACGATTTTATATAAGCAAGATGTAATGTAAGTGATCATTTATCCATATAGCACTTATGGGCAAATGCAAAGACATATACAAGACCTTTCTTTGCCGCTTCCCCATTTTCATCATCAACCTTAGAAAACTGTACAAGATGGTCATTTATGTTTATGTAGACAGCATCCTTGTCATACAGGAGATCCCCAAGACCAGACAAAGGTGCATAAAATAGTTTGTCCCTGTCTCGCAATCCCTTCTTTTTGGCTGCTGATGGTAAGGGGCAGGGATCAGCTAACCCAGTAACACCAGCTAAACTGTGATCACCAACACCAGCAATATGCACCTGATTCACAAATATTTCATAATAAATTAAACCATATTAATAATTCATAATGACATAACATAAATGAAAAAAAAATAATGACTAGATTTCATAAAATTTTATAGTTTTTCTATTCCCCTTTTTTGGAGCCTTTGTATATTTCCTGTGTACCTTGGGTTCGTCCCCTTTGTTTTTAATACATCTCTGCTGTTTTGCGTATCAAAATAATAATAATAAAAATTTCATTTTATTTTGAAAAAAAAAATAACTGTAGTATATCATTGACCTAGGGGAAAAAAGTAAGGGACGATGTATTTCTATTTCTGTCATAATATCCTTATAGATTTGATAATAATTTAATCAAAAGGGAAATATTTTCATTCCAACAAATTTATTCATTGAAAAAGGAAACCAAGAAATAGAAATAATGATCTAGAAGCACTAAAAAGGCAATGGACGGTGTGATGTTGGTTTGACTTCACACAAATCCAAGGGAAAAAAAGGCATAAAACAAGGAAATAAGAGAGATAAGACATACAGAAACAGAGAGAGAAGTGAGAAAGAGGAGGTAAAGAAAAAGAGAAACTAAGGTCGGAAACCTGCAACCCAGAAAACAGAAAGGCAACGACCGAGATGAGCAGTGTTGTTAAAAGTAAAAGGCAATGTCAAGGTGATAAGCTCCTTTTAGCCTATGGCAAGAGGTGAAAAACAATGCGATAGCCTAACTATAGTAAGACGATAATATATATATTACCTATTCAATACTCAACCAATATGAGTGTTGTCTTCAACAATCAACACCATTAATGTTTCACCCCTTATGTGTCATATAAATTAACAAAACAACAATAACTATCTTAAGTGTTAAATAGTATAACCCGCATCATATGAAACATCACACTGTTTAGAGATATTCAACCTGTCTAAATAAACATCCTAATTTTTCAAATATTTAAAAAGCAAAATAAGAGAGAAGCTTTAGGCATCATTATTAAGTAAAAAGCTGAATTATATTTGTTACGGTATTGTAGAATTAGAAACTAGTTGAGAAAAGGAAACTTCATGTATTCATGTAGAGTTAGGAAACTTCATATTCTTTCTTCTTTGGTTTGGGATTGTCTTGTATATATATAGGTGGTTTGTGATCAATGAATAATACAATTTTTCCTTCAATTAATTCCGATTACATGGTATCAGAGCATAGGGTTTTAATTTGCCCTAAAAAGGAAAAAATTTTAGAAATTTTGGAACATAACACAGGATCTGCCGACAAGCTACTCAGAGCGACTTTAGGCGACCGTCATCTCATTGAAACGACCACCACAAGGCGGCTGCTCATCACCGGGAGGAGAATCTCGACATCCAGATCCTTACCTTTGCGAGTCACGGCGGCGTTTCGTAGTCTCGGGCTATCCGCTGACGTCGAGAAGGGATGCGATGAAGCCACCCGCCGACAACCGGCTTCCTCCTCTGATTCGTCTCGTTTGTGAGCTTCCCCGAGACACCTCCCTTGTCGAGGCTGCGTGTAGTGATTTTCAAAGGATTTTGTATCCAACATCCCTATTTTTCTAGGGTTTCGTGCTTTTCTCCTTGTTTTCTTCAAGATCCAAAGGTGTTTTGAGGATTGTAAAGCCAAGTTCTATTACAGTGCAGTTTTTTTGTGGAAATGTGGTCCTTTTTCTTGCAAGATCCTATTTTTCTGGTATTTTTCGAAATTTTAGAGGTTTGTTCAAGTTAGATATGCTTCTATGACTAACACAAAACCCTCAAGAGGAGTTATGTGTCATTATTGCCATAATCCGGAGTATGCGGCTAGAATTGTAGAAAGTTGCAAAATAAAATCAAGATTTCGATGGCTGCATTATCGGAAATCACTTAAGTTTGCATCTACTTAAATCACTGCAATCCACAGTAAAGTAAACCAACACATGTTGTCTTTAAGTCTTCTCACATGGGTCATTGACTGCAGGCCACAATGTATGACGGGTAATTCGATTTATTTACTAAGTTTGATCTTACCCTTCTATCTTTCTTGTTACACTTGCGAGATACTCTTGTATCATTAGTCGAAACAGCTAAATCATTTATCTGTCGCCCTTGACGCTGTTAAAGGTTTACCACAATTCTCTTTTAATTTAATTTCTATGAGTAAGCTCACTCGTACACTTAATTGCAGTATCTCATTCTTTCCTGATCATTGTTTGATTCATGATCTTTCGTGAAAGCGGTGGTCAAGACACGAGTACGAGGTCTCTACATCTCACGAAGCAGAGGCGCTAAAGTGCATTGCTTGATGCAGGTTGTCACTGATCGAATCACATTGTCGCATAGGCATCCTTACTCTACATTGAAGAAGAATTTATATCCTCAATTTTCTAGTCTATCCTCATTGAACTGTAAGTCGTGTCCATATGCTAAGCTTCATTATTATTGCATTTGAGTCATAAATCAATAAACGAGTTCCGCTCCTTTTGAGTTAGTTTCATTCAGATGTTTTGAAGTCCTTGTCGATTATGTTTCCTAGGTTTAAATATTTGTTCACTTTGTTTGACTAATTTCTCTCGCGTCAATTGGCTTTATCTAATGAAAAGTCATTCTAAACTTTTTCTCTGTTTTATCTCTCTGTGCTGAAATTCAAACTCAATTTCATGTCTGGGAGGGGGGGGGGGGGGGGGAAGTCAGGCAGGAGTAATGTATGAGATGTTGTCGAACTTTGGTCGCCATGTTACAGCTATGGGATTAACCCGTGGTACTCTTTGTGTTGATACACCCTCTCAAAATGGGGTGGTTGAGAGAAAGAATAGACATCTTCTTGAGACTGTCCGGGCTCTTTTGTTCTAAATGCATGTTTCCAAACACTTTTGAGGTAGATCTGATCTCACCACATGTTTCTTGATTAATAGAGTGTCACCGTCAATTCTAAATTAGGCTACTCCTTACCACCAGTTGTTTCCAAATAATCTATTGTTCTCTATTGCTCCCAAGGTGTTTGGATGCACATACTTTGTTAAGATGTCAAAATCCATAGTCATACAAACTCGTCAAAGTCCTTAAAGTGTATCTTTGTGAGATATCCTCATGTTTAGAAAGGGTATAAGTGGTATTGTCCCACTCTTCGACGTTACTTTGTGTCATCTGATGTTGCATTCTTTGAAACTACCCAATTTTCCATGTCGTCTACTGTCACTAGTTAGGAGGAGGATGATGATTTATTGGTCTATACGGTTTCCTTATGAGTCCCTACTTTAGCTCTTGCTCCTATATTCACTGCTCCAGCTCCCGTTCCTGTTAAACCTCCCATTACTCAAGTATACTCTCAACGCCAAAACCCTTCAATCTCAAGTCCAACACCAACTACTTCGTCATCAAATCCAGTCTAGAATGATGATCTTTTGATTGCTCTCCATAAAGGTAATCGTCGGTGTGCTCACCCAATATCTTCATTTGTTTCCTATAACCATTTATCGTCTTCCTCTTGTTCCATTATTGCATCCCTTGATTCATTACCCTCTTCATAACACTGGCCAAGTGAGAACTTATGTCTGCTGGTTGGCGTAGTCAGCATGGTGGAAGAAATGCGAGGCTTTAGATAACGATGGTATATGGGATTTAGTACCTACCTGGAAAGAAGGATAATTTGTCTTTGGTGTTTAGTAAAGTTTAATCCTTATGGGTCTATTACTAGATTGAAGGCTCATCTTGTGATACATTTTCTCTTTATGTGGAAGGCGACATGCAATCGCACTTGTTCATCTCCCTTGTTTCATCTTATGATTGGGACTTGCATCAACGATATCGAGAATGTCTTTCTATATGGAATCTTAAATGAAGAAGTTCTACGTGGAGCTTGGTTTGTGCTCGAGGAGAGATAGGAAGGTGTGTTGTCTTGAAAATACATATGGTTTGAAACAAAGTCGCCGTCTTTTTGGTTTGGCAAATTCGGTCGGAGTAGTTGGAAACATTTGGCATGTAGAAGGAGTTATTACAGCCTCTGTCTTCTATAAAATTCCCGATTACGATATTATTCTATTGGTAGTGTATGTGGATGATAATGTCATCACTGGGAATGACTCCAAAGGTATATTATCTCTTAAATCATTTCTTTACAGTCAATTTCACACAAAGGATTTAGGAATGTTGAAGTATATTTTGGGTATTGAAGTCATGAGAAGTAAGAAGGGAATTTTGTTATCTCAACGGAAATATGTGCTCGATTTTTTATCTAAGACAGGGAAATTGGGTGTCAAACCGTGTAATACTCCTATGACTCATAATGTGTTGATCACTAAGGAATGAGACATATTTGAAGACCATGCGAGATACAAAAGATTGGTGGGGAAATTGAATTATCTTACAATAACTCGCCGGGATATCGCTTATTCAGTAAGTGTTTTGAGTCAGTATATGTCATCTCCCACAATCAGTCACTAGGCAGTTGTAGAGCATATCCTATGCTATTTGAAAAAAGCTCCTAGACGTGGAATACTGCATAAGAAGCATGGTCATACCAGGATTGAGTGCTTTTTTGACGTAGACTGGGAAGGATCAAAGGAAGATAGAAGATCCATCTCAGAATATTTGGAGGAAATTTGATCTCATGGAAGAGTAAGAAGCAAAGTGTTGTCTCGCGGTCTAGTCTGGTCAGTATAGGTAGCGCGGTCGTATGCAAGATCATGGATCGTTGGCTATTGATGGAAGTGAGCATCAGAGTAGCGGTGTAAATAACCAGTCATCCATGCTATGCGACATCTATTAGATTTTTCATAACGATAATATAACTAGGAATATATTAATCATTGTCAATAAGATTAATTAGGATAATCTGCAGCAAAATAACAACTAGATGTTTCTAAATACTGGTGGATGCATTCAGTGCTGCATGCAGCAAGTGAGCTGTATATCTATCTCAACTAGATGTATAATATTGTAGAATTAGAAACTAGTTGGAAAAACTTCATGTATTCATGTAAGTTAGAAACTTCATATTCTTTCTATTTGATTTGGGATTGTCTTGTATATATAGGTGGTTTGTGATGATAGATAATCTGAGTTTCCTTGATTAATTCTAATTACAATATTCATAGAAGAAACCGCCAAAGTGGTGACTCAATAAAGTACAAGGAAAACAAACCAAACCCTCGGAGAAGACAACTACAACAAAAGACAAAAAGCAGTCGAACTGAAACAAGAAAAACAGCCAACATAGGAACTCTCCAGAAGAAGGCAGCCCTCCCCCCCTCCAAAACCACCCAGCTGACAGAAAAAAACTGAACAACATGCCTCAGTCACTTAGAACCCAGCCACTCAATGAAGTCAACTAGTGTCTTGGGGCTTTCTTTGATACACGACTTAGTCTCCGCCCACAAGAAGTACACAAAGGAGGTCTTCAACTTCTGGATTGACAGCACCTCCTTGTCTTGAAGAACAATCTCATTTCTTGCCTTCCAAACAGCCCAAAAGAGACATAAGGGTCTAGCCCTCCACTTCCTTCGTCTTTTGCCTACAAAAGGTCCCTTCCACCCTTCCAAAGCAAACCTAATTGAGCAAGGAAAGACCCAAAAGACTCCAAAAAAAGAGAAGAGCTCCCATAAAAAGCCTTGTTTAACACAATGTAATAATAAGTGGTCTATTGTTTCTTCATTCCTTTGACACAAAAAGCACCTGTTTGCCAAGTGTCTTCCTCTCTTGTGAATCTGGTCAAGGGTTAAAACCCTTCCCCAAGCTGCCTCCCAAGCAAAGAAACATACTCTAGGCTGCATCTTAGGTTGTCATTTAATGTTTACTGGAAAATGAAGGAGTGGCAGAATCCAACACTTTAAGAAAGGATTTAACAGAGAAACTGTCATTTTTTTCCATAATATCTTCTCCTCCAAGCTTAATTGTACTATCTTCCAGCTTTAACACAGAAAATAAAATAAAACATTGACCTCCTCTGTTTCCCAATCATTGAAAAGTCTAAAGAATAAAGGGTTCCAACCTCCTCCCCCACCCCCACCCCCACCCCATCCGAACTCCAAACCTCGTTGACCAAAGCATTCATAAAAGCAATAGCATAAAGAGTGGATAAAGCAACACATAAAGGCACTGGCCCACACCACTTGTCCTTCCAAAAAAGCAGCCTTGCTCCATCACCCCTTTCAAACACCAATCTTCTAGCCACCACCTTCCATTCCCTCCTTATTGCTTTCCAAACCCCTACCATATAACTAGCACTCACAAATTTAGTACACCAACCCCCTTGCTCCTCCCCATACTTTCCTCTTATTATTTGATTCCAAAAGGCATCTCTCTCAATCATAAACCACCAACTCCATTTGCAAAGAAGAGTCCTATTAAAGATCAAAAGCTTCTTAACCCCCAAACCCCCTCTTTTCTTATCAAGGAAAACAACCTCCCATTTCACCAAGTGAGATCGCCTTTCAAGGGCCCCTCCTCCCTAAAAAAAAATTCCTTTGGATTTGTTGGAGTTCTCGAGTCCTAGCAATCCTAGGGTAGGAAAAGGAACAAAATAAATAGGGAAGTCTAGTCATCGTGTTTGAATCAAAGTGATCCTTGTTGCTGAAATGTAAAACCTCACATAGTTAATCTCATCCCAGTCTCTTCTATTATTCATCCCACGCCGCCACCAATTTAAAGGAAGCACCCAGTGGCCCAGCGAATAAGTAGAGGAAGGCTGCCAACCTTACATTATCAGCCATCCAAATCCTGCGTAGCCATCCTCCATCCCCTAAGAGCAAATTCACTTTTATCCTAAATTTATCTTTAGACTTGAAATAGGAACTCAAACCACATAAGTAACCCGACCTGAAGTGTGTCATTTGATCCTTGGAAGCCTTATAAAAAATCTGAGTATCATCTGCAAACAGAAAATGCAAGACATCAAACACTATCAACTCCTCTTCCCCTCACTTGACATGGTGTTAGGAAACACGCTTCCGCCCTCTTTATTATGCAACTTGAAGCCTCCATCACCATCACAAAAATATAAGGAGATAGGGGATCTCCTTGCCTCAACCCCCTTGAGCTTTGGAAAAAACCCAAAAGTGTACCATTCACCAAGATGGAAAAGGAAGCTATAGATAAACACCACCAAATGCACCCTATCCACTTATCCCCAAAGCCCATCTTGCCACTTGACTAATTTCAATCCAATCCGTGGTCTGTAAAACAATGTCTAATTAACACAAGACAACCTCTCTTTGCTCTTTAACATTTAGTCAATTACCACATTTACAATGAGGGATAAATCAAGAATTTGTCTTCCTCACATGTTGGACCTTCGAAATCAAATACGTTGACACCAATCTGAGCCTATTCACAAGCACTTTGGCCAACCACTTATCAACCCACCTCTTTAATTGGTTTAGGGCCTTGGATTTTTGGGTGGCAATGTTTCCAAAATTAAAATTTACATCCATTCATCAAGACTAGATTGATAACCCTAAACCCCTCCATCTTCTCTATTAACTATGATATGACATTTGATTTTTTGTCGACAATATAACATTTCATCTTATACTTTGTTCAATCTAAAATTAGATTGAATGAGATTATCATCTAAGTATATTTAATTGTAACTCATAGTTAAAGGCGATTCACCTCCATACCTTGCGCCTCATCCCAAGCCAATTGCCTACATGTTGCCTCTTTGAAGCCACCTTGCTTAGGTCCTCAAGAGACGACTTTTATCAGCCTTGCCTGATCTAATGACCTAGGTGACATAAGTGATCACCTTTGATAACAATGGATGAGAGCAAAAGTAAGCCAAAACATCAAAGACTCTTGTTTTCTCTCAATCTATTGTTGTTTGATTTTTTCTAGGCACATTTACAACTTGATTAAGGCTCACGCCTCAACCCTAAAAGCATGAAAAGCATGCTTGAGGCATACCCCAATCATGCCTTGACCCCTAAGTCATATACATTATGAGGCTAACGTTTTGTCTCTTACACCTCAACACATTTTGCAAACACCTCGACATGCACCTGAAGAACGTCTTTTATTACTTTGGTCCACACCAAACATAGAGTTAGGAGATTAATTGATCTCTTTGAAATTTGGATAACTTGGAAAGGAATAATAGAAGAACATTTAAAGGTGTGGAGGAATCATGTATGGAATTGAAGATTTGCAGCAAAAGTTTTTATTGTACCGCCTCTTTGTCAAGTGCATTTTAATGCACTCTTTATGCTACCATCTATCTATTTATCTATATCTTCACGTGTTTTTCTAAGGGTTATGCTACTACTACAAATGCAAAAATGAACTAATATCAGTAAGCGGGTTGAAACCTTTGTGTGTTTAACCAAATAAAAAGTTAAGCAATTCTTAATGAAAAAAGAGCTAGTATCATGTAAATTAAGAAACGTATAATGAGGAATCGTGCCAAGTCGAAAGGGTTAAGAGCAGGGAGAGGGAAAAAAGAAACCTTAAAAACAAGACATCAATATGCCTAAAACAATAATAATTGCCACACCCCCACACCTATTGTTAAAATACAGATAAATTGTTTCATTTAAATAAATAAATAGATTTGCTCCAGGATATAAAAATAATGATCCCCAGTGGTGGCTTAATGTTTCATGACATAAGTCTTTTCCCTTTCTCATGAAAAAGAGTGCAATTCTTACTAATCCATATATGACAGGGAATAAAAAAATGGAGTTTAAGAATGCATACCTTAGTTCCTTGCTTCAAATTGCAGCCTCTTAAGTAACCATAAAGTGTGATATTCCTGTCACATTTGTTATTCAATTGCACCCTTTCTGGTGGTGTGACATCTTCAAAACGATCCACCAAAATATAAGGATGAGAAGCTCGCCAAGACAAAGGATGAAACTTCATAACAGATATGAACCTTGCAAGATTATGAATTTCACGCTTAGGGTACCTATCAACCAGAAAAGTAGAACAAACCTAGTGAGAACACGTGCAGATATTATAAATACTACAAAGTCTGATGTAAGCATATGATCCTCAACAGAGAGAACTATGATCCTTACTTCCCATGAATAAGACCCGATAAGTAAAATAATTTAGCTCCATCGTATATTTCAGTCCAAAATCGATGCTTAAGACGTTGCTTTGTTTTTTTCAGTTTCTTTGCATCCTTAAATTTATCAAGGTGTGTGAGAACTCCCATAACCTTGGGGAATCCATGAACTTGCAAAATATTAAGGAACTCAAAAGTTTCCTACAAAAGAAAAAGGGAAAGTTCATCAGAAACCCAGGCAGCATCACCAGAAAATTGCAAATAAGTACACAAAGATGCAATATAATAAGAAAAATTACACCGATGCAGAAAAGATGTGACTTGATTAAAATGATATTATACATGAAGATCCATAAATTTCAACAAAGTCCATTAAAATTATTAATCTTGCATAACCCATTCAGGAAATTGCTAAATATAAATAAACAAGTCAATTCATCAACAGCTAGAAATCATTTGATAATACCACAACCAAACATTTTAAAGGCATTAAGCTCAAATACCACTGAAAACTCGTATAACAGCTCAATTACCACTGCAGACATGAAAGCAATTAACAGAATATTCAGGTCATAATGATATCTCACTAAGAGCAAACATCAAACAATAATAATGAGAATCTTCAAGACTTATAAATACAACACTAAGAAGAAAACATCAACCAAAAGGAAGAAAATATCTCACCATTTCAAATCCATAACTCCCATCTATAAGAAGCAATGCTAAATCAGCAAACTTTGCAGCATCAATCATTCCATTAATATCATTTGGGCATTCCACAAACTGTAGTCGCCTACTCTTTCCTACCATACCAATGTATCAACCATTTAGGATTCAAAATCATTCCATTAGGATTCAAGTAAGCTTCAAGAAAATATTAACACTGAAACAGGAAAGTTTATTTCAAAATCAGCCAGAACTAATTAATAATTGAGGATGAAGGGTAAGCATAAACCTGATACAATGGTTATTGGGCCTCGAACCTCAGGTAAATTATGCTTGGTGTAATGTTTCACCAAAGATTTTATTAGAAGTGACTTTCCTACCTGCAATAGAAAACTTAAAGCTCAAATATCTAAAAAGCAATCAATTATTGTTCCAGTAGAAAATTAATGACTTATTTAGCATAGAAAAGTTGAATACCTGAGGAGGCCCATGGACCAGAACAACAAATGGAGCCGGTTCTCCAGTCGATCGATCAATTGTTGGGATATGAAGCCTACGCTGCTCTTTCTCTGTAGCACGTGATTGTAGACGCTTGGCTTTCACTGATGAACTAAAAGTAAACGCCTAATAAACACAAGCAAACATATCCATATGATTAATTAAAATTACTAAACTTTGTCTGCTGCCACATACAACTAAATGGAGCACTTTTGCTTAAATAAGCACTTGAAACGCATGAAAATAATGCAGGATTATGCTTTTTCTCTCAAGCTCACTTCCTCTTATCAGATTTTGATTTTTTCTTGGCAGATGGGCCTGCTTGGCGAGATCTATGAGATCTATGTGGTTGGACATCTCCATTACCACTAACTCCAGCCATATGGGTTTCTAGGCAAAGATGTCTTCTAGATATTATCCTGCAAGAAAAAAGAATAACCTCAATTGAAAAAAAATTTATAAGCGCAAGAAAATCAAAAACAGTGGCCCCTCTCATCCAGAACCCCACCTACTCAATAAAATCACTTTCTGCTATGAGCATCCTAACCTAAAAGGACAAACTTTTTAATAGAAGTACACATCAAAGACCAAGTTGAGCTCCGGAAAAAGGCTCTGAGCAGAGAGGAGAGATGTGTTCTTAAAGATACAGAAGGAAGCAAAGCAGGAGATGAAGGGAGAAATTACTGCGCGCCGGAAAAAGAATCGCCCTCTGGTAAGTTTTCGGAAAAAACCCCTTCTGATGCAGACCTGGAATATGCCGGGGCAAAGGCGGCCCACCCATGTTATAGAATCGTCGAACTAACGACCTCAGGATTTCAGACCAAGTGGAAGAAGACTGGTACGCCGTCCAGAGTTTCAGGGTTGGAACTAGTGAGCCTAAGGGTCGAGGATGAGGGGGAAGACGATGCACGCGCTGAGAGGAGCGTCAATTCAGATGGCAAGAGGCTAGGGAACGAGTTTTGTACGGAACTAAGGCTTTTAAAAATAAAAATCCGAAATATGATGTTAGTTTCAAAATAATGCCAAAAGTAGTGCGGGTTGGAAATTGTAGTCAATTGTTGGCGTTGTGAGCGGCGAGTTGTGCGAATTGCGTGGCGTTATGGCGGTTATTGGTCTAAAATTTTAATGGCGTTGGGAAGCAGCAGCTGTGAGCGTTATATTCGATTCCACTTCACCCGCTTGCGTTTATAAATAACTTTTCTTTATTCTTGCTCATTGACGACTTTTTCGGCGGCGAGTAGTTCAGTTCGATCCGGTGCTTGACTCTCAGGGTTTGTTTCTCTGTACCATGTTCTCGGTTGTTTTGTTTAGGGTTTATTTGTTTTCGTTTCTGTTTAGGGGTTTTTTGTTTTGGTTTCTGTTTAGGGTTTTTTAGAATTGGTATATTCTTGTGGGATTAGCGAACACCATTTATATGGATGATGACCTCTTATTATGATTTTGTTGGTTTAAGACCGTTATTTAGTTATATCATAAAAATGATGAGATCATATAGAGTCAGTTCAATCCTTTCTCCTGAGTTCTCTTTTTGGAGGCATGTAATAAGAGTGGAATGAAATACAGAAGGTCTTGCATGAAGTGGGTTTCAAATTTTTCCCCATTTTCTTTTCTTATCCTCCTTCAGGTCTATATTTTGATCAATAATTCATTAAGGGCATATTTATAGTTTGTTTATAAATAATTGTCCCTGAGTTATTTGTTTATAGTTTTAAAAACTATGTTATGTTCTCAAGCAAGAGAAAATATGATTGTTTGTTTTATATTTGTTAAAGCTATTTATTTTCGAAATAGAAAAGCACGTGTTTGATTTTGAAGCTTGCTTTTATTTAAAAAGTCAGAGAACACAAAATATTAAATTAAAAAAACTAGAAAATGATAGAAAATTGGTTTTTTTTGAAAAATGTTTTAACAAATCACCATTTGTAGTATTTTGTTATGATAGAAACTTGAGCAGATGTCATGGGCCATTCTCTCTATATATCACTTGACTAGACGATCGAGTCGACCGGAGTCCCAACCGGTTTCAGTTTAGTTAAACCATTTCCCATACTTGTCGAGTGAAAGAATAAATGGGGTGGGGTAGGTTTAAGCAGAATAAGAAATTTTCATTCTTATCTTGTTTAATTTTAACGTTAACTTGTTGTTAAAAAATGCGGCTAAAGCTTTGGAAGAAGTAGGCTGATGCAAAGTTATATGTTGTTGTTTGTGGATTATTGTTGATTATAGAAGAAAGGGCCCGGCTGAAGCCACTTTGACTCAAATTTTGGACCCACGAGGTCGTTGTATGATATTAGTAGTGTTGGTTGTGTTTTATGCCAGGTGTATGTTGGGTAGAGCAAAATTACGAGGAAGCTCTGGTACTATATATCATGAGGGCGATGTAAGGGGCACGATTGGGACCATTTAATTTATAAACAAAATGCAAAGGATAATCATTTCTCATATTATTTAATTTCATTTTACTTCATTTAGACCAGATTGAAATTAATAATACATTTCCTCTATTCAGTAATGTGCTACGATGTGGTCATATAGTGAGGGCCCGATAATGATGTAAATACGATGGAAACAAAGCTTAGTGTGCCTTTGGAAATCTTAGGTTATTTTTGTTTGAACAATTTGGAGATATCATATTTTCCAAGCACACCCATTGACAAGCGGAAGTTGAAACAATTCTTTCAGTGTATCCTCCAAAATGCGGAAATAGGTTCCAGCTATTTTCTGAAATGGAACAGATAGATCTTTGAATGTTGAACATAGTTCACACAAGTCATTGAGGAAATTGGTGTTTGTTGAAATTCGTTAGAATACAGGCAAGCCGAATCAATCTGTGGCGTTAAATTGACTATGGTTGTGGGCCTAGTAGCGGTCGGATCTTAGATCTGAGGAGGCGTATGGAATGATGATGCTTGCGCTTATGGAAAAGGTAATGATAAATCTGATGAAGATGTTAATGATGAATATGATGATGATGTTAATGATGAATATGATGATGACTTACATGTTCAAGCCGATAGACATGTTTCATCCTTCGGACCTAAATCGGGTTTTGGAGAATGAACGAGGATATTTATTATCTGCGCATGCATTATCTTGTGATGTCGAATATCGCGTGGAATGGCGATGTGAGGCGGAAGAGTCAGCCTGTCGATATCACCTACCACCCACACCTTGTTTTGAACATGTCGAAAACATAGATATTGCTATTTCAAGCGGTTGGACTCCATAGAGAGCGAGAAACTGACTATTATGCAGTGGTGAATTTGTAGTTGGGCAAGTTTTAATTCTAAATCCAGTGCAACAGGGTTGCAAAGATTTACTCCATTAGAGCACCGGGGGATTTGTTGTTGTCCTCCTCGAAAAATTGCTCGTCTTAAGATGTAAGAAAGAAGTAGAAGAATGTCAATGTCAATGGAAGAATTTAGTGCCGTAGTCGTGAAAGATACCCCAGCTTATTTGCGATCCATGAATATACGGGGCCATACTTGTGCCGTCAATTATGCGAGGCAGGAGACCATCATCAAGCTGGACTCAAGTTGGTTGCATCTTATCTGACGATAATTAAAGCACGATTTCACGTTATCCTATTTGCTATTCAAACGTGCGTTATGGAGAAATGGGGATATGAAATTTCATATAAAAAGCCTTGGATGGAAAGCATAAGGCATTTAGACACTTGTTGGTGATTTTACCCGAGTCATACTCTGAGATCTCCACGTCTGTTCTTGGCCATAGAAACAGCAAATCACGGATGTGTTGTCATTGGAAAACCATCTCCCATGGTGTAGCAAACAATGAGACATTCCAGCGTGTTTCCTGGGCATTCAAGCCATCTATTGAAGGGTTCGCAAATTGTCGTCCGATCTTGAGCATTGATGGTACACATTTGTATGGGAGTATAAGGGACATTGTTGATTGCTATGGGATGTGAAGCCCGAAATAATCAGTTGTTCCCATTGGCATTTGCCTATTCTGAAGGCAAGAACATTGATAGTTGGGGATGGTTCTTGGCACCTTATCGAAAATAGAGTAACTTCAGCCAGACGGGGATGTGTGTTATATCGATAGACATCCGGGTATTATAGCGGTATGAAGCGATCCTCATCTTCGTTGGGATGTACCATATACCTATCCACGAGATGCGCATGCTTCATCTTACGAAGCAATTTTATGACCGCTTGAAGATAAGCGTGAAGGGCGGTATCTTGAAGCGGTGTTGCGTGACACCACGGAAGGCGAATAGGCGTATGGCTCTGATTGGTAGAATTAATCTTGAAACCTTTACAATGGTTAGAGCGATCCTATTCCGTTATGAGCTTTCACATGATGGAGGTCGAAGATATGGGATAATGACAACGATATGTGAGAGGTATTTAACGGTGTTCTTGTCTTAAAGGGGCACGCGACTTACCAATCCTTTGCATTGGTTCGGTTATTTCCCGCTATACGCGGTTGCCGTTGCGAGAACGAGGTCTTTAGATTGACATCGATGAAGCAATTCACTCCATATGTTGATGCTCAGTTCGGTGTCGTGGTTAAAGTGGTCGATGGAAGTATTCTTTACGATCATACGGGGGCAGATTTCTGTAAAGTCCGGGGTGGTCGCATTCATCACTTGAACTTAAATGAAAAGAAATTCACGTGGTAAGACGGCGGTATATGGATTCCAGTATAGCCATATCATAGCGGCGTAATAAACGCCGATGTGTTGATTTTCGGTCATTTGTTGGTACTACCTTCTGTGATCTTATTATTATGACACTTGGCAGGCTTGTTTTTATCCACGTATTGATGAGTAGTGGCCTCTTTATGATGGTCCCGGCGATCATAGCTCTGGAGTCAATGAAATGAGTAAGTGTTTGTCGTCGACCCGTTTGCATAATGAAATGGACATTAGGGAGGGGAAAACCAAGATAAAATGTGGGTTGTGCAAACAACATGGTCACAATCGGCGGTCTTGTAAGAGTAGAAATCAAGTTTAGTAGTAGAGGCCTGTGTTGAGCAAGGCAATTAGTTGTTTGTTTGTGAATGAGGCCTGTGTTTTATTTTGTGGTTGTTCTGTATAAGACTTATGTACTAGTGTATATTTCTTGTAAACGAGGCCCCGAATATTTTATAGTTGTCTTGTATCAGACTTATTCTATTGAATGACCTGATCTTAATGTCGTGTTTATTGTAAATTCTAGCTATAATTAATATTGCTAGTATTTGACAATTCTACGGATTGTTCACGTATTATAGGCGTGGCGTTCGGAGGTTCGTGATGCGGATCAGTCGGACTCACATCACGATCTTGCTGCTGCTTGAGACCAGACGATCACCTTGGTGATCTGGAAGCGGAGTGCGTAATTTGTTAGTGTGATTCTTATTAGTAGTTTGTCATAATGTAATTTATACATAACCACCTTTAAATTTGGATGTTTCATTTAACTTCTACAGTCTGCGGGAGATCATCAGCGTGACGGCCGGATGAGAGCACCGTATGCATGTGGAGGATGGATATTCGGATCCGGCCATACGTGATTAGGTGCAGTTTTGCGGTATATCACGTTTGGGCGCATCGCGTTCGATTGGCCGCCATCAACGCACTTTCGTCGAGAAGATGGCGACCGAGACACACCGTTCCATGTGCGGTAGGGAAGTAGCGTTACCTTACGGGCGTCGCCATCACTCCTTGGCGCCCCGTATCCATGGCCCGATCAGCGCGTGTATTGTTCGATGTGGCGGCGTTAATGCGTAGGATTGCTTGGCGTCATCCACCGCGGTACTTCTCCAGAGAGGCCACTATCCCTTCTGCGGTGGTTATGTTTGCGATTATGCCAGCCACGATGCGGATGATGTCACATTAGGCGGTGTGCGTGTGGGTTCATCTTATAGCGGCTTAATGGATCCCTTCATGTTTGCGGACGAAGGGTGTGATGTTTATGTCTTGTCTCTGCATTCTTGCGAGATTTGACACTTCTTGTGACATATAGTTGGGCGGTGCGGTGCTACTTACATACATACCGCGGATCATGCCGACGACGGATCATGCTTAGTGGTATTAGCGGCGTATTCCTCATCTGGTGTCTTAATAGCTGCGGGAATGTGTGTTGTTGTGTATGGACGAATTGGGATGCTTTTGTATTACTCATAATTCGACCTATTGAGTCGGTAGGCTTGTTGATGAATTCTTTTTATGCAATGTTGTATTTTGGGTTGAGCTCGTCTGAAAGGCTACCTTGATTACCGTTAAATTATGGGTCGAGAAAGGAAGCGATTTATAATTTTTTACTACGCATTATAGCAACTTCATTATTTTTACCAACTTTCTCATTATTTTGTATTCGGTATGGTCATGGGAGGCGCACGTCGGGCGACCGATTTTGGCGAACACACTATGATGCAGCACCGCCCACCGCTCGGCGCCTGCGTGATGGCGATGTCGATGTGGTGATGGTGACCACGGTATCGCGATGGGTTACCGTACATCCTCGGCCCGAGCGAGTGAAACTAGCTCTTCCGCTCGGTGTAGGTGGAAATACCTTTGACACGAACATAACCCATGGGTGTGCTCCTCTATCTGAGATCGGCTAGATACGGACTCACGATCGAGGTAATGTTATGTAAAACTTTTTTGGTTCTATAGTAATTATATTCATTTTCCTGTAAAATTGTGACATAAAGTCTTCATGTAGGTCTCATAGCGACCATACGTGGGAGGTATGAGGCGGCTCCCATATATTTGTAGGCGTCGGGGAGATTTGGGCGATGTCACCGCTCTATGTTTCGAGATTGTTGAGTGGCATCGTCGGAGAGGAATCTTCTTGGCGGTTGGGATGCGACGGGGAGATACCTCCGACTTGCTCTTACGAACACTTGAGGTTGCATACGATTGATGCACGTGGATGATACGAGCGCGATTGGGCGACGTACCATGGACCATACATAGCGTTATGGGATCGCGGTCGGCTAGGATCGTGAGGCACCTTATCTTTGGGTTTATGGACTTTCATGATCCACATGCGATTAGTATCGTCGTGATAGCGGCGTTATGTGCGCATTTGCGTAGGGATGACGCGAATTCCATTTTCTGGCCCGATAGTATGGATCTTTTGGTAAGTTACAGTCATGTGTTTCTAAAATATTTTACCTAATTTTAATTAATAGATTATGTAATTATAATTCTTTCTTTGGTTCACACAGATCGCCGCCACATGGGCGACGCAGCCATTCGCTCTGGTTCACGATACCACAGTGCTTTATCGACATACATGTCATGTGCCGATCGGTGTTACGGATCGGTGAGGGTAATCGCATCGCCGTGATTTTCAGGGAAGCCGACATCACATGAGCCATTTATTAGACCTCGATTATCCACACCATCACGTATCTGGCTTTGTTCGAGTGGGGGGAGAGGGAGAGGGAGAGGGAGAGGGGGAGTTGATCGTCAAGGTTGTGCTCGAGATGGTGAGTCAGGTCATGGTCCAGACAGTGAGAGCGGTGTAGGTACACAGGTCGACTATGCCTCTTCGATACCCTCATGCCACCACTCCTGAAGTAGTTTATACCCCACACACCTACACATCACTTGTACCAGCTCGCATTGACATCACATTACTACCCCTTTGTTACATGCCTTCCCATGCGCACAGAGACTTACACGTCTGTACCTTATCCGGTGTCCAGAGCCAGCCATATGGCATTAGATATCCCATTGTCGTCACGCAATTTACCGTCCGTCATTTGCATCTGAGATGATCATCATTGACCTTTTGCACGAGTGGGATTGACTTCCGGTGGCGACCTCGTACTCGGCGTGTGTCGACTACTCCATCCATCGGATCTTATCGACCATGAACTCTCGCCTCCACCGTCGACTCTTCGACTCAGTCACCGGACTCCACAAGACCCGCATTGGTCGTGAACATTTATTTTAGGCGTCGTCCTAAGAGAAATATAAAGGTGTCATCTTGTGGGACACATTGATACATATTATTTTTATATATGAAAATTTGTATAAAATGTTTTAATATATTTAATTGTTTTGGTATATGCATGATTTGGTACATACATGTCTTTTGCATGCCTTTAGGTACATACATGTCTAATACTTCCTCCCGATTTTTATCAAAGTTCCAAAATAATACACTTTGAAATTATTTTCTAAAGATAATCATTTTTTATAAAACACATGTAAATACTTAAAATAATAAAAATTATATTTTATTTAAAATGGATTATTTTTCAATACAATACATAGTACAAGTTAATTTTATAAACGTTGAGAAAAGTTTTTAAAATCATTTTTTGATGAGTAACATTACAAATGAATATTGAATTAATATTATCAACTTAATCAATCAAAACTGAGAAAAATGAGGTCTGATTAGAACTTTAATTTAGAGGCTGAATTGAGTTTAACTTAGGTTGATTATTCTTTAATGTAAATAATTTGGGCAAGCTATTTTCTCCAACTTAGGTTGATTAATATTCAACATGTTTTTATAGTTAAATTAAATTGGTTGAGTTAGTATAATACGGCGTTAACTGTATTGTTATGTTATTAGTAGTAAGGCCATGCTTTAGCAAACATAAAAATTATTTGGGCAAGCTATTTTCTCAACGGTTGATTAATATTCAACATGTTTTATAGTTAAATTAAATTGGTTGAGTTAGCTATACTAGCCGATTGATTCCGGCATGTAAATTTTACATGCCTTACGAGTAATTAAAACTGCAGCCCGAAGACATAAAAATAGTCAATGGCCGTGTTGGGAGCAGCGGTGGCCTTTAAAGCACGATAACGAGTCTTCTGAATGCCGACAATTGAATTGGTTAATGGCCGTGCTCTATGTAAACCTTTACAAAAATCCAATACCCGCGTGCGTTCGAATGCGGCAATTTGAAATTTGGTTAATGGCCGTGTTCACTGCTTTCGGCCTTTGCCCACGTGTTTCCCAGAAGCGCGTACGCAGCATTATTTTGGAAACTAACATCATATTTGGATTTTATTTTTTTTAAAGCCTTAGTTAAGTACCGCAAAACTCTAGGGAGCGTTGATGGGACGGCTGAATCCTCGGGGCGAGAGCCTCATTATGCGTCTTGAATCCATGACGGTGAAGCTCTCGACTCGGAGTTCAGTCCGTCGGGGTTGTTCGGGGATCGGGCCCTGTTATGGATACGGGTATGGAGTTCTACCGGGCCCTTATTTCGCCTTCGGGGCGGAGCCTGGATTATCGGGCGGCCCTATGCCCTGATTCCACCAAACGGGCCTGTCTTAACGGGCTTATCCTTTGCAAATTTGCTTCAAGTCCCAGGGCTCGGGTTTTGAAAATGGGGGCGAGCCGGGATCTGCCGCTCAGGCAGTTGAGACCGTCGGATAGTATTGAGCCCACATCGGCTCTTGAGCGGGGGCGAGAGAACGCCTCGGTCCATGGGGAAGAAGACGAGCTCGAGAGGTTCGTCACGGGAAGAAGGAGACTGACCTTAGAATAGGTGCGATGATAATCTCTCTTTGATCAGGTCCACCCACATTCCCTTCTCTTGTTTTTTTGGCCTTCTTGCTTTGAGGGGTTTTAAGTGCAGGGATTCATCACCGGAGAAGGCTACGGTACCTCTTAGGGTTGTGGCGGCTGACGGAAGGGAATGAGACTCAGAGAGCCCGAGTACGATAATTGACGAAGGGGAGGAGATTGGCGCAGCTGGCCACAGGAAGAAGAAGGTCCAATGTGAGTCGGCCGAAAACTGGAATTACGGGAGATGGGAAAGCAGCTGCTTGGTTAAATTCAGTGATTTCCTAGGTTTCCCTACTAAGGGGTTTGAAAAAGAGATTTTGAATTTATTGAGAAATTTAGTGGCTTCCCAAAAATTGAGCAAGGAAAAAGGAATTTTGACAGTGTCAAAGAGTGAGCGGGAGTTAAGAAGGCGAGAACCTTATAAACTATAATGGGAATAAGATCAGCAAAGGAGGGGGAAGGGACAGGGGGAACTTATTGTTAAAGTTAAAATGAAGATTAAAATTCTTTCTTGGAACGTTAGAGGTGCGAATGCCCCTGATAAAAGAAAGGTGATCAAGAACATTCTCAGAAGCTACAGGGCTGATCTTGTTTGTTTACACAAAGCGAAGGTCGAGATGATAATTGGTGGTCGCGCGATGCAGGTGTGTGGGTAATGGTTGAATTAGAAGCGCTTAATCTTTGAGGGGCCGCGGGGGTATCATACGCTTTGGGACATGATCGAATCAGTTTAGTGGACTCGGTTGTTGGTAGTTTCTCTATTACATGCTTGTTCAGAATGCCTGAGGACGGGTTTCAATGGGCTTTCAGTGGGGTGTACGGTCCGGTTGAGAATAGTTTTAGAGAATCTTTTTGGGAAGAGCTCGGCTCGATCAAGGGCCTTTGGGACTGTCCTTGGTGCGTTGGTGGTGATTTCAATGAGGTTCTTTTCCCCTATGAAAGATCCAAAGGTGGCAGGCTTTCCAACTCCATGAGGAGGTTCTCGGATATTATGAATGATCTGGATTTGAGAGACCTCCCACTACAAGGAGGTCTACGCACTTGGAGTGGTGTGGTCTGTGGCCGGCTCGATGTCTCGTTTAGATAGATTTCTAGTCGCCTGGCATTGGAGGCCATTGCAACAGGTGACTCGGAGGCCTTCCCGGGCTATTTCAGATCATTTCCCGGGTATTGGATAGTGAATGAAACGGGACTGCGCCCTTCCGGTTGAACTTTGTGTGGTTTAAAGCATGGGGTTCAAAAGACATCTTGAAGGGGTGGTGGCAAAATCTCCATTTTTACGGGTCCTTCAGTTTCATCCTTTCCGCTAAATTAAAGGCCCTGAAAGGTATTTTGAAAGCTTGGAACAGAGATGTGTTTGGGAAAGTCGAGACTAACAAGGAAGGCTTTCTTGATTTCCTTGAGACGTCGAGAAGGTTGGGGGTTTGGGTCTCGAGGAAGCTGAGGAACGTGTGAAAGCCAGAGCTGACTTCAAAAGTTGGGCCCTTATGGAAGAGATCTCTTGGCGACAGAAATCGAGAGAGACTTGGCTTAAGGAAGGGATAGAATCTGGGTTTTTCATAAGATGGCTAACGCTCGCGGCGTGAGTGTTTACTTGACATTTGCATTAATGGCGGAAAGTTGAGCAAGGAGGATGACATCAAGGAAGGTTTGGTAGATGCTTTCCAAAAACTGCTCTCGGCCCCGGGTGGGTGGAGTCCTCCCTTCCTGACTTAAACCTCGCAGGATTGGGATTGAGGGCGGTAGCTAGAAAACACTATACGAGAATAAAATGCGGGCCAATTTATTTTGGTCTTAATAGTGATAAGGCTCCAGGCCCTGACGGTTTCCCTTTAGCCTTTTGGTCCTTCAGCTGGGACTTTGTGAAAGTTGAGGTTATCGGATTTTTCAAAGAGTTTTATGATAACGCGGATTAAATTCGAAAACTGAAACACGACTTTCACGGTTCGATCCACTGAAAGCGGTATGGAAGATTTCAAAGATTTAAGGCCGATTAGTCTCGTGGGAGGTCTCTGGTGTCCAAAGTATTAGCCCAGCCCAAGGATCAAGAGGGTCATGGACAAAGGTGATTTCTAATTCCCAAAAATGCTTTTTGTCGAGGGCGTCGGATCCCGGATCTTGTTTTGATTGCCAACGAGTTAGTGGATTCTTCCCTGAGGAGGAATAAATGCGGATTGGTTTGCAAATTGGATATTGAAAAAGCTTATGATAGTATCAGTTGGGAGTTTCTGTATCAGGTCTTGGGCAGGATGGGTTTTGGCAGCCGGTGGTTGAGCTGGATGAAATGGTGCATCACCACAGCTTCTTTCTCGGTCCTCATAAACGGTTCTCCGGCTGGATTTTTTCAAAGTTCCAGGGGTTTGAGACAGGGCGACCCTCTATCCCCCTATCTCTTTGTTATCGGTATGGAAGCCCTTAGTTGTTTGATTAATCGGGCGGTTGATGGCAATTACCTTTCAGGCAGTAGATTTGCAAATGGGAGAGGGAGGCATGCATTTCTCATCTTCTCTATCTTGGAGTAATCACGCTTATCTTTTGCGAGGCTGATATCGAGCAGCTTAAGTTCTTAAGTTGGATTCTGATGTGGTTTGAGGCTTTGTCGGGGTTGAAAATTAATTTGTAGCGAAATTATTCTATTAGACTGTGACTAATGGTGGAGTTGGCCTCGAGTTAGGTTCTCAATGTGGTTCCTTTCCCGACCTATTTGGGTCTCCCCAGGAGCAACCTGAGGCAATTGGGGTTTGGGACTCGATTGAAGAGAGATCTGGGAAGAATTTGTGCGGAAGACTCGATGTATCTCCCCAGGGTGGTAGGATCGCGAGCTTATTCGTATGGCTTCTATGCAGTCTCCTATTTATCACCTTTCTCTTTTCCGTATGCCTAAGAAAGTGTGCGCCAGACTGGAAAGGATTCAAAGGCAGTTCCTTTGGGGGGGGAGCGCCCCTGAAAAGAAAATCCCTTTGGTTTGTTGGGCTACGGTGTGCTTTCGAGAAAGAGCAAAGCTGATATTGGTTTAAAGCTTCTCAGGTTAAGCAGATAAAATTTGTTGAGCAAATGGAGCTGGAGGTTTGCTAATGATAAAAATGCGCTTTGGAGAAAGGCTATCTGTTGCAAATTTGGTGAGTCCATTGGGGGCTGGCACACTCGAGATCTTAGAGGTAGCCATGGAACTAGCTTATGGAAGGAAATCGAGAAAGAATGGCTTGTTTCGGAGCAGCGGTCTTTCTTTCACAGGGGATGGAAGGATCGACTTTTGGAGTGATGTATGGTGCGGTGTGGAGGCTTTGTCGCAGTGATTTCCCCCAGCACATTCCAATATAGCTACAAACAAAGAGGCTAAGGTTGCGGATATTTGGGACAGTAGAGAGGGGGATGGGTGTTGGTCCCCCACTTTCCTAAGATCTCTTAACGACTGGGAGCTTGAAGAGATGACAAGATTCCTTCAAATTCTTCATGATCATAAGTTCTGTCCCATGGGCGAGGACAAGCTTTCGTTGAAGAATGCCAAGGATAAAGATTTTTCGGTCAAGTGCATGTACAAAGGTCTCGATGTTTCCCATGCCTTTGACTTCCCTCAGGTGGTTTGGAATCGGTCGCTCCCAAAAAAATGGAGTCTTTGCTTGGAAAAATTTGCTTGGGGAAAAGTGCTCACTGGATCGACTAAAGCATTGATAAGGTATGACATTCGCAAATAGATGTTTTTATGCGAGGAGGAAGAGGAGACCATAGACCATCTGCTGATTCATTGTAAATTTGCAAAAATGTTGTGGGATCTTTTTTTGTCTATTGTTGGGATTAGTTGGGTCTTCCCGTATTCGGTCCTTCACACTCTTCTAGCTTGAGGCTTAGTGGGTAGAAGCCCAAGCAAATGCGGTTGGCGGCCGTTGTCTTTGTTTTGGAATCTTTGTGGCGAAATAGGTTGGTGTTTGAATGAAATCCCCCTCATGAAAAATTAAAGCTAATTTTGTAACCAATTTGTGGTCTTGGGCTAATCTGTATAGTGTTGATAATACACACTCGATTATAGAATTTTTTACATGGTTGGGGAGTAGGTAGTTCTTTGTTTGGTTTTGTTTTCTTTGCTGTAAGTGCTCGAGTTCCCTTTTGTACACGACCCGTGTACTCTTGGGTTCTTCTATTTTCGTTCCCTTGATTTGGTTATCTTTATAAATTTGCTTTTTATCGATAAAAAAAAAAAAGACCAAGTTGAGCTCCACATTTTTCAAAGGGACTTCAGTTTCTCTCTTTTCACAAAATCTATAATATACATATCAGGAGGAGCTCTCCTGACCTTATTTCACTTTCTTCCCCAATCAAATGATGCCAAATAATTTCCCTAACCGGAAAACCAAAAAAAAAAAAAAAAAAGGAAAGGCCCAAACGACTCCAAATACAGAAAATAGCAATTTCCATAACTCCTTAGTCTTAGGGCAATGTGGTCAATAGATTCCTCCTTGCATTTACATTTTTCAAAGGGACGTAAGTTTCTTTCTTTTCACAAAATCTATAATATACACACCCAGGAGGCTCTCCAGGCCTTATTTCACTTTCTTCCCCAATCAAATGATGCCAACTAATCTCCCTAACCGGGAAAAAAACCAAAAAAAAAAGAAAAAGAAAAAAAGGAAAGGCCCAAATGACTCCAAATACAGAAAATAGCAAGTTTCATAACTCCTTAGTTTAGTGCAATGGAGGCGATGTGGTCAATAGATTCCTCCTTGCATTTATAGGGTAGCATATTCTACCACAAATCACCCTCTCCTCCAAAAGTTGATATAAAATAAGAACCTTCCTCCAAAACACTTCCTAAGCAAGAAGAAAAAAAAAAGACAAACACTAACTCTGGACGGAACCCACGAAGTTCAAATAAGGCATTCTTGAGCACCCTTATTCCAACAAAGAATAATAAGATTTTACTGAGAATAAACCATTCACACATCCTTCTCTCGATCTTTACAACTTCCGTACAACTTGAAAATAACAACTATCAATTGTTCAATACCCAGAAAAAGTGAAAACATGGATACTTGTGCCCCCATCCCCTTGCACTTCCCAAAATTTCCAACCACATTCTTCCTCTCCATACTTCTCCTTTATAACCTACTTCCAAACTGTCTACCTTTCTAAGGCATATTTCCACTTCCACTAACCCTAAGGAGTCTTATTAAGAGTAGAAAGCCACCTAATGCCTGAACCCTCAATTTCTCCTTTCTCCGCAAAGGATTAACCAATTCACTAAATGTAGTATTTCCTCTTAAGCAGCTTCCAAAAGAAATCCCTTCGAATCTTCTTAAACCTCAATCTGATTTTTCCCAGGACGGCTAAACAAAGACATTAAGTAGATCAGTGAACTGGATAAGTTCCTAAGATCAGTATAATTTTTCCTCCTCTCAAACTATAATATCTCTTCCAAATTCAACGCTTACGAACAAACCCTTTCCTCCACCCTATCCGACAGTATTTCTACTTTGATGGGGCAACTAAAGGAAGACCTAAGTAAATGGGGATTAATTCGTTTATCACAAGGCGAAGTATTCCGAAAATGTGTCGAAGCGTTCAGCCTCCGAAGTGCTTTCGTTGTTAATCTAGACGAAAAATAAAAAATTATCCTTTCAACCAAACAGACCTTGGAGAGAGCAATCAGAGCGAAAAAAACACGAAGAACCCTAACTCTTAAGCCTCTTACGCTTAACTATTGGCGGCGGCTTGCTCCGGTGCATGGTTGGCAGCAACTTACTCCGATACACTGTTGGCGGCGGCGGCTTGCTCTGAAAGATTGTCGCCGGCGGCTGACTCCGGTGGACGTAGCTTCGGAATCTTCTTGTTGATGACGGCAGGTATGGATCCTCAACTCTTCCCTCTTCTCCTTCCCTACGCTCTGTTCTCCTCTTCTCCCAAATTCGTTTTTATTTTTTATTTTTTATTTTTTATTTTTTATTCCCTTTTTAGTTACCCTTTTTCTTATGGCAACAGTTTAAAATAGATAAGAGTAACTCCAAGAGAGCTGTGTAAATTAGCTAACAAAATTAATTTTTTTTATTATATTATCTATTTTACGTAACCATTTTTTCAATTTCAATCTAATCATGTTATTTATTTTAACTAATCATTTTTACGATAAATCCTTTAGAATATTATTAGCGAAAAAATC
The DNA here is from genome assembly GCA_016808115.1 of Tetrastigma voinierianum. Taxonomy (NCBI): domain Eukaryota; kingdom Viridiplantae; phylum Streptophyta; class Magnoliopsida; order Vitales; family Vitaceae; genus Tetrastigma; species Tetrastigma voinierianum. The sequence continues at coordinate 194,152 of JAEQBH010001956.1, read as the reverse complement.
AGAATAGCTAACGGCTTTGCCCTAGCCAGAAGCAACGAGCTAAATGGTGGTAATGGGAAATACTTAACCCCTTAGAGACAATATTTAAGGGTCGATTATATAAAATAGCTAAAGAGGAATGTTTAGTCAGCCCCTTTGAGATATTCTAAATCTCAATAAAAATTATAAAACTAACATCTTTCATTGAAATCGAAACACAGGTACAAAAAGATACACTTTTAGATAAAAATGCCCTTAAGCATTTAGTTATAAATATGGAGATCGGACAAAATGACTTAAAGCATTTTGTTATTTATGTTGAGGATTTACTTTTACACTTTTAGGAATATTTTTATCCGAGACATTTTTAAGGTTACTTTTACAATAAGTTAGTTTTGCAAATAACTTTTATTTTTGTTTATTTTAAAACAAATTCTTTTTTTCTTTAAGGGGAATTATGCTAAGGAAATGTAAAGCATCAATAAAGAGAAAAATAGAATCCAAGACTCAAATGGTTAAGAAAACCTAATTTTAAAAGGAAAAAAAAAAAAGCGAGTCTACCTATAATGTCTACTTCAAGTGATAAAACCATATCATTAAATTAAAATAGATAAATGATATAAGAAGCGGTCATAGGTTAAAGTCCATCACATTTTTTAACATTTAACTCATATTGTAACGTCGTCGAGAGTGTACGATAAATGTAGCTGGCAGGCGTATGAGAAGCGTAAGTGTCGCGTGTAATATTTTGGAGATGAAATTAGGGAATGATAAATTATGGAACCCCCGAATTTTGGTGCTAGTGCAAGGGTAAATTGTAATTGACCATAAGGGCAGTAAGTCGTAAAAGCAGTAGAGATGTAGACCCAGCCAGGAATAAAAAGCAGTTACGAATTGCGATATTAAGGGTAAGACAGAAACACTTAGTGGAGAATTTTGAAGTATAAATAGCCATGAGACAATAAAATCATATTTTAATTAAAATTTGGACCAAGGAAAGCAACGTAGAGAGGGAGGAGAGATAGAGGAAAGAAGACGAAAGGAAGAGGAAGAGGAGGAAGAAGGAAGACAAAAAATTCAGGTATGTGTTTGCCTTGGAATCATGGGTGTTGGGTTCTTAAGGTTTGGTATGGAATTAGTTCTTTCGCTTTGGTATAGGTTTGTGTGAAAGATCGCGCCATCTTTGAATTATTTGTGGTTATGTGAGTAAAACCCCCCCGATTGGTGGAAAATAATAATGGAATCGTCGCGTGGTTTTATAAAGAGTAATTGGACCTTGGAGTTAGAATTCGCGCAGGTTATTGGATTTTAGCAGGGTTTTGCGATATGAGGTTCGAAGCTAGCTTGTCTAGTATTATGGAGTTGTTTTGGATGAATTAGCCCAGTGGATTTTGAGGAATGGTTGTAAAGAAAAGCAAGAGAGAATGTTGGGTTTTAAAGGAATTGCTGTCAAAATTTACGTAAAGCCGCATTTTGTTTTAGCTGTAGATTAAGTTAGAATCATCGAATGAATTGATTCAAATTGGTAAAGAACCATAAGAACAGGGCTACAAATGTATAGAAGGTACCAAGAGCAAATTATAGCTCACATGGCTCCCAAATACGGACTGAAAGGTGGCTCGTGTAGCTCACGATTATGCTATGTTTTGGGTATGGTTGTAGTGTTTTGGCCATAGGTGGAGTTTCACTCATCCAAATTGAGTGATTCAAAATTCTGGGTAAAATAGACTTCTAGGAGAAAAATTTATCTGAAGTAAGTGCATGCAAATTGTAACCCCAAAGTGCCCATAAAATTTATCAAAGTGGAGCTATGTGCAGATTCTGTTACCATAAATTAGGTCGTCCCAGATGTAAAAAACCATGATAACGAGTTTTGGTGATCCAAATTAGGTGATTCAATTGGATAAGAAAAATTAGAACCATAGCTTCAAATGAGTGAAGTAACCATTTCAAATTTATGGAGTTAGATCCCATAAATCAAGGATAATGATAGGTGATTCGGTGGAGTTACTTCAGGTGGTATCAAAAACATGTTGGCTTGTGTTATGGTTGAGGGCCTTAGAATGGAATTTAAATTGAAAATTTACAGAGATGTCATTGGATATATAAAGGACTGATCTGGAGAGTTTCATAATTTTTGAAGACCGTTTGAATAATTTTTGGGTCATAAAGTCTATAGAGTATTGTTGGAAAAAGGTTGGCCAAAATGAGAGGGGTTAAGGGTAGTTTGGTAATTTCCATGTGTTTTAGGGTGAATCTTAACTCTAGAAATGCATTGGAATTGGTTAGAAAAGAAAAGGATTTGAATTGAGGGCATTAAGATCATGTTGTAAAGTAAAGGGTAGTTTGGTCATTTCCTTAATTATGTATTTTGAAGTGTGGTTCAATGTGATTAAAGTGAATGTGATGTGGTTGGATGAAAATGAGTGTGTATGGTGGATTAAATGGAAGTTATGGTTAATGTGTAGTTGTGGTTTTCTTGAAAAATGTAAGAAAAATCGGACGGGGAAGCAGAGTCGATGGGGAAGCCTGGCAGGATTAAGCGTGAGCGGTGAGTGTAAAAATGATATTTTGACAATTGAGTTTAAAAGTGAATGATTTTAATGTTAAGAAAAGTTTAATGGAAATGTTTATATAAATGTTAAGGTATATGGAAATGTTTTATCTTGCATCAATATATATATATATATATATATATATATATATATATATATATATATATATATATATATATATATATATATATATGCGTGTGGTGAAGCGTTATGGAAGTTAAAAATGTGTAAAGATGCATAAATGTATAAATAATAAGTAAAGTGTTTAAATGGACTAAATGTATTTTGAAGAAGGTTTTCTTGATGGTTACCTTAACCTATATGGTACATTATGGTGATATCGTAGGGGTACTTTAAACATGGGATTTAGAGGGTAAAGTTATGAGTTAGCGAGGAGGGAAATAGGTGTTTAGAGTATGTCAGCCACACGTGATAAAATCTTTTATGGCGGAGCACTGTCTGACGTGAGTTCTCCGTAGTATTGGTTATGGCCCGAATGAGGCTATCCCTCACCATTGGTTCACCGAGGAAGCTGACCGGTGTGTTTATCACAGTTCCATCATAAAGAAAGAAATAAAGAAAGAAAGAAAAAGAAAGTTTAAGGCGTAAATTGATTTTTTAAATGTATAAGCATTATTACTTTGCTATATATTGAAAAATGTTATCTAAATAAAAATGTACACTCCTTTGAGCTCCTTTTGCATTCATTCTTTTCCGTATGTTTCAAAAACATTTTCGGGACTGAGGCAGTGCGCCGGTGAAGTACCCTCTGCCTGATAGGTAGTCGTCAGTCTGACGCGTAATGGCGCATTGTATATATATTTTGCATGTGTATATGAATATTTTGTCGTATATATATGTATATATGTATATATTTTGAAAGAAAGCTACGTGGGCTTTGATCGCAATGGGCCCAGTGCGTGGCGGTCGGCAAGTCCGGCTCAAGCTGATTTTGATAAAAATGTGCATGGAATTGAGGAAGGTTTGAAGGTTTTGATAATTTGACGTAAATAAATGTATATATGTATATATTGTGCTTGATTGAGTTGTGGACGAGAAGTCAGCGGAAGTGAGAATGTGATTTGAAATGTTTATCGAGGTTTGTAGAATTTGGAAAAGTCCAAAAACAGAGGAAACTACGACCGATTACGAAAATAAAAATCTAAGTGTTTGAAAAAAAAAAGGAAAGAAAAGAAAAGAAAAAAATTTACCACTTCACTTCCGCATTATTTACTAAAAATATGTTAAGGATTATAAAAAGGGTTATTCCATTGGATTTTATTTAAATGTTTCGAGGAAAAATTTATATATCCGTTGGAGTGCCGGGAGGTCCCCTCGGGTTTATGAGGTTAATCCGGGTCGGGATCCTTCACATATACTTAAAAATGTAAATTTATTTGGCTCATAGACTTTAAAATGTTAAAATTGATCCTATGTGATTTAACATTAGTTGATATTTACCATCTACATAAAATATTTAAATTAACCCTCAACACTATCAATAGAAAACTTGAAGAGTATCTCATGCACTTTTTTTTTTTTTTGTGATATTTACCCCCTTACACTTTGAAATGTTAAAATTTATTTTCTCAAAACTTATATAAAAATTGAGATGAGTGATAGATGGCAAGTGATTGTGAACTTAAAGACTATATCATTCATCCAAGATTTGAATCAAAATCAAGTTCAAGAAGTAAAACCGCGATTCCAAGTTCAAGCATACCATGAAAACTTTGTAAACTTAGGAATCCTTGTAAGGTGATAGAATTGGTGCACTTAGGATATTGTCATTTATCATGCATCACTCACAACTCGGTTTTCAAATCCAAAAATTGCATATCATTTGAAAAATGGAGTTCAAGCATAAAACCTTAAGCTTTATAATCCTAAAATGTGTTTCAATGAAACACCTAAGGTTTAGAAGTGTTTTAAATAAAAAAACACATGAGTTTGAGCACTTAGATGGTCAACCTGCTATGGCAAAGCCTCAATCAGTCGATCGATTATGGTATATCGGTTGAATCAGTTGACCGATTGTGGTCCATTTGTTGAACTGGTCGACTAATTGTGGCATACTGGATGAATCGGTTGAGATGCACATCTCGATTGGTTGGATCCAATAGCATCCATCCGGAACTAGTCACTGAAACAGTCAATCGGTAGGGAACTGAATGAGTAGTGAAACTCGATCGGTTGGATGCAGTAGCTCATCTAAAGATCGGAGGAGCAAACGATCGACCAGTTGAGCAAATTGGAAAATTCCAATGGCTATAAAACGGTAACTTGCAGTGCATTTAATGAAACAATTGACTGGTTTAGTGAAACGGTCGACCAGTTAATCTTTTGGTCGAATCCAACGGCTATTAAATGGTAACATACAATGCACAATGACTAGTTTTTAAAGGAACCGGTCGATCGGTTGGCAACTTATTTTGTTGTCGAGTTTCCACTCTGTAAATAAAGTGTTGGGGATCATTTAATGCCAATAAGACTTATTGCATTTATTCTCTTAATCACCATTTCCCTTTCTAATCAATTCTCAATCTAATATTTTTGATGCATTTATTTCACTTGCATATTCTAGAGTGCACCTTTGTATTCATCATAAGCTTGAGTTGTAGTTGTTCAATCTTGTGAGCTACAGAGAGTGTCTCATTGTGCTTAAGAGTGAAAGCTTCAAATGTGCATAGCTTAAAGGATTTGTGAGGTGCCCATTGAGCCAAAATCCAAGTGTAAAAGGAAGAAACTCGGGTTAGAGTTTGAAACTAGTGGAACCCTCACCGGTTGAAGGTTGAGAAGTAGACGTAGGCAAGATGTGCCGAACCACTATAAATCCAAGTTTGCACTTTCTATCCATATCTCTTTATTTATTGTTCTTGAATTAAATTTAGAATTTTTGTTTGCAATTTTTTGAAAACCGAAAATTCAATCCCCACACCCCCTCCCATCTTGGTTAGGTTGCTAAGTCATATTCAACTGTCAATTCGTATCAGAGTTTGGCCTCTTGTTTTCAAGGCTTAATCGTCTAAGAGGAAAATGACTAGCACTAAAACTAAAACTAGCTCAAGCCTTTTTCAAGCTAAAAGTTTTCCCATCAACAAACCCTCTTTCTTTGCCAGGTCCGATTATCAATTTTGGAAAAACAAAACGACTTGGTATTTGCAATCTCTTGATTTGGAAGTTTGGAAAACAATCTTATGTGCACCTTTCCTACAAAAGTTGTTGATGGGAATAAAATCCAAAAACCTCTTGAAGAATATGATGAAAAAGAAAATAGATAATTTTAATTAAACTCAAAAGCTATTTATATTCTTGTATGTGTTATGGATAGAACTGAGTATAATAGTTTTTGTCAATGCAAAACGACTAAAAAGGTTTGGAAGATACTCAAAATTACCCATGAAGGAACCAACCAAGTCAAAGATTAAAAAGTTAGAATTCTTATGAAATGTTCAAAATGAAACCTAATGAATCTATTGTTAAAATGTTTACTAGGTTCATAGATGTTGTAAATAGACTTGAAGGCTTGGGAAATAGGGTAACTGAAAAAGACAAGGTATCTAAAATTCTAAGATGCCTATCTTCCAAATAGAATTCCAAAACGGAAGCTATTGGGGAAGCAAATAATTTGAAAGAGCTACCTCTTGAGGAACTTATCGGTTCCTTGGTGACCTATGAAATGAAGATTGCAAGACAAGAAAAAGAAATGCAAGAGGAAGAAGGCAAAAAGAAAAGTATTGCACTCAAAGCTCAAGAAGAGAAAGTCGTTTTCGGAAACAAAGATCAATGACATGGAAAATAATATCACCCTCATCATAAAGAGAGTGCAAAAGCTAATGATGAAGGATAAATTTAGTGGAAGGACCTACAATAAAAGAAGTAACTACAAAAAAGAAGATCCTTTAAGAGAAGAAAAAGAAAAGAGAGAATGAGTTAGAGAAGTAATTTGCTACAAGTGAAAGAAGTCGGGTCATATAAAATAAGATTATTGTAATATCCCAAATTATATCAATACAGTTTTATAACATGTTTAGGGTATAATAAAAGTAAATGTATATTTTTTCGGAATAAAATAATGCTAAAAATAAAATAAGCAAAACCTTTAATTAATCTAAGGGTCAAGGGTAAATTAATAATTTACTAATCTAGGACTTAAAGGTCATAAGATGAAAAGACTATATGCTAAGTTAGAAATTAGATAAGTTGATTTGAGAATAAAAGGAAAATGAAGGACTAAGTTGCAAAAGCCAAAAATGGGATAAGACCAAACATGGTCTTAGAATTCCCATTTGGCTTAGAAAAGTTTAGGGCAATTACGGTGGAAGAAGAAGAAGAGAAGAAGAGAGGAAGAAGAAGAAGAGAAGAAGAAGAAGGAAGAAGGAAGAAGAGAAGTTCAAGAATTTAAGGTATGGATACTAGTTAAGGAATTGTATGAAATAGGACTATGGAATAAGAGTATGGATTATATGTATAGAATTTGTGTATGGAAAATATGTGTTTGGAACTTTAGTATAGAATTGTTTGGTTTGGTTGTAGTCCTCAATGAAGGAAAAATTTGTATAGAGAAAATGTTGGGTTTTAGGGGAGATGTTGTCCAAATTTTTCCAAAACCCACGTTTTTATTTTGGTCATAACTTGGTCATCACTCATCCAAATTGAGTGATTCAAAATTCGAGATAAACTAGACTTCTAGGAGACCAAATATTATTGAAATAGGTGTATGCACATTTGGACCCCATTGGACCCAAAAAATTCGTCAAAGTGAGGCTTTGTTTTTGGGTCAATTCTAATTCATTTCTCATACAATTTTAGGTTGGTATTTAAGCCATAAGGTGAGTTTCACTCATCCAAATTGAGTGATTCAGATTTACTGGTAAACTAGACTTCTAGGAGAACAAATCTCCCTGAAATAAGTATATCCAAATTTGGACCCCATTGGACCCAAAAAATTTATAAAAGTAAGGGCACAATTCTGTCCCTGAAATCTATCTCAGAAAAGTCCCCTGAACTGGAGTAATTCCAATTGTTTAAATCATAACTTGAGTTATACTGGTCCAAATGAGGTGATTCAAATTTCTATACAAATTAGACATATGGGAGAACAACTTTCATGAAGAAATTATGATCAAATTATGTCTCTATCATTCCCAGAACATTTTCAAATATAGGACACAATTCTAGATTCTATTCCTTGAAATTGTCCAGGAGCAGTTCTGAATGTTTAGACTATATCTCCCAAATTAAAAGTCCAAATGACATGATTGTTAAACCATAAGAAACTTAAGACATAGAAATAGGGGTATATTGAGTTAGAAGATCACTTTCTCTAACAATCCCGTTTACAGGGTCAAAATTGTAGTCAAAAATGGACTTGGGAGTTTTCTCGAATTATTCAGGCGGAATTGGTTATGGAAATTGAAATTGTATAAAGGCTATATAAATGTATTGTTATATGAAATAAAGCATCATAGTAAGTTGATCATGATAACATGTGTTATGAAAGCTAAAGAGAATACACGTATAATTTTGTTATATGAAAAGTGTAAAGTACACCAAGTTTATAAGAGATTATTCGAGCAATGAATATCTCATAAGTATACAAGATATCAAGAGTTATTCATGTATATGGATATCTTTTTCTGATACCTAAAAAATTATTAAGAAAACATAATAAACCAAAGGGATTGTCCGCTATGATCGGTAGTCGATGTATAGGCATGCCCATAGTGGACAACAATGTCGCATCATACAATTTTTACAAACGCAGTGGCCCCGTTTGGGCTGATGACATGAACTTACTTGGATCATTACAAAGCTCGCTTGGGTCATACAATATAGTACACTTATAGATCACTACCAGTACAGGGATAGTAACCTTCTGCACATACAGCTCTTTCTCGTATCCACTTATTCTAATATGCATGATATAAGATGAGATGAAATTTTTGAAATGTTATAAAAGGCGTGAAACATGAAAATGATGTGAAATGCAATATGTAATTTAATTATAATGATATGAGAAGTAACATGTATTATGAATAAAATGTTATGAAGTATTGTGATGATCGTTATAGTGGTGGTCCATATTTATGAATTCCCACTAAGCTATAAAGCTTAGCATGAATGTTTATCCGCGGTAAAGAATCAAGAGACGCCCGTACATTCAGATACGCTACAGCCAACACAATCAGAGGGAGTTCATCACGCGTATGTCAATCGCATTTTGTGTTGTAAATGTAAGATTTGAGACAAGTAGAACCTAAAAGTACAAGTAAACGGGACTCATAATATATGTATTGGACATTGTAAATACCACTACGGTGTATGTATATGAAATATTTTTGTAAGTTTATATTTTCAAGATAATTGTTTAGAATTATATAAGTTAACATGTTTATAGTTCTTAGATTTGTGACACCCTTTCCTAGCACAGGGTACCGGGTTGGGGCATCACAATTGTCCTCTCTACAAAGCCAAGAGAGAAAAGAGAAGAGCCAAGATGGCAACATGAAGTCAAAGTGAAGATTCATCCGATGATGAAAACGAGAAAGAAGTTGCCAACATGTGCTTCATGACTTTTGAGGATCAAGATGAGGTAAATTCTTACTTTGATAATGATGAGGAATTTATTATTGAATATGAGGAATTGTTTAAAAACATCAACAAGCTTGATGAAAAGAACATCTCACTTAAGAAGAAAATTTTTAAGCTTCATAAAGAACTTGATGAAATCAAAGAAAAATTTTCAAGGATTTTATTATTGAATATGAGGAATTATCCAAAAACATCAACAAACTTGATGAAAATAACATCTCACTTAAGAAGAAAGTTTTTAAGCTTCAAAAAGAACTTGAAGAAATCAAAGAAAAATTTTCAAAAGTTGAAGCCTCAAAAATTTATCTTGAGAATGTAAATGAGGAGCTACTCAAAAAAAATGAATGGTTAGTTTCTTCCCTTTCAAAATTCTCTTGTGGATAAAAAGCTTTTGACATGATCCTAACTAGCTAAAAATGTGTTTTTGATAAAAAGGGGCTAGGATACAAGTCTTCAAATAATGAAAAATATTTCAAAAACTATTTGTCAAGGAGTCCACAAGTGAATGTCCCTTAACCATTTGCAACTTTTGTGGTAGAGAATGACACATTAGTAGTACTGTCCTTCTGAATGATCTCAAAAGGTCAAAACCTCTAAGTCAAAGAAGGCTTGGGTTGAAAAATCAAAGGTCACTAACCACCAAGGACCTAAAAAGATTTGGGTACCTAAAGCTTCTTGATTTTCTCTTGTAGGGATCAAAGAAGGATAAATGGTTCTTGGATAGTGGTTGCTCAAGGCACATGACCGGAGATGAGTTAAAGTTTGTCTTCCTCACAAAGTGAAAATTAGGGTACGTGACCTCTAGAGACAATGGGAAAGTAGAATCATTAGACATGGTTCTATAGGTAACAATTCTCCATATCTTATTGAAAATGTTTTGCTTGTTGATGGTTTGAAACATAATCTTTTGAGCATTAGTCAACTTTTATGACAAAGGTTTTTAAGTGATTTTTGAGTATTCTCATTGCATCATCAAGGATTCTCAAAATTATAAAATCATCTTCATGGGCCATAGAAATGAAAATGTTTATACAATTGATATTTCAAAATGAAGGTCATGATAGATGTTTTTCTAGCATGCATAATGAGAGTTGGTTGTGGGATAGGAGATTTGGACATATGAACATGAATCTCATTACACAACTCAACAAAAATGAACTTGTTAAAGGCCTTCTCAAAATCTCTTTTGAAAAAGATAAAGTTTGTGAAGCATGAAAAATGGGAAAGCAAATAAAAACATCTTTTAAAAACAAAAATTTCATTTCTACCTCTAGACCTCTTTAGCTTCTTCATCTGGATTTGTTTGGACCCTCAAGGACTACTAGTCTTAGAGGTAAATGATATGCATTAGTGGATCAAGTGATGACTTCTCTAGATATGAGTCTACTTAGTTTTAAAATGATGCATCTCCATGAGTTTCTAAACCTTGTAGAAAAATTTAAATGAAAAGGTTTGCTTCATTCTATGTATGACCATGAAGGAATTTGAAAATGTTGATTTTGAAAGCTTTTGTGATGAGCATGAAATTGAACATACTTTTTTGGCTCCTAGAACTCCCTAACAAAATGGGATCGTTGAAAGGAAAAATAGAACCTTGCAAGAAATGATAAGAACCATAATTCATGAAAACAATTTGCCAACTTATTCTTGGGCTAAAGCAGTCAATACTTCATGTTATATATTGAATAGAGTTTTGATAAGGCCCTCTTTGCACAAAACCTCATATGAACTTTGGAAAAATAAGAAACCTAACGTTAGTTATTTCAAAGTATTTTGAGTAAATGCTTTATTTTAAACACCAAGGACAACCTTGGAAATTTTGATGCAAAATCTAATGTTGGGATATTTCTTAGCTATTCTTCATCAAGTAAAGTTTATAGAGTTTTTAACGAAAAGACCATGGTAGTAGAGGAATCCATCCATGTAATCTTTGATGAATATAATGATTCTCTTGAAAAGAGAAAGTATTGATGATAATGTAGGTTTGGACTTTTGGGAAGATTACAAATTGAAGATGGGGTTTATCAACAAGAAGAGGAGATTGATTCAAAGAAGGAAGAGGAATCACCTTTGGTCCCTTCTCCACCTCCTTAACTTGAGTAAGGAGAATCCAGTCAAGGACCTCCAAGAGAGTGGAAATTTGTCACAAATGATCCACAAGATCAAATTATAGGTAATCCATCAATTGGGGTAAGGACTAGATCCTATCTAGAAAATATTTGTACAATATCGCTTTGTCTCTTAAATCAACCCAAGAACTTTTTTAAATGATGCTATAGTGTATGAGTAATCAGTGGTACATAAGAAGAACTTAATCAATTTGAAAGAAATGAAGTTTGGGAGTTAGTACCTAGGCCTAACGATCAAAGTGTTATTGGTACTAAATGGGTGTTTAGGAGCAAAATGGATGAAAATGGCATAATAGTTAGAAACAAAGCAAGATTAGTGGCCTAAGGATATAATCAACAAAAGGGAATTGACTATGAAGAGACCTTTGATCCCATAGCTAGATTAGAAGCCATAAGAATGTTGCTTGCTTTTGTTGGTTACAAAAACTTCATTTTATATCAAATGGATGTGAAAAGTGTTTTTTCAAATGGTTTCATGAATAAGGAAGTGTATGTTGAACAACCACCTGATTTGAAAGTTTTAATTGCCCTAACCATGTTTTCTCAAACCCAAAAGACACTTTGTTTGAATAGTTCATAGAGCTTGGTATGAAAGGTTAAGCAAATTTCTTATTTCTAGTAATTTCAAACGATAAAATGATACAACTCTCTTCGTTAAGCCAAAGGAGAATGACATGCTTATTGTTCAAATCTATGTTGATGATATTATCTTTGGTGCTACTAATGTTTCACTTTGTGAAGAGTTTGCCAAGTCTATGTATAACGAATTTGAGATGAGCATGATGAGAGATCTCAACTTCTTCCTTGGTCTTCAAATCAAACAACTTAAGGAGGGCACCTTCATAAATCAAGCAAAGTACATAAGAGACCTCCTACAGTTCAATTTGAAGAAGTGAAGGCTAAGAGCACACTCTATGGGCTCATCCATCAAGTTTGACATGGATGAGAAAGGTGTTTCGTTGACCGCCCTAAATATAGAGACATGATTGGTTCTTTTGTTGTACTTAATCACAGGGTGTGCATCAGATATCATGTATAAGTAGATACATGCATGATTTCTTGCTTATGTCTCAAACACTACCACTGAATGTGGTTAAAAGAATATTTAGGTATTTGAAAGACACTATTGATATTGGTCTTTAGTATCCAAAAAGTTAATTTTGAATTGAAATGCTATTCAAATGCGGACTTTGGAGGTTGTATGTAACACCCAAAATTATACCCTAGTAACTTATTGCAGTTTAGGGTATAATATACTTAAATTTTGCATTTTTCGAAAATTTAAGTACTAAAGGTGAAAATGGTAATTTGACATTAAGGACCCAAAGGTCATAACACAAGAAGATGATATGTTAAAATAGAAATATGATAAGATGAATTGGAAATAGAAGAAAGGTGAAGGACTAAAGTGAAGGGAAAATCGAGGGTCAAATGCCTTAAAGCTAAACATGCCTTGTCGGGAAGGGAAAATTTCTCATTTTGTCAAGCTGGGTTAGGCTACGCTTAGAGAAACTAATGGGTCATTGTTCAAGGATCTAATCTGGTTCAAGTAAGAAGAAAGGAAGAAAAGGAAGCTAGGAGAAGATTACAAGAAGATCAAGGTTAGAAATTAACCTAAACTCCTATTTGTCTATACTAGTTAGAAAACCCTAACTTTCATTATATGTATTTCGCTGGCTTGCAAGTCAGATTTGGGAGTTGTTTTTGCCATTGGTCTTGATTGGTAATGCGAAAAGAGGAAATTGCACATTTCTAGCAAATCCGATTCTCTAAGCCTGGGGCGAGCCGTCGCCCAGCCAGGCTTCTCGGCGCAGCGAGGTCCCGCCAGGTGTAGGCCTCTACCTAGGCGTGGCCTCCCAGGCGCAGGTCTTCCCTGCCGCAGGGAACCCATGCCCAGTGAACCCAGGCTCGGAAGCCCGAACTTTCCGAACCGCCAGCAGCATCGCTTGCCCAGCGCACTGCAAATCCTATTTTGTTTTCTCTTCCACTCTAGCAACCATCCATTGATTAATGGAGGATCCTAATAAGTGAAATGAAATGGCCTACATGCATACAAGTGATATGAAATGTTCAACCTCGCCGCGAGGCTAAGCTCCTAATGCTAGGGCACTTGTTTCTTCCTTATTTGTTAATGTGATTAAGAACAATATAATAAGCCCAAGAATGCATAATCGTATGCCTACTTAAGACCGGTAAGAAAGTGAATGGAATAGACACTTTATTAGTGCGACGGCACTGCTGAAGGTTTCAAGATCGCTAGTGGTTTTGCACTCTCGATTAGTGCGACGACACTTTCGTCGTTGCCAACACCCCGCACGTGCTACGACATCTCCTGCATACGCGTAAGGCACATCGACAGCTTCTCAAGACATCTTTTCAAGATCGCACTGCACTCTCAAAACTATTGTGTTGTGTCCCTCTCATTCAATACTTCCGCTTATACAGATACAAACATTTATATGATACAATCTTATCACGTGAGACAGGAAAACATTAATGGAAATCACAATCAATTATGTTCTAGAAAATTCCATAGGCAAGGATGAAAATATCATTTTAATTTTTGTTATTGGTACTTGAATTTTATGATATATCATGGATATTTACATAAATATTGATAAATGGAATTTATATAAAATTACAAAATACTTTTAAAAGGTTTTAAATAGATAAAATATATATATATATATATATATATATATATATATATATATATATATATATATCAAAGAGTGTATATATATATATATATATATATATATATATATATATATATATATATATATACATACATAAATATTTAAAATTCACTTTTTAAAAATATTTTTGTTTAGCTTTAACAAGACATAAACTTAAAGTAATTGAAAGGGTTATAAATAATAATATAATAAATTAGGATAAAATATAGTTCAAATAAAAGAAAAATAATAATATAAGGCCACATGTGGATGTGGTGAATATAATAAAATAAATAAATTTTTGGTTAAAATACATTAAATACCTTTAAATTTGTGAATCTAATATCTCCTATATTTTTTCTTGAAAAATAATTTATTTAGAACAAAAATAAATCTTTTTTGTTTCATGTATTTACATTATCTTTCAAAATAAGGGATTGTTTTGCAAGAAAATAAAAACTACATTTATATCAAAATAGGCAAAAAATTAATGAAGTTTCAGATTTCAAATTTTTGATATTCAAAAGGTGATTTAATAAAATCACCCAAAATGAATTTGGAATGAAATCACCACTGCCCTTTTCACAAATCACACAATTAGGCTGCTTCTCTCTTTGCCTAAAATGCCTACCCTATCTGTAAGACCCGAGAAAATTTAAATTTTTGGAAAAAGGGTAAAATCGTAATTTCGGTATAAATCCGAAATTTATTCTTCAGATATCTTAATGATTAAACTGATTTCACCATTGAATCGTTCCTGACGAACTTACTTCACTACATCGACTTCACCACCCGATATAGCCTGACCAGACGCTTTTCGAGCAAGACGAGTATCCGGTGCCAGAATGAAATGCGAGGTGAAAAAGTCACCTATAACATGTACTCGCGTATTAATGTTACATGAGTAGAGAAATGATAGAAATGGACGTCTAGATAGTGTCAAGTGGCAAAATCTGTGAGGAAGAGACATAGATGTCATTTTTGTAATGTTGAAATGATAATGTACAAATAGCGAGGCGCTGCCTCCTACATATAAAAAAGAAAGATAAACGGAAGGAAAAAGAGATGTAGCGAGCTTTGTTTTTCAAAAACCTAGTGAGAGCAGAGTGTGACTTCTTTTAGGATTACTGGCTGATCCACCGCTTTAAATTCTTCTGAGCAAGAAGGCAGTCGTTCGATGCGCGAGGCCTACGAGTGGGCTCCAGCTTTAAGGAGTTTCGACAAACTCCGTGAGGTAGGGGATTTGTCCTACTTGAGTTTTTAGTTAATTTTGTTTAAGTGTATTTAAGGATGCTTGAGTTGATCGAATGTGAGTGGTCGCTTGATCATCCCAAAGCTCGAACCTAATTGATAAAATTAAACCCATCAAAAATGACTGTCTATCGCTGTCATTGTTGATTTAAAATTTGTGAAACAAATCACATTGTGATGTATGAGGCCTTAAATATGAAATTCTGGTTCCACAAAGTGAACCGATGATCGATGTTGGCCATGAACAAAAGAACTCGAGGGTTCATCGTTCACATGAATAAGATTCAGAAATAAATTTTGTGGAATAATGTGTTTGGTCGAGTAATTCAAATCCATCGTCATGGCTGATAACAAATTTGACGCGAGCTAATTTCATGAATGATCAAGTAATTGCATAAATACGCTTAGGATTAAATTATGTAAATATATGCACATTATTATATTTCAGATTTGCTATATGTAAATTGTATTGAATTGATGATCATGCATTCCATATGCACCGGGGCACCTTAGAATGATAGGAGGAGGGATGAGCGGTTTATCGGGAGAGTGGTTTCGAGGGTCAGACTAATAATAATAATTATCTGGGAGTGTGTCCATTACAAATCTAAGGTAGTCCATATAAAATATCAATCGTCTGAAATGACCCAATCGATATACACTTAGGTCGCCCACTCAAATAGAACACCTAAGGGCCTGGCCTCCTCAATTACTTAGATCTGAGGGTTGTCCACAATTAAAAAACAACATCTTTGTTTGAAAATAATGTTTCATATGTGTTTAAAGTGTGAGGAGCCTGAGGACCTCTGTGGTATGAGTTGATCATGTAGACATTAAGATCACATACTACTGAGTCGTATGTTTTCATCGATACTGCATATGCACTTGGGGTGGAGAGGTAACCCATTTAGGGTGATTCCACTTCATCGAGCATTAGCTCACCCCGTCGAGGGATATTTTCAAAAATGTGGAGCTTATGAGGAGACTGGCCATCCTAGATGCCGACATCAAGAAAGCCTGGGTCAGGGCTTTGGTGTTTTAGAATACATGTATTAATGTTGTAAACTTAATATGTGTTGTATAAGAGAAACTTTTTTAACTCTGTAACTATGGTATATAGTTGGTATGTTTATGAGTATTGTTTATGGGCCAAAGTGGTCGTTTTTACTCATGTCATGGATTATATTGGATTGTTTGGGACATGTTTGTTCTTGGGTAGAGCTCTCCGTACAAAGGAGACTCTGCCCGATTTTCGTGAGTAGGGCTCACAATTCCGACATTCACGAAGCCTCCGCAAGTTAATCTGTTGTCAATCTGACTTCCGGAATTTCGGTGTCACAACAGAGACGAGCTAGGTATAATGAATACTGTAGCTTGAGGGCTTGGGCTTAGCCACATCAGATAAGAACATCACCACTCTGGTACTAATGTTAAGTTTAGGTATGTGATTACCTTAGAAATCATGACAAAACTGCGACACCAGATGCGCTTTGATGTGTGACTGGATGAAAATTCTCAGGTGACTATGTAAATCACGAACGGTTACGTGAATGGTGTGTATACCATGTTATGTGTTGTAATGCTCAGGTGCTGAAAATAGCAATACATGGATGTTAGAAAATAGTTTGAGGAGCTTATGCAAAAAAAACTGAACAAAGGGAGAAAATTATTTTCTAAGGTTCAATGCTGCAAAACTAAAGAAAAATTAATAAAACAATTTTTATAAATTTATTTGAGTACCTGAAAATGAGAAAAAATATGTATATATATTTTTAGTATTTTCCAAAGAGTTTGAATCCAATTGAAAAAAATATAAAAAAATAAAATAATGAAAAAAAAATTTGTGTTGAACCGGACACGCACACTAAATTGTGCTGCAGAGAGGAGAGTGTATCGTGATATGAGTGTTTGAAGGTCGCATTGTATTGCAATACACTTAGTGTATCAGGGTCAGAGAGGCAGCAGGTTTGGAATCACAATACACTAGGTATCAGACATAAAGGAGCCCGTACCGATCAGACAAATACAACCATCGGGATTTATCAAAGGGGTTGGTTCGTTACGTGTCACGATACAAATGGGTATCGTGACACGAAGCTGGAGCTAGCAAGGTCAGACAGTAATTATGCCCACCGCACCCAAGATGCCAGAGCGGCCGCGGTGCAAAGGCGCTGGGCACACAAAGAAGGCAAGACAAAGGCCAGCGGCATTCGTGGAGCACGCGCGGCGCCGCGACATCTGCCTATGCGCCGCGACACGCACGGTCAAGCACCTACCACACGCTACCGGGCAAGTCGCGACACCCGCCACTGCGGCGTGGCCCAGGCACCGCCTCAGGCGCCGCAGTCGAGCCGTGGCCAGCACATGGTGGCCACGCTTTACCCACATCGCTTCGAATCACTAATTGACATCGCTCATCACAAAATTTTTCAAAAAAAACAATAAAATCAAATAAAAGACAAAAAAATTTTGGAAAAATGAAAAATTTTGAAAATAAAATTTTTGTGAATAAAATTGATTTAATATTTAATTAATTATCTCGCATTGCATTTAAATGCTGGGACATAGAATATGCAACTCAGATATTCACGTGATGAATAGTGCTTCGGGTCGTTTATGCCTTGTAGATTCTAAGATTGTATTTAATCGTTTAATCGTGTGTATGGCTAGTCGAGGACGAGGACGTACAAGGCGTCCATGGGGTACTGGTTAGGCACCACTGGCATTTGACTAGCCACTAGTATTTGATCACAGGCTCAGAGAGGCTGTAGAGACGCGCTTGCAGCTATAGCACGGGGGCCGGTACAGCAGTAGTCGTGGAGGTCCTACAACCTCCAGAGGGTTTAGGCGATCATCCTCCTACATTCACAAGGAGGAGATCCATGATGCAGAGACCATTGTCTTAAGATACATCGAGAAGGTGTTAGAGGCTACCAGATTACTCCACGACCAGATCAGTTAGCCGCGGCTCCAGCTGAGGTGAGGGCCTGGCATATGAATGGGCAAGGACCTCAGAGATCAGAGGCTATGATACGGCGTAGCTCAGAGCCGGTTCTCATGGGTAAGTACTTTCCGTGATACCCGCATAGCGCGAAGGCTCAGGAGTTCCTGTGAGTCAAGCAAGGAGTGACATTGAAGATGGATTATGTGGCTAGGTTCACTGCTAGCCTCGGGATGAAAGATATTTTATGTGGGCTAGCACATGGCAAGGTTAGAGATTTGAGAATGGACTAAGCTGTCCATTCCTGGGCCAGATTGTGACTTCTCAATTATAGGATATGGACTCCATGGTCAGACAACCCCGACTATAGAGAGAGAGAGATAGAGGATGGCTCTGAGCACTCTGATGCGAGTGCAAGAGTGCAGGAGCCGAGAGCGCCTTCTTCCAGCCAGGAAAGAAGCGCAGAGCCTCTAGCCCGAGGGTTCCGCAGCGCCATTCTCGGCCGTGGGACGCATGAGAGCCGCCTGGCTAGGGCTAGGGCGCATGGTGTGTTCATCACGCAGCCTGACACATGAGGAGGATCGCCCCTGCAGGACAGGGATCCTGTGGTTTCCTGGGGACAACACGCCCCAACAATCCAGAGAACAGAGAGGATACAAGATATTCCTCCACACTAAGATGTGCCGAGGAGCGCGAGTCACGTGGAGCCGCACGGCACCTCCTGCTGCACGGTGCAGTCATGAGAGGCCAAAAGTTAGGGCTGAGGCAGAATCAGAGGGCCCACAGCAAGGACATCGTGGGTTCAGGCGTGTCTACGCCATTACACCGTAGGTCGAGCCGGATCACCTGGGCCATATGCGGCACGTTTTTACTATCTCGCCATGGCAAGAGTGTTATTTGATTCTAGGTGCTTCGTGATTCATTTACGTCGTGATCAAGTAATTGTCATTGAAGCTGAGACCTTAGAGTGAGTTTTTGTATGTGAGTCTCCTCCTCAGTGATTAGGCGAGAATAGGCGGAGAGTGCCTGGTTACAGCTGGAGATCCTGGACTCCCACTTCCACGCTATGAACTGGTGTCTGGACATGTCAAAGTTTTACGTCATCCCCGGGATGAATTGGCCAACGTACTACAGGTCGTTATCGATCAGAGCGCAGAGGGTTATCGCCACACGCAGACTCGCACGCAAGGGTATTTCAGTGGGGACAAGCATGATATTTTGCCTTGCATGCGATACGAGTCCGTGTCGTGATGTTAGCGGGCTGGCTAGTGAGCCTTATTCTAGAGGACGAGGTGAGACTGTATTCTGTATCTACCTCAGAAGCCTATAGCATGTGGATGTTTTTCCGGGATGAAGCCATCGAATTGCCCCAGAGGGATGTAGACTTCGTGATCGAAGTTACACCTGGTATTTCACTCCATCTCTATGACTCGCATAGATGGCACCAGTTTGCTGCAGAACTCGAGTCTAGCCATGAGCTACTGGACGGGTTCATTGCACCGGTACCACGCCGGGTGCTCCGGCTCGCTTGCGAAGAAGAAGACAAGATCCTTCGACCGTGCATTGACTACGCATGCTTGAATAGGTTACGAACAAGAATTCATACCCATTATCGAGGACGATGATTTGTTTGATCACAGAGGAGCGTGAGTCTATTCCAAGATGTACCTTCGCACCGTTACCATCAACCGAGGGTTGTGTGGAGATAGATATCCCTAAGACGCAGTGACAGACATGGGCACTTGAAGCTTACGGTGATGCTCTTTGGATTGACGGTATCGTGCCAAGAAGATTCATGATCTCATGCATATGGTATTCCAACCCTATCTGCATCGCTTTGTCGTGGTCTTCGCGATGACATTCGATCTACTCCCACAGAAAGGGGAGCATTTGAGTATCATTTGAGGATTGTATTACGGGCCGAGATCACCGCCTGAGCGCCAAGTTCGCAGGCGCGACTCTTAGCCATCGAGGTGAGATTGGGACACGTGGGTGTCGCATCCGGAGGTTAGTGGACCCGCAGAAGGTCGAGGCCGTGATGAGCCGGGAGAGGCCGAAGCCGCCCGAGATACGTAGATTCGGATCGGGCCGGGTATCACAGAGATTCATTGAGGATTTCTCTCAGATAGCAGCACCTATGACAAGGTTGACCCGGAAGGAGGTCAAGTTTGATTGGGATGACCGATGTGAGGAGGCATTCGAGTTGAAGAGAAGACTTACTTCACTCTCCCATCTCGATAGTCCCGCACAGGACAAAGTACATAAGGTATTGTGATGCCTCGGAGGCCGAATTGGGATGTGTTTTAATGCAATGAGGGTAGTAGCTATGGTTCCACAATGAAGAATCATGAGCGCACTACCCCACACACGACATGGAGTCAAGTGTGATGTGGTCTTCACTAAGATTCGAGCCACTACTTACATGGCTAGGAGTTCGAGGTGTACTCATACCATAAAAGTCTGAAGTATATTTTCACGCAGAGGGACCTCAATATGAGGCAACGCAGATGGATGGAGTTCCTGGAGGATTATGACTTCACTTTGCATTACCATCCCGGGTAAGGCAAAATGTCGCGGGTCGACACCACGAAAGCCGGGGGAGTATCAAGCACATAGCTTCCCGGAGCTGTGAGTGTGCTCGAGACTGCTGGGACAAGCTTTAGGTTATGACAAATGAAAGGTGCACAGGTACGTTGGGGAGTTTAGTACAGCACCGTCTCTCAAGTGAGCAGAGTGATCGAGTCCTGGGGTGGGCAAAACACGTGAGATAAGTGTCCATCGTGACTCGCACACGTACAAATGACGAGGGTCGACCGTCCACTCTATGTAGTCTCGTGATAGAGGACGGGTAGTGGTTCCCTATTTGATCGACTTGAGAGAGGAGATTCTCAGAGAGTTTCACTACTCTCGATTTGCCGTGCATCCAGGTGGCAAGAAGATGTAAATTTCGTGATCTGCTGTCAAGATACTCGAGCTGGACGAAGAGACACGTAGGGGGACTTTGTGCGACGATGTCTCACGTGTCGCCAGTGCAAAGGTCGAGCACCGTGGCCGCCAGGTCGCCTTCCACCATCGAGGTAGCCGAAAGTGGCGGGGAGCACGTCACGATGGACTTCAGGACCCACTTGCCACGAACGTACAAAGCAGAGGCATGACGCCAGACAAGGAGAAAGCGGACCGGCTCACGGTCGGGCACATTTTCTAACCTGCGATGACCTTCGCCTGAGAGATTCCGCCTCGGCTGTATATACGAGAGATAGTCCGGTTACATGGAGTACCAGTATCCATAGTATCGGATAGGGACCCAAGATTTACAACGCACTTTTGGAAGAGTTTCCAAAAGGCTATGGGCACACGGCTGACCATGAGTACAACTTTTCACTTTTAGACAGATGGTCAGTCTGAGAGGACTATACAGGTGTTAAAGGACATGCTACGAGCATGCATCCTGGATCATAAGGGTAGCTTGGAAGAGCACTTGCCCTTAGTGGAATTCACCTACAAATGTCAGCTATCGTGCGAAAATTACACGAGGCATTGTAATGAGGCCATGAAGCGTCACCGTTATAAGCGGGACCTAGATGAGAGAGTTCCATCACTGGTCCTGGACTGATTAGAGACACCTCCGAGAAGGTGAGCTTGATACGATAACGTTTTCACTGGCCAGAGCCGATAGAAGAGCTTGCGTCGATGTACGACGCCGACTCTAGAGTTCAGGTCGAGATCACGCCTTCTCAAGGTGATGCCTAAGAGAGGAGGGTCGTGTCTGCAAGTGAGGGAATTATTTCAGGTTCATTAAGCCTTCGAGATACTCGAGAGGGTAGACACTTTGCGCATCAAGTGCGTTATCGCCTCAAAGATGTCGTGTCCACGAGGTATTTTCACGTCCAGCTCGGAAGTACATCGATCCAGCGCCATGAGGTGGATTGGGGACAGATTGAGGCTGACACTCATGAGACTGGAGGAGGACTAGTGTGCATTTTGGATAAATGGTGGACGTGTTTTACGAGACGCAAGACCGTGAGGCTACGAGGTGCTAAGGGCGGCACTATGGGATGGAGGAGGCAACGTGGGAGCGCGAGGACACGATGCGGGCCACTTATCCCTTGTTTAGGGATGAAGGTACGTGGTTTAGCTGTTATTAAATGACGAGTTGATATACGTAATGTGCACGTTGCATATGCATGAGTGATTGTGATTGTCCGCACTTCGAGACAAATTCTTGCGAGGGAAGAAACGTAAGACCCGAGAAAATTTAAATTTTTGGAAAAAGAGTAAAATCGTAATTTCGGTAAAATCCCGAAATTTATTCTCTAGATATCGGATGACGAAACGGATTTCACCGTTGGAATCGTCTCACGAAATCTAGCTACCACATCGAATTTCATCAATTCGACATACTTGATCAAACAAGCTGAGGCATCGAGTATCTAAAAGAAACCAAATGCGAGGTGAAAAAGCATCTATAATATGTACTATGACACATGTTACATGAGTAGAGAATGATGGAATGGACGTGCCTAGATAGTACCATGGCAAAAATCTGTGATAAGGGACATAGATGTCATTTTTAAATGTTTAATGATATCAGACAAAATAGTGTAGAGAAAATGCCTCTCTACATATGAAAAAGAAAGACAAACGCGGGGAAAAGAAAAAAGGAGATGCAAGAGCTTGTTTTTCAAAACCTAGTGAGAGAGAGTGTGACTTCTCTTTAGGATTACGGGCGATCCGACCGTCGAAATTCTTCGGAGCAAGAAGGAAAGCTGCTCTACGATGTGAGGCCTACGAGTGGGCTCCGGTTTTAAGGAGTTTCGACAAACTCCGTGAGGTAGGGGTTTCATCCTACTTGAGTTTTACACTTTGTTTAAGTGTATTTATGATGCTTGAGTTGATTGAGGCCGTGAGTGGCCGTTTGATCTATCCCAAAGTTTGGAACCGAATTGATAGAAAATTTTGAAACCCATTGGTGCAGTTCGTGACTGTCCACGGGCTGTTTGGGTTGTTGATTGTAAAATTTGTGAAACAAATTGCATTGTGATGTGTAAGGAGGCCGTAAAATGACCATATGAAATTCGGGTTCACAAAGTGAATCACATCGATAAAAGTTGGCCATGAGTCAGTGAATCAAGGGTTTTACTGTTCATGTGAATAGTATTCACGAAATAAATTTTGTGGAATAATGTGTGTGGTTGAGTAATTCAAATCGAATTGCTCGTGTTTGATAATTAGCCAACGTGAGCTAATTTTTGGTGTAATGGATTGTGAAATTGCATAACATGTTTGTGTGATTAAATTATGTAAATATATGCATGATGATATATTTGCATGTGCTATATAAATTGTATTGGAATTGGCATCATGCATTCCATATGCACTGGGACACCCTAGAATGATAGGAGTGAGTGCATGAGGTGGTTTATTGAGAGAGTGGTTTCGGAGGGTTAACTAATAATAATAATTATCGCAGTGTGTCCATTACAATATCGGAGGGTAGTCCATAAATATCAATCGTCTGAGTCGCCCAATTGATATCTGAGGGTTGTCCACTAACAGAACACCTGAGTCGGTCCATTACTTAGATCGGGAGGGTTGTCCATAATTAAAACAAATATCTTTGTTTGAAAATAATGTTTCATACGTGGTTTAGCAAGTGTGAGGGAGCTTCAAGTGAGGACTCCTAGTATGAGTTGATCATGCAGAGATTCAAGTGATCACGCATTTACTCGAATGTATGTTTTCATCGAGCATTGCATATGCACTTAGCGGAGAGTAACCCATTTAGTATGACATTCCACTACTGGAAAGATTAAATTTCAATTGGTTTGAGTGATATTATTTTTAGGTACAGGAGCGAATGAGGAGACTAGCCATCCTGTAGGCCGATACTAAAGAAAGCCTGTTACGGCTGTGTTTTAGAATACATGTATTAGAATGTTAAAACTTTGGCTATGGGTTGTATAAGAGTAAACTTTTAACTCTTGTAACTATGGTATATAGTTGGTATGTTTATAAGTATTGTTTATGGGCCAAAGTGGCCGTTTTTACTCATGTCATGGATTATATCGATCGCTTTGGGACATGTTTCGTTTCGTAGAGTCGTACAAAGGAGACTCATCTCGATTTTAGCGTAGCAGGGGCTCGGTTACTCCGACATTCACGAAGTTTTCGCGGCTTGACGGGCTGTCAACTTAGACCTCGTGGGAATGGGGTGTCACACTATCTCTTCGTCTTCTCTTCTGGCCTCGCCTATATCTCCTCCTTTCTCATCTCATCTCGCTTCTCTTTCGTTTCTCGCTCTCTTCGCTCTCTCGTCATTTCTCTTGCCTCTCTCTCGGTCTCTCTCATCTCTCTTTGCCTCTTTCTCTCTCTTTGTTAAAGGGGATCACGAGAAGGAAGAAGAAGAAAAAGAAGAGGAAAAACAGAGGATCACAGAAGAAGAAGTGTCACGCCCCGAATCCCGGTCCGACCCAATTAGCGGATCCGAACCGGTTTCCTGGACTCGAGACCAAATACTGGGACTCTTTACCTGATTTTTTTTTTCAAAACCGAACCGGGTACTGCGGGGTATGGCCTACATCATATAACAGACTAAAATCATCATCGGTCCCATTTACAAATACAAAACTTTACACTTTTAGCAATTACAAATCAGAGCACTTAACCTACGCGTAGTGAACTCCTTACAAGTGTGTAAGGTTGGCCCACCAGATGCGATGTTTGCCGACGCCTTTCTCCCGAACCTACACTGACAACCCGTGCTAAGCTTTACGCTTAGTGGGAAACATTTCTTATGGATATACACATTTAACGCATAACAATAATATAATATAAATTTCATGCATTTATATTATGAGCTTATACGAGTACTTCTTCTTATAACAGTTTACGCTTATTTGGATCTCCCCGCAGGAGCATGCATCTTATTCCTATGCAAGTAACTTATGCTTATCACAAACTTATGTTCATTCAAGACTCCCGTAGGAGTTATAGAACTTATACTCATTCATGCATTTATATTATGAGCTTATACGAGTACTTCTTCTTATAACAGGCTTACGCTTATTTGGATCTCCCGTAGGAGTTACAGATCTTATTCTTATGCAGAACTTATGCTTATCACAAACTTATGTTCATTCAAGACCCGCAGGAGTTATGTAATTTATACTCATTCGTAACTTATACTTACTGCGCTTTATGTTTATCCAAGACTTCGTAGGGAGTTACGTAACTTATCCTTATACTACTTCTGAGTTTACCCTTATTCGGAGGTACCGGTAGGTATCGCCGAAATTACTGAATGTATACCGATAATGCAGAACTTATTCTTATACGTTACTCTGTAAGTACCACAAAACTTATACCGGCTCACGGAACTTATACCGGCATTTCAAATCTTATACTATATTACGTAATCCTATACTTATCTTACGGAACTTATACTCGGTCTTACGTAACTTGACATGTATTTCAGATTCATATGTCTTACGTATATATACATTTATCTTTACTTTAACTTATACTCGGGTTCCTACGTAATCCTCGACATGTATTTCAGGATCTTATACATGTCTTACGCAGCATATACTTATCTTACTCGAACTTATAATCGATCTTACTGAGCATATACTTATCTTACTGAACTTATACCGATCTTACTAACTTTGACATGTATTTCCTGAGATCTTATATACGTCTTACAGAAAGCATATACTTATCTTACTTTAACTTATACCGGGGTCTTACGTAACTCGATTACGTATTTCAGATCTTATACATGTCTTGGCGTGAGCATATACTATCTTACGGAACTTATACCGATCTTACGAGCATATACTTATCTTAATTTAACTTATACCGATCTACAGAGCATATACTTATCTTACTGATCTTATCCTTATGCGAAGGTATCAAGAGTACAATAAGCCGGAACTAATCATCATCAGATCACATACAAGGTCGATCGACGATGCAGATACATATCGTATGGACATTAGTCTATAGCAAGTACATCATAACAGATACATATACTTTATTTTGTCAAGCATTTAGAGTACCCGTAGGTACTACTGAACTTATACTTATTTTACGGATGAGTACCTCAGGTACTAATCGACTTATACTGCTTTATCGATATGGGAGTACTCGTGAGGTATTATCGGACTTATACTTATTTTTTACGTAACTTGTAATTTGCTTTTAACGATACGAGAGTACCGGTAATAATGTAACTTATACTTATGTTATCAGACAAGAGTACCCTCGGGTACTACAAACTTATACTTATGCAAAGCATTTCCATATGAGAGTACCCGTGGGTACTACGTAACTTATCAAATACAGAGTACCCGTGAGGTACCACGTAATCCTAATCTACAGGAGTACCCGTAGGTACCACAGAATTTAATCAGATACAGGAGTACCCCTAGGTACTACAGAACTTGATGAAATACGAGAGTACCCATAGGTACTACAGAACTTAATCGAATACAGGAGTACCCGTAGGTACTACAGAACTTAAGCAGAGACAGGACTTAATCAGAGACGGAACTTATTCGCATACGTGGAGTGCCCGTAGGTACTACAGACTTATTCGCATATAGACTGCTCATACAGAGTACCCAGAGGTACTCATCGAAATCACTCGAGATACGTGAGCATCTCGTAAGGTACTACAGACTTATTCGTATACGAGTACCCATAGGCATTTATGGGTGGATTCTATTCAGACATACTGTGGAGCACCCGTAGGTACTACAGAACTTAATCAAATACAGGAGTACCCGTGAGGTACTACTTTAACTTAATCGTATACA
This sequence comes from Tetrastigma voinierianum, assembly GCA_016808115.1. NCBI lineage: Eukaryota > Viridiplantae > Streptophyta > Magnoliopsida > Vitales > Vitaceae > Tetrastigma > Tetrastigma voinierianum. Next base: position 167,209 of record JAEQBH010001956.1, on the reverse strand, counting down.
AGATACCCTTGTACTGGGCAAAAGACTTAATCAAGAGATTGTGAGTTAATCGGGGAGATGTGAGCATCTACAGGTACTACGTAACTAAATCAAATACAAGAGCACCCAGTGGCCACGAACTTAATCAGATACGTAGATGTAACTCGACTCAGATACTGTGAGTACCTTAGGTACTACATAACTTATACAGATACATTTTATCTTTACTCTTATTCATTAATATCCAGTGGTCCTATCATATAATGCTTTCACTACCTGCATCAAGAATACTAATGAGTAGACACGCACAATTAGTACCGAAGATACTATACTACGGCGCCGTAGCACTAATCAGATCGGCTGAATATCAACAGAGTGTCATAAAGACTTAATAGGATAGGAGTGCCGTGAGCACTAATCAGAGTACCGGGCATTAATCGGGAGCGTCGAGCACTAATCGAGTACCAAGTACTAATCAGAGTGTCGGAGACTAATCGTGAGTGCCGTAGCACTAATCAGAGTACCAAGTACTAATCAGACAGAGTGTCGTGGTCATTAAATAACTCCGGTCTTAGTGGTTTTACAATTATATGAGTTCAATAACTTACTATCTTATAATAGACAAAGCATACATTACGCGTTCATGACAAATCGTATTCATATACCGGTAAGGTATGATGAGTATGTAATCACACCTATTCATGTATTCTTATTCTACGAATCTACTTTACCCAAGAATTGAATTTAATCCACCTGGATCGCTTCCAACCGTTATGGCATTTTCATGCCAACTAGTAGGTTTACCGATTTTACCGAGGGACGCTTTGAAATATTTATTTCCAGTGCCTTGTCTCGATATTTATTACTTGATCTTTGTACTTTAAAGTTAAGGTGCTAAGGGTTCTATTCCAACTGGAATCACCCAATTCGGAGCGACCGAATTGCCACGTCCGAAACATCCCTGACTTCATGTTCAAAGTCGAACCAGAATTTGGCTTAAATGCATATCCACTTTGAGGAATTTTTAGGCCACTTAGATCAGCATCATGGATGCCTATTCTTTAAGTTTTGTTCTCCTTGAAGTCTATTTTACGTAGCCACTTGAATGACTCCAACCTGATAATAAATGAGCAAGGTATGGCCAAAATACGAAACTGGTCGAAACAGGAAACTGCACTCAAAAATCGGGTACACCAGCACTGCAACATTTAATAAAACGACTTAACTGAAGTGTACTGGTACACTTTCAAAGTGTACCGTACAAGTCAACTAAATGCCCCAAAGCACCCCTTTTTCCATGTTTTGATACCCAATCAACTCTACACTTTAAACACACATCAAAACCATTTCTAATTCACCTTGGAATCTCTTTTCTATTCAATTCCTCCTTCAATACATATCTGGGCCAAAGACCTATCATGAATTACTTCAAACCCATTCCAATATGGGTTATAACTCATACACAAATCAAACTCATGATTTGTTGTACTTATTCTAAACCCCAATTCAATTACTTCCCTCACTAACTATGAATTCATTCCCTCAAAGAGAGGATTTAAGAGCTGTGCCATAGCTGTGGTTTTACCCACCTTACTTGCCATCATTTTTGGGTTAAGATGAACTCCTGAAGAAACCCCATGTTTGGGGATAAACTACTAACTAACCAAGCATGGAAATTCATACATAATCACATAGAATTCATAATCAAGGTGAGTTTCCATACCTTTTTGGCTTGATCTTGGCTTGAATCCTCCTTCTTCCTCTTCTTCTCCCCTTCTTTCTTCTCTACGGGTTCTCTCCCAATTTGAGCACCAATTACTCTAACCCAGTTGATTTGATAAGCAAGGCCATGTTTGGCTCCTTAAATAAAACCCATTTTGGGTTAACTTTCTTATTTGCAAAATAGTCCTTCAATTCTGGGCCATTTATAGTTCAATTTCCTTTTATTACTGCCTCTAGTCATTTCACATTAGACTTTGTCTCTTTGGCCATTTACAATTTGTCCTGGTGCCTTATAACTTTCCTGCCCTCGCTTCCATGTTTCGTATTTAACTCATGACACATCTGGGCTTACAAAATACCCTAAACAAAGTCGGAAAATGACTAGGTATGCTTGGGTGTTACAAGAAGAAAAGAATAGTATGGAAGAGGTAGACCACTATAGTTGTGCCTCCACTCACTGTCCATGATTATTTTTTTCTTCATTGTTTTGTTTTCAGTTTTGTTGATTTTAAAGATTGTGATGCAGGTGAGTTTGATTCATAATTTTTTTGATTCTCCTCGATTTTTTTTTTTTTTTTTGTGAGTGTTTGGAATTTTAATGGGTTTTCTGTTTAGTCTTCATAAAAAAATTGGGGTTTTTCCGAAATGGAAGTTGGATGTGTACTTGGAATTTCGATGGGTTTGCTCATCATCCTTTAGGTTTTTCTTTCGAAATGGGAGTCATGATTTATCAGCGGCATTATTGATATTTCGATGTAGTACCGATATATTAGTGATATATCGCCGATATTGTCCGATTTGTTTCGATTTTTCGCTCAACTGATTATCGATACCCGATATCATGTCGGGGTCGATCGACATCCGAAATATCGATTTATTATATCGCGACATTTTAAACTCCCGCCATGGGTACCCTTTCAGATAAGATTTATACCTACACTCCTACTTCGAGATAGGAAAATTATGATATATGAACCGGCGAATATGTATATCGTAATTGAGGACCATTGGTCGCGGGTCATATATATTATCTGCTTTCCCACTAAGCCAGGCTTAGCACGTGTTTCATCCGCAGGTGATCGAAGAGGACATTTGGCAGACTCGCATTTTGCCGTGGCCAAATACAACAATAGGAGTCCACTATATGTAGGTTTGTGATTATGTTTTGTAATGTAAATGTAATATTTTGGAGATAGTGCAACTTGTGTAAGTACAAGTAAATGGGACTCCAAAATATATATACAAGAACATTTAAACACCACTACGGTGGTACTATTAAAAGTTATATCTTTTGGAAGAATTCATGGATTTAAATATGTACAAGTTTGGATTTATATTTCGAAATGGGCCCACCAATGTCAAAAAATCATGTAAAGGAGTCTCAGTCCCGTGTGGCGTCCCATGGTCCGCCTAGGCGGGGGATGGGGCGTTACATTGTAAGATTGATAGAAAAAGCATTAGTAGAACATGTCACTTTTTAGGTCACCCATTTGTGTCTTGGCATAACAAGAAACAAAATCTACGTCTCACACTGTGGTCGAACACATAGCCACGTGGTTAGGATGTGCAATAAGTACTTGGATGAAACAAACACTTAGTGACTTTGGTTTGAAATTTTCACATGTTCCCATTAAATGTGACAACACAAGTGCCATTAACATATCAAAGAATCTCGTGCAACACTCTAGAACTAAGCATATAGAGATTATACATCATTTCCTTAGAGATCATGCACAAAAATGTGATATTACACTTGATTTTGTTAGAACCGATGACCAACTTGCAGATATTTTCACCAAACCCCTTAATGATAATCAATTTTTTAACATTAGAAGACAATTAGGGGTCATCTCTTTGTGAAAAATTGTTTGAATTACTTAATTGTCAATACTACTTGAAAAATGTTATACTTAAACTCTAACTCATTAACCCTTACTTAAATGTACTTTCAAAAAGGGAGATACCTTTATATCTAAAGCTCCATGTTCTTTTTTATGTTGCCAAAAAGGGAGAAAAAAAAAAAAAAAAAAATATATATATATATATATATATATATATATATATATATATATATATATATATATATATATCTATCTAGGAGTTTAGGAGTATATTGACTAGGTGATTGCCATATACATGTATTTACACTTACTTATCCTTTGTATGGTCAAATCTTGTACTCCTTATACACACACACACACACACACACACACACACACACACACATGTTTATGATTTCATGACTCCATTGTGTGCTTTAATAATACCATTCTTTATCATGATTCACAATTGCATGTTATTATATTATAATCTTCTTGACTCATTGATGGATTATTGGGTTGAGGGGGAATATCACTCCTCTTAAATAACCTAGGTTTGTCATCATAAAAAATGAGGAGATTGTTGGCCCAAGGGAATTGAGGTTTTGATGATAACAAACCAAGGTAATTAGCTATTAATGGTTTACTTGAGATGAGTAATAGATGACAAGTGATTATGAACTTAAAGACTACATCTTCATCCAAGATTTGAATCAAAATCGTCTGCTAGAAAGTAAAACCGTGATTCCAAGTTCAAGCATACCATGAAGACTTTGTAAACTTAGGAATCCTTGTAAGGTGATAGCATTGACGCTCTTAGGATATTGCTTACTATCATGTATCACCACAACTCTATTACATCCAAAAAATTGTATATCCTTTGAAAACTCGAGTTCGAGCATAAAATCTTAGGCTTTATAATTCTAAAATGTGCTTCAATAAAACACCTAAGGTTTAGAAGTGTTTTAAATAAAAAACACATGAGTTTGAGTACTTAAAGGGTTAACCGGCTGAGGTAGAACCTCAATTGGTCGGGGATCGAATGCGGGTCCAACGGTTGAACCACCGACGTTGGTGGTCCAACAATTCGAATTGATTGACCGCATTGTTAGTCCACTGCTGACTGATTGACCGACAGGTCCACCAATTGAACCGTCAACCGATTGCAGATACCGGGGATGAACCGCCGATCATACTACCGTTGAGATGCACATCTCGATTGATTGGATCCAATAGCATCCATCTGAAATTGATCACTGAAATGGTCGATCGATTGGAAACCAAATGAGTTGTGAAACTCGACCGGTTGGATGCAGTAATTCATCTAAAGACTATAAGAGAAAACGGTCGATCGATTGAACAAATTGGAAAATTCCAATGACTATAAAATGGTAACCTACGGTGCATTTAATGAAACAATCGACCGGTTGTGTGAAATGGTCGACCAGTTCATCTTTTAGTCAAATCCAACGACTATATAACGATAGCATACACAACGGCTAGTTTTTAAAGGAACCGGTTGGCAACTTATTTTGCTGTCGAGTTCATACTCTATAAATAGAGTGTTGGGGATCATTTAATGTCAATGAGACTTATTGCATTTATTATCTCAATCACCATTTCTTTTGCTAATAAATTCTCAATCTAAGATTTTTGGTGCATTTATTTCACTTGCATATTTTAGGGTGCACCTTTGTATTCATCATAAGCTTGAGTTGTAGTTATTTAATCTTGTGAGTTAGAGAGAGTGTCTCATTGTGCTTAAGAGTGAAAGCTTCAAGTGTGCATAGCTTGAAGGATTTGTGAAGTGCCCATTAGAGTCAAAATCCAAGTGTAAAATGAAGAAGCTCGGGTTGGAGCTTGAAACTAGTGGAACCCTCATCGGTTGAAGGTTGAAGAGAAGTGGACGTAGGCAAGGGTGTGTCGAACCACTATAAATTCGAGTTTGCACTTTCTATCCCTACCTCTTTATTTATTGTTCTTGAATTAAGTTGATGATTTCTTATTGTTTTGTAAAACGTTTTTGAGAAAACCAATTCACCACCCCCCCTCCCCTCTCTTGGTTAGGTTGCTAAGTCATATTCAACTGTCAGTATAATTATAGCATCACTCAAATTGAATTGTAATTCGACCATTCCCACACATCCATTTTCGTGGTTCTGAATAAGTCCGTTCTATAAAAAATTAGGAAGAACAAATTTATTTTCATTAATTTTAAAAGAATATACAAAAGAATGATTCAACAATTAAAATCATAGTTACCTTTAAGCATTCCCTTGTGACCTATACATTGGAAATTGTAGATACATTCTACAATATTCTTTTGTTCTTCGATATTAAAGACTCCAGTATGTAGTTTAAGTCCTTCAATTATATTGATGTTTTTTTCCATTTATCCTTTCAATGTATATGTAATTTTTGTTTTTACTTACCTGTGAAAGTCAAATTTGTTATTTTTGTTATTTTTGTTCTTTCGATAATTTGTTCTTCATTGGAGAGGCACTCACTCAATCCATCATTTAATGATAAATCCATGTTATAAGTATGAAAGTAAATATTAATGAATAGGAATAATATGTAAAAGTGCAATATTTTTAATTGCAAAGTGTACATAGGAAATAACTATGAATTAAGTATTTTTAAATATGAAAAACATATTTAAATAAATGTTTTAATATATAATGTTTGGTCGGAATTAGATATAAAAATATTATAAATTTAAAAAATATTAAAGAATACAAATTTGAAAACTATGTTTTGATTAGCAAACCAAAAAGAACATGCTAGTAAATAAAAACAATATCCTAAATGTTAATCCAACTTATTAATGAGGGAACCTCAAAAACAAAAAAGCAAAATAAAAGAAAAAGGATTTTATAATCGTACTTAAAATAATCAAATAATACATCATCAATTAATTTATTTTACTTAGAACACCAACAAAATGGGTTTCCTTGTTCTCAATTTGTAATTTTCGGTAAAAATAATCTAACTTGGTTACTTGAAGAATTGCAGAAGTGAAACGGTAGGTCCGTATATGGACTCCACAACAATATGACCGTTGTTCTTGGAAGTAATATGTTTATCAAAATAAATAAGTGGTACTTGTAGAAGTAATGATTCATTATTAGCAACATAGGTGGTGTTGTGGCTTTCATATTTTAGTCTCTATTATGTGGCTAGCAACACACAAATTGTGTTGTAGAAGCAAAGATTCAATATTAGCAACATGTGTGAAATTGTTAAGCATCATATTTTAGTCTTTAACATGTGGTCTTATACAGGCAGGTATGACTCAAACCATGTGCCACGTGGTATTTACGGGAAGTTTGGTTATGTTTTGCCTTTTTTAAATTTTTTGTTCCATGGAACATCACCTTGGTTAGCATGACTTGAACTTACATTTTGCAGGTACTAATGATTGAAAAATTCTAAAGAGGTGGTGCATTTAATGTTATTACATAATCACCTCTACTTATTCCCACCACGTAGAGGGTGTTATAGGAATCATTTAACACACATTTTCATATATTTACGTATTTCACTTATGTTGTGTGACACCTTTGAAATTAGCAACGCTGGGATACTCATATTTAGTCTCTAACATGTGGCAAGCAACACAAGTGGTGTTGTAGAAGCAAGGATTCAGTATGAGCAACACAAGTGGTGTTATTGCTATCATATTTTAGTCTCTAACATGTGGCCTTGCAATGGTAAGGTGTATGACTCAAACCATATGCCATGTGGTATTTATGGGAAGTTTGATTGTGTTTTGCCTTCTTTTTTTTTAATTTTTTTGTTCCATGGAATATCACCTTGGTTAGCATGACTTGAACTTACATTTTGCAGGTACTAACGATTGGAAAATTCCAAGGAGGTGATGAATTTAATGTTATTACAAAACTACTTCTACTTATTCCCACCATGTAGAGGGTGTTATAGGAATCATGCAACACACATTTTCATATCTTTACATACTAACTTATGTCGTGTAACACCTTTTGAAATTGTGTTATTTTTCTTATTGGTTGAATATCAATGTCTTCTTAATCAATGTTATAAATTTAATTATAACAACTTTTTCTAGCATCGGTACGTATAACCTATAAAAAAGACATTGTGGTGTGAAGTCACCTACGTGACTCGACTCGAACTTGTGCTTCATTTGTATATAGATGTACTGCTTGCATGTTAGACTATTTTATCTCATTCATTCTACATTATGTCTACTCCGACAACTCATAATCTGATGATTCTTTCATATGATTTTTTTTCATGATAAATGCATGGACACATTTTTGTCTTGCTTGATACAAAATTAAGGAGATAAAAAACACAATATTTAAACTATTTAATTTGACTAAAATATCCTCTAATTTGATGGTAAGGTTAAATAGCATGAAAAAAAAAACAGCAATAAAATATCCATTAAAATGCAAACTATGATTTTTTTTTTTTTTTTGTCTAAAATACATGGTGAAACACTATTATTCATGTGTAAATAGCAACAAATAACAGGACACTTGGCAAAAAGTAGGAACAATATTAGTATATAGGAGTATAAAATCCTAATGAATAATAGCAAAGGACATAGAGACCAACAAAAATAAAATACAAGAAGCTTAAGATTATCAACAAGACTAAAAAAAGGCAAAATCTCAATCGCCAATTGACCTCTTGACAGAGCAAAGAGGGATTTGACCTCTTCATTGAGCTAAGAGAGATTTGAGAAAGAAAATATGTTACTACCACTTCAAAATAGTCCAAAGAATAGATAAATAAATAAATTATCCTTTAATTTCATGCTTTTGAAACAAGACAAATAAACATAAAGAGACCATCCTCCTCACCCTCCCTCATTATGCTCTCTCTCTCTCTCTCTCTCTTTAATAATAATAATAATCAATAAAGGTAATCATATTAAAAGAATAGCATACACAACATATACAAAGCAAAAGAATGAGGTATGAGAACACAAAAAATAGAAACTGCACCCTAAGAACTGAATCAATTATAAATTTTTGATTCCATGAACCCAACTATTGTTCTCATGCAGCAAATCAACTACGTAAGAATTTCTATGATGGTAGCATTGAATAAGTTCAAGAATCAATCATTTTCACTAGGAACTACACTACTACTCAATCTTAAGTCATTGCTAACTGAAATATAAGTTTTATGTTATGAAACAATTGCAACATCTCATAATAGCATTAAATACTTAATTCATATGCATACTTCCCCTCTTTAAAGCACCAACCCCTTTCTCCTCCCCCAATATGCCCAAAAGAACTTTATAGGGCAAGCTACTTTATTTAATTAAAACTCTACAACCAATAATCTAATAGGAGCTTTATCGAGCTCCAACAAGCTTCTAATACTCAATCAAACCATAGCCTTTTTAAATAAACAAGCCATCAACAACTTAATTAAGTGCATTTCTTTCCCATGAATGCTCTTAGGAAATTACTATAAATACAAATGAATGACCAAAATATCCTTAAAAGCAATAAGCATGCCACTTGATGCTGAAATAATGCCAGAAGGATCCAATCCAAGCAACAATGATGGGGTAATCGCAGATCTATTGGTGCTCCAATAGCTCAAGAAACTCAAGCATAGCCAACCAATCATGCATTCAAACATTTATATATAGCATAGTTTATCTACATCATTCAAGACTTTGTGCTCAGAAAAAAAGAAAAGAAAAAAAAAGCGAGCCAAGGATCAAAATTTTCAAGCAATTATGACTATTAAAAAATAAATAATAATGTAATGATAAATAGGATTAGAGCAAATATTTTCAGATGAACATTTGAAAATGTAGTTTGTCTAAAATGAAGTATGTTTGAGTATTAAAGGAACACCGGATATTTATAATGTTATATTTACAACTCATTGAGTCATAAGCGCCACGATTTTCTTAATATAAAGATCTATTTTGGTTATGTTTCGCCATCATATGTAAATGATGTTGAACCTTTCAATCCCATTTTCATGAACTTGGGATGTTGCCTTTTTGAGGTGAACAACAAAGGTGTTGTCATTGGACATTGTAGCAATGTCTGTTATATTATCAATTCGACCATGTTTTTGGATAAAAGTTGATATAATTTTTTTTAATCATATATATATAATAAGATGAAAAAGTTTATAGGAAAATACATATTACCTTAGAAGTATGATCCATAAGTTGTTTTGCAAAACAACATTAAAATCTTTTTGTATTTTTGTCGAATATAGCTGCAGTTAATGAGCCAAACTCATTACAAGGACTTACTTCCACACAACACCTGAATTAATACTGCATAATTAGTAATTATAAAAAAGATTGGCATATGAAAAGTTTTGTTAATTTTGTTTCTAACTTTGAAGTGGCAACAACCTCATGACTTTTGCAATAAATGCAAGTAAACACTTGTTGAAGTTTGATGGCTGTTGTGAGACCTCGGATAAAGTAAACCGATAGACACAGGTTGCAAACCTGGAAATTCTCTAGATCTCTGATGATGATGCGGATAACGTCGTTGAATTTGTCTTGCGAAATTAGGTACACAGTCGAATTTCGTTAAATTCCGAGACGATCGAAATTTCACGTATTTCGAGGCGAATGGAAAAATGAGGTGGCGACACATGGCATTAAAGTGCATGCCATGTGGCACCAGAGGAGAAGACACTTGGCAACCAAAGGCCAAATGTCTTGGTTTGGATTTGCATGAGAATTGGCTTGGAGTGGAAGGCTAGTGTCCAAGTGGGAGATCATGCATGAGAGTTTAGGAGGGAGGAAATCGTTGGAGAGTACCCAAAGTTTTGCCATGACCAAGAGAGAAAGAGAATAGAAGAGAGGGAAGAAGAAAAGAAAGGAAGGAGAAAGAAAAGGAAATAGAAGAGAACCAGCAGTTCTCTAGTTAACGTACAACAACTGTGAGTTTGATCTGCACTTCATCAGGGTCTTTCCTGCAATTCTCAGCCATTTTTATTTAAGAGCCATGAAATTGCCAGAAAGGTAGCCCTAGTTTCGTCACAAGAACATTTCTAATGTAAATTGTTGATGTCAAGACCGCTTCGTTCTGTAATTTGTACTCTCTGAATTGATCTTGTTATTTGAGTTTTGGGAGCACCGCTTTTGATTTTTGAGAAGAAAAAAAAATCAGTTTGAGTATTATTGCTTTTGCATGACTAACATGTAGGAATTTTCTGGTTTTTAGATCAAGAAAAATCGCCAGGTATTATTGCTTGCATGACTAACATGCAGAATTTTTTGGGTTTTTAGACTGAAGAAAAATCAGTTTGGTGTATTATTGCTTGCATGACTAACATGCAGAATTTTCTGGGTTTTTAGAGTGAAGAAAATTCAGTTTGGTGTATTATTGCTTGCATGATTAACATGCAGAATTTTTTGGGTTTTAGACTGAAGAAAAAATCTGTTTGGAGTATTATTGCTTGCATGACTAACATGCAGAATTTTCTGGGTTTTAGACTGAAAAAAAATCAGTTTGGAGTATTATTGCTTGCATGACTAACATGCAGAATTTTTATGGGTTTTTAGACTGAAGAAAAAAATCAGTTTGGTGTATTATTGCTTGCATGATTAACATGCAGAATTTCTGGGTTTTAGACTGAAGAAAAATCAGTTTGTGTATTATTGTTTCGCATGACTAACATGCGGAATTTTTCTCGGTTTTGTGACGAAGAAAACATCGCTTAGGGTATTATTGCTTGAATGAAAAACATGCACAATTTGTGAATATACATGTTTATATGTGCATGTTTGATGATTAACATGATGCTTAAGATAAAGCATGAATGAAATATATGTTGCATGTAGTTTTTTATTATGCATGTAACATGAGATTTTATGTAGTGGCATTAGCATTGCATGTGCACGGGGACGTCAAATAAATCGGGTATGAGTGCATGACATGGATTTTGAATGAATTAAATTCAGAGGGTTGTCCATTATATTAAATTTCAGAGGGTTGTCCACCATATTTAATTTCGGAGGATTGTCTAGAATATTGTACTATCGGAGAATGACCAATACAATATAATATCATATCGGAGGGTTGTCCACAGTACCATCGGAGTCTGTCCAATGAAATATATCGGAAGGTTGTCCATAGTATTATCGGAGTTTGTCCAAATGAAACAAATATTTTTTTTTTCATACATGGCATATGCATGTGTGAGGGAGTCGGTGATGATTCGAGATATGGGGCATGGCATGTAGACATTCATATAGAGACATGTATGTTTTATATGAATGTGTAAGAATGTGTGTAAATTTATACATTGTATGCGTGCATTTAGGTAGAGTAAATGTAGGGTTTTGTCTCTACCGGGCGCGCTAGGATCACGCCGGTCGGGACCCCCCTTTCAGTACAGACACACGCAGTGCATGACGCCCTTAGAGACCCGAATCTTGAAGCGGTCGATTGTGGCCTGACTTGATGTTTTGTATATGTAATGGTGACCAACTAGCTTTAATACATATCATGTTTTGTATATTGTAATTAATAATTCTAGCGCACAATATTTTTCGAATTTAACGTCAAAATCGAATAATTTTCAAAGATTAAGCCGTTGTTTTTTAAAATTTTCATAACTTATTGCTGAAATTTTTTAAAAAGTTCTGAATAGAAAAGTGAAAATATTTGGCTTTTTCTATTCGGAAAAAGTCATTTTCCACAAAAATAAGAAAAACTCAATCATTGTCCAATAAAAAGTAAGAGCGCTAGCAATATAATAATTACTAATAGGAATGACAACGGAGGGTTTGGGATCTTGGGCAGCCCCATCCCTAATCTCTACTGCCATTTTTTCACTCTCAAACTTGTCTCATTTAAAAAATTAAACAATATGGGCGTGAGATTTAAAATTCTCAAACTCTCCCCTGCTTACATTTATTTTTGTTTTTATTTTTAAATTTTAATTTTTTTATATTTGCTTTTTTATTTTTATAATATTAAAATTAATATTTTTCATAAAAATAAAAATATTATAAATTTTTAATTTATTAAAAAACATTATAATAATAATTATTATTTATATTAAAGTATAAAAATAAAATAATAAAATAATATTTTTAAAATATAATCAGTATGGCTGCTATTATTATTTTGGATATGGTTCTATATTGTTTCATTCTCGGTCCTGCTTTCTCATTCGAAAATCTAAAAATCTCGCCTTGGAGTCACTGCAACTTATCACCTTAAAATAGAAAAATCGCTTTGTCTCAGAATTTACTAAACTTTTGAGTTACTAGATTTCGAGACTAATTTAATCCACATAGTCACTTCGTTATCCGGCATCTGGGGAATTTTCTAAACTTCCCCGAACCCCCATAAAGAATTTATTATTTTTATTAACACTAATATTAAAAATTTCTAATTTTCTCGGTTTTGGCTGCAGAGTAATACTTAACCGTATCGGGATTTGAGAAATAAACTCAAACCCATTAAAAACTCCGGATTAAAATTAAATAAACACATGTGCCATTAAGAAATGGTGCGGGATGTGAACCTAAAATACTTGTTCCGCTGTCATCCCTACTACTACCTAACATTAAAAACAACAACTTAATACCTCTAATGCTATTAAGTAATTATTCAAGATTAAGCTCAAAAGTTCTATTCAAAGATTAAGTGAAAAACAAACGCAACCTTAGTTCTCATAGATGTGGCTTTTGTACCATACGTGAGAGTGTTGTGCTCGACTTACGGATCGCATAAGTAATTCCTACATGTTTATGAATAAATGAGCAAGAATGTGAGTCTCAACAAATGAGTGGTGAATGAGTCTCAACACATGAGACGAGTGGTGTAATATCGGACAATCTCGAGCTCATATGTTCGTAGCTCGACGGGACCCTCTGGTTTTGGGCTACGCCACAATTGTGTTTCCATTACATTTGTCACAAGACATGTTCCAAAACTTTTGATATGGATTTGCAACTGAAATTGATCCTTTGATCCATAAAGTTGTATATATATATATATATATATATATATATATATAGTTATATATATATATATATATATATATGTTAATTGAATGATGCAATATTCCTATGTGGTAGTAGAAGGATCATTCTACTATATAATGCTAATAATTTAAGGATCTTACTGTCAACATGGAATTTGATATTTTAGTGATTAGAAAAATGTCATTTCATGCCTCACTATCAGGTTTGATGAAGAAGCTATATAGGGCTTATTAGCAATTATTTTTTCTAGACTATGTGCATTTTGATTGCACCTATCGTATATAGTAAGGAAAAAAGAAGGTTTTATTAGATGACGTTGAAGAAATGATACTCATTATACAACTATTTAAGTAAGTGAAAGAGAATAAATTTCATTTATCAGTCACGTAAACTTTGCGCTTCCAAGTTGGTTAGATTTATCACAAAACAGGTAGATAATTTTGTCTATTGTTTGCAGAGTATTTGTCATCTAACATGATGGTTTCAGTAGATGAATATTATTCTAATTATACTATGCATACCATTAAAGGAAACAACCCTTAGACGTGTTCCAATAATGATCAGCTTTGTTGAAATTATATTTACAATGGCAAATACAATGTAATGGGTTTCAACCTAAACACATATACAAATACTAAATATATATATATATATATATATATATATATATATATATATATGCTATGTAAAAAAAATTAGAATATGGTTCGATTGTGTGCAAAAAAAAGTAAAATATTTATACTCTTTATTGATAACAATTATTTCACAAATGGTTGATGGGCCACTCCTTGTTTGCAGTTCTTTAGTTGTTTTAATACCTATAACAACTGCAATGATATCTATAATAGAATTATAATTATCATAAGTATTTTTATGTGTTGGATGTTTTGAAATAAAATTGCATATAAAATATAAATGATCTCATTAACCTCAGTCATTGACTCAATATATTTTGGCAGATCTTTGAAAGGAACAAAGTGTTGTACAGTGGTTGTAGCTTCTTCATTTTGTCCTGCCTCTTTGACTAACGTTTTGTGTTGATGATCTACTTATACTCATTATTTATAATGTGATATTCAAGTTTTATCAGTCTTATGTATGCATTTATGATATAATAGTCTTGAAATATATGCAAAATGTTTTCAAATGTTGCTATATCGGCTCCAAATATACACACTTGTATTTTAGTGCCATTTGTGTGTATATAAAGTACTCAGGAAGTTATTGGTCTAGTAAAATAATTTCGATAATAAATGAACTATTTTAAGTTGGAAAAGATTAAAACACACTTACTATAGAGTCGATTAGAATTAGTCTTTGATACTTTACTAATCTATATCTTGCTATCCGTGGCATTGACTTTTCAAGCACTATAACCTTTGCAATCCATGATCTATTGTTAGGGTCATGATATCTTGAATTAGTTTGTATTGTCTGCTCATTTTGTACATGTAAGTAGGAAAAAAAGGCTAAAAAAATTAATGTTGGATGCAAAACGATAAAAAGGCATCAATATTTACCCAATATTGGAAGCATATAAGATGTAATTAGTAATCACCATCTATCATATGATGTAATATAGAAATCAGCAGATCAAAGCTGGATGTATGCTTTCAATCAAGAGTTCATTATCATTAGCAATTCACGGTAAACAATATTTTTGGTGCAATCATAATTTAAGTTGTCACTAAGAGTTAGCTTCACTAAAATTTTAATTGAATTTAATTTTTTTGCTCTAGATAAAGCAAAATATAGTTGTTTATAAGAAAATACAGGTCCTGGTAAGAACATGCCAACATAATTCAATGTTTGACCTTGAGCTTTATTTATTGTCATTGCAAAGTTTAGATGAATTGGGAGTTGCGTTCTTTTGAATGGAAAGATACATTTTTCATTTTCAATAAGTATGAATGAGATTCTAGGTAAAAATACTCTTTTTCCATGAAAGAAATTTCTGCATCAATTATATTTTTATCAAATCTATAATAAATTAATTGAGTATCATTGCATAATTCTTCCGATGGATTGATGTTTCATAGTAAAATAATAGGACAATTTTGTTTTAATAATAATTCATATGGTGGAAATCCATTAGGCGTTAAACTATTTAGGAAATCTTTATGAACAATATATTCAGTAGTATCTAAAGGTTCATCAAAGATGTAATATCTTGTAATATTTCATGGGAATTGATGTATAAGTAAGTTGTTTATATCATCTACGTAATCATTTGTTGGCGTCAGTACAACTCAATTAATCATAACATTTAGATTGTTCGCATATTCTTTGATGTTAGGAAAAATACTATCTATTAAGATGTTTAATGGATTCGCATCTTCGATATAAGGTATAATTATCGTAGATGGAAGTTTTACATAACTATTATTACAATTCTTTTATAAACCATTACTGATTCATAACAAGTATTCACTAAATTCTGGGTCTTCTTGAGCGCTCATGTTTTTATTCAATTTAATTTTTTAGAACCTTGGCCAAAAGGTTGACTTTAGAAAACTTGCATCAATAATTCCTTCCTTTGTTCGCTTGGAACAATGGGTGCCACTTGACGAAAGTCACCACCAAATACAACAACCTTTCTACCAAATAATGTATTACAATCATTTATGTCTTGTAAAATTTTGTCTAGACATTCAATAGATTGTTGTTTTGACATTGGTGCTTCATCCTAAACGATAATGATAATGATAATTTCCTGATTGTTTGCTGATATTACAAATAGTTGAGTCTTTGATATTTAGTGGAATTTTAAATCTTGAATGCGTTGTTCGCCCGCCAGGTAAAATAGATGCAGCAACACTTGACGACGTTGTGGCAAGCGCAATTAGTTTCCTAAATCTTATTGTTGTAAGAATTGTTCAATATAAGTATGTTTTTCCTCTTCCACCAGGACCATCTATAAAGAATGTTTCCGCTTCTTCATTGAATACTTTCTGTAGTATTGTATCATATGCATTTTTTATTCACAATTGAGAGATTTGACGACAACAATATCTTCTTCGTCACAACAATTTCTAATTCTTCGTTGATTTCTTTCAATGTGTTTTCTTCGGTATTTAAACAGACATTCCGATCAACTAAATCGTATTTATCTATAGTTTTCCCCATTGATTCTAGAATATGATTAATGTTTTCTAGTACTTTTGATTTTATATTGTTTGATTGACTACATAGAAAAGTAGAATCATCAGACATTGACTTTTCAAAATTTTTCCATAGTTTTTGAGGATTGTTAGGCTTACAATATATTAATATTGTCGCAAACAAATGCTGTAACACCCCCAAAATATACCATGACAGTTTTATAACATGTTCAGGGTATAATATAAGTAAATGTATATTTTTCCGGAGCTTAAGTTCAAAAAGTGAAAAATGATAAGAACCCGAGATTAATTACAAAAGCCAAGGGTAAATTAGTAATTTACCAATCCAGGATCCAAAAGTCATAATTTAAGAAGATTATATGATAAAGTGGAAATATGGATAAGTTGAATTGAGAATAAATGAAAATGAAGGACCAAATGGCCTTAGGAAAATCACATTTCTTTTGGCTTTTAAGGCTAGGGCTTTCCGGTGGGGAGAAGAAGAAAGATAGAAGAAAATAAGAGAAGAAGAAAATCCAGGTATGGAATTGATGTTTGAAAGTTTAGAACTTGTATGAAATTGTTTTGGAAACTATATGTATGGATTGGCAGGCTGAAATCTTTGTCTGTTGTGTGTAGGAAAAATTCTATTAGAAGTGTTATTGGTTGGTATAAGATGAGTTTTAGGGTTTATTTTGAGCTTTGATTGAGTTGGTTTTGGTTTGGAAGGAAATTTTCGATGAAAATGGCCAAATTTAGCCACTGCTTCCGCCGACACCTACTTAGGCGTAGGGAGTGCACGCCAGGCGAGCGCCGCACATCTATGTTTTCTATAGATTCTTCATCAATGATGTTCATAGTGATTTGATCATGTCCTTTATAAATATATTTATATAGATATTTAACTGCTTTGATGGTAGAACATATTTCTACATTGATATGACAATTGAATCTCGTTTCGTAGGTCCGGGATTGTATGGTACAACTCATCGAGACATTCAAGTTTGCTCTTCTTCTTATTCTTATTATTTTTCTACCATCATCAGAGATTGCCTATAATTTGTGATAAAAAAAAATTTCCTTCGTAGTTTTGTAGCAAAGGCTTTAGGATAGTCATCTCATATCTACCATTTTGTTTCGCATGAAGCATTCTTTAAGTTTAGATCACCACATGGACCATGTATCATATGTCTAAACATTGCTAAATGTAAAGTTCTCATTGCTTCTATCGAACTTATGATCGATTATTTCATCAAAAGATTCAAAAATGCATGGATTTGTTTTAAAATAATAAAAACGTGAGCATGTGTCGGACCTCTTTTCTAGAATTCAATTACATATACATATCCCGCTACATGGCCAAATATTTGTTTCTTGAATAAATCTATTTTTAGCTCTTCTAATTTTGCTCTAAATATAGGCACAATTAAATCGAGTCTATTTTGTATTTTTTGGTTAGATTCTAGTTCTGCCTTAATTTCAGGCCAATTTGGATTGCATGTTATGGTAAGGAAGATATCATGTTTTCCAAATTGTTGAACTAATGCCATTACATCCATGTATCTTTTAAACATATCTCTAGGTCCACCAAAAAATAATGTCAGTAAAACAATGCAACATCCACTTTATTGCCTCGTGTTTCACCAACATAAATACTATCAACAATTCCTTGATATAATTCGACTCGAATTTGGTGTTGTTTACTACGAAGATAATCTAATCTTGATGTTTCAAGTTTGATATACATATCTACTATATATTGTTGTAAAAGGCTACCACTAGATAATATAATTGTTTTATTATTTTCTCTTATTTGTAGTTTGTAACAATAATACTCTCGATAGGAGATCTCTGTTCTTTTTCTTCAACTTTTTAACACTATAAGCGGAAAGAATGAATAGTTATAATACAAAACTATGATAGTGCTCATTCTGAATAGAGGAAGGATAAGATGAATGTTATTCATTTGTACCTTTTGTTTTTTTTGTCAAATAAATCCATAGCTGAAGTAAGGGCATGTGGATGTATGAAACTTTAGGCATCAGGATGACATTGTTTGTTTCTTTTGTCGACCCTTTGAATTCCTTGGTGCCAACCAATATCTCCGTGAGGTAATAGAAGAGGATATTGTAAATGATCATAACAACAATAGTTGTAAAACCCGTGAAAAATTTACATTTAAATTTTTCTGAAAATTGTCAAAACGGTAATTTGTCGGAATAGTCATGGAGGAAAAGCTAGGATTTTTTCTAGATCTCGGACGATGAAACGGATTTCATCGTTGAAATCGTCTCACAAAAATCTTAGTTGAAACTGTGATGAATCCACGCCAAATTACACATGACAATCGTGATTTTCACACATTTCGTAGACATGTGGCACCGACTTGTGGGACCATTGAGGTCAAGTGTCACCCTTGTAGGCTGAATGGAGTGGAGTGGTGTGTGGCAAGGAATGGGAGACACATACCACCAAATGCCATGTGTCTAGCAATCATGAGAGTGGATCGAGCAGTGGAATAAGAGAAGAATGGATCAAAACCAAGAGGAAGGGTTAGAACACCATGATCCTGGGAGAGAAGAGAGGATGGTCGCAAAGCTCTACCATGGACTAAGAAAGGAGAAGGGAACTTAAAAACTGAAAGAAAGAAAGAAAGAAGGAAGGAAAGGAGAGGAGCTAAAAACCTCCATTGTTGCAAGGTCGGCGATCAAGGACTTGATCCCAAAAGCTATAAGAGGTAAGGGATCTCTCCTATTTGGTTTATTCTTGCTTGGGGCCATGGAAATACATTTAGTTGAGTATGGTTGTGACCCTCAATGGAGGGAAATTTTCTCAGATAAAGGTAAATGTTTGTTTGGGTGAGATGTTGTCTAGTTTTTTCCTTCGACACCATGACTGTGTTTTGACCATAACTTAGTCATCACTCATTCGAATTGAGTGATTCTAGTTGATGGGTAAACTAGACTTAGAGGACAACATATCTCCTTGAAATAGGTTTATCCAAATTCGAATTCTTCGACTCGAAATACATTCAATGGGGAGCAGTGTTCAAACAGCCGGGTCCCGCTTTGAACTCGAGAAGTCTCGTTAAAAACAAGAGCCTAACATCGTTTCGATTTACCCTTCCTATTGACAAAGGGAATTGCCAAGAATTCCACAAGAATCTCCAAATGGCCGCCGATCGACAAGTTACCATGAAGCTAAGCCGCTAAAATCGTTGAAATTGTCTTGGAAAACGCGGTTATAAAATTTTCACTTTTCTATCAAAATCACAAATTTAGATTTAACTAAAATCGATACATAACTATACGCATGTGGTCAAGCCCCAAAATTCAAATCACCCGTATAAAAAAAGAAAAGAAATCACCATATAAAAAAATACACCTAATATTTTCAAAAATCCAACTACAATCATAAAGGACCTCCGTCCTCATCAAAATATAAGATAAGAATCAATCCAACATAAATTCATCGCAAATCTATTTTTTCAAACCATGCATGCATATTTTGCAAAAAGATATTTACATATACAAAATGTCACATTTTAACTTTTACTACGCTACATTACCATTATCTATATATAAATACAACACACCGCCTAAGACCGGTGATCCCGGAAAGGTCTCGCTACCGCGACCGCACTTGAAAATTATTTAAAAACAAATCAGGAGCCAACCAGCTCTGAGTACTATAAGTTCTAAATATTGATAGTTCATTGTATGTACCCTCCTATATGAAAATCCCAGACATAAATGGTTGTAAAACTATTTATGATAAAACTCCAGTTTCTTTGCTATGAAAACTACTCAAACCCGGCTCGAAAACTATTTCAAGCACCGAAACCTGCTTCGCTGGTGGTTAATATCCGAAAGTGCTAAGCATCAGGAATCAAGTACCAACCATCGCGGGCCCATTTCGAATACCCCAGACGTGGATGCCACCAACCTTGAATCCCCGCACCTGCAGTGAACCCCTAACACCAACACCCGCCTGTCATGGTCCCGGTGAACACCTGGGATCTCATAAACATACGGAACCTCGAACCAAAATGCCCTAGAATAATGAAACCCTGGAATCAACACCTCATCACCATGTACTCATGTCGGCAATAACTATTTATATACCCGAACAAAGTGAGGGCGACTCACTATATAAGATATACTATATCTAACCCCCACTGCCGACTGTGCAATATAGTTAACAATACTTTATACTCGCACAAATCAGGAGCACTGACAGCAACTGAGTTGAATATCCAGGTTCTAAAACTATATCAACTGCTGGCACGATCGATCATCAGCACAAGGATGGAGGTCAAAAAGATTTGTTTTGATGACTTGACTCTCGATCTGGGATCGTGGCTTCATTTTCTGTGGACTCATTCTCGCACGATTTTGACGGATTTTTCGACTCTGACACCCGCAGAGTCAACACTGGTGCAATTACAAATGCGCCCCAACGTTTTCTTCCATAAACATTTATAAAGTGATCAAAAGATCATAAGTAATCGAAACGAACTCACACCCTAAATTAAAACCTTATGTACTACCACATCTCGACAAGAACACGATAATATGAGGTGAAATTGACCAAAATGCCCCTACACATGAAATGCCCTTTAAAAACTATATGTTTTAGCTATTAAGAACTTTTCAAAGCAACCCTATGCTATTCGATGGCTAGACCACACACAGCCAGCACAACCACGCACTTGGTATCAATTTAGTGCCAATTAAATTTTTCAGAAACATGTGGGTACCAAATGCTATTGACAGGCATATGGTTAGATTCTAAACTTAAGAGACTTTCCATAGAGTCTAAAAACACTCAAAACTATTTCTGAAAATTATGTTCTGACCGTCCGGTCAAATCCCGAAATTTCAAACTAATCGGGTCTCAAAACAGCCTCGATATTCACCGGACTGCTCGAATACGTCCCGAAATTTTTAAAATTTAAACTCAAATTCAAAAATTTTGGGACTGTTTACTAATCTTCACTTGTTTAAGAAAATTTCAAGCCATTACATAGCATTTAAAGCAAAATAACTCAGTAAGAAAATTTCCTACCTCGAGCTCGATGAAATGCTGCCTTTAAGACTCCACGCATAACTCGTTACGTGACCCAACTTTGCTCTCGTCCCGACTACAAAAATCTACAATCCGATTTCCATATATCTTAAAAAGAAGCAAAAAAAAGAAAAAATAAAATAAAAATCCTCCGTCCACGCCCTCTCGTCTCTCGCCATCCGCCCCCCTCCTTTTTGACTTTTATCTTTTATCTTTTTTTTTTAATTATTATTATTATTATTATTATTATTATTATTATTATTTAGATATATGACTCATATTGCTTCATTTGGGTCCGTTTTTTATCTCAAAAATTTATTATTTTCGCCACTTTATTAAATGAACTTAGTTCAAGCTATTTTCGACTTCCGGTGATTTTTGTAAAATCTGCCTCAAGTCACCGACTTAAAATCGTAAATATTCGATTGGGTTCTTCATAATTCACGAAATGCTTGGTTGGCCAGATTTCATGAGACGAATTTTAACTGCATACCCATTTCATCATCCGAGATTTAGAGAATTTTCTAAGCTTCTCTGAACCATTATGGCAATTTATTATCATTTTACCATTTTTGAAATTTTCTAATTTTTTTTCCATAATTTGTACTTTCACCCCTCCACTTTCCTTAATTGCAAAAGTCCCATAATTCTTGAAAATCCTTACAATTCTCACTCCCTAAAAGAACTTTCACAAATTTATTATGACAATTAAAATAATTAAAAGGAAGCTCCTGTACACCCACGTTGACCTTAGATTACACGTGTCGCATCACCTATCGGTGAAAAGGGGGCGTTGCGCTTCTCTTTTTTTGTATCGGGCTTTTAATTCATAAATTTTGTGACTTTCTGGGTTAATCTCTACAACCAGTTGTGATGGTATGAGGCTTGAATCTAAAGCCATTGTGAATTGTGGATTAAATTGCCATATCTTGGTTAAGAGATGACATGATGTCTTTGGTGTGTGTTCCAAATAATTGGAACTGTATGTGTTTGATTGAATGTGGACTTTTGTTGGCACTGTCTTGCAAGTTGTGGGACTGATATATCATGACCACCGGTAAGAAGGCTAAATTTATTAATTGAAGTTAGGAACTGTGGAGATGCATGCTTGTGTGATGCATTGACTATGAATGTGTGGAATGCTAGCATAATAACATGAGTAATGATATTAGACTAAACATATGAACTGTTGTGTGCATTTAGACATAGTCGTTCATGGTACACAAGATGGTGTACGGTATATGTTATCCATGTAGAGGTCATCTTGCATGTGGCATTGTATAAAGTGCAATGGCACATTTGGTATCAAGATAACCCGCATGACAAACACGTATTTCATGGAGGTAGGTGCATTGGTCAAATTAACAATCGTACAGATGGTGTCGATGGTGCGGCTCCTGTAAGGATACGATTTTCCAAGAGAGTCGCGCGGTTTATCAAGACTATCCAATGCTTTTGAATTAAAGTGATTTATCGGAGACTGTCCAACACTTTTGAAGTAAAGCGACATTCGAGATCCGTCTGTTACTGCTTTTGAATTAAACGTTTATTGGAGCATCACAAATGCTGAATAAAAGTCAATCGATTTAATCAGATTTGTTAAATGGTTTAAATTAATAAAATAAAAAGATTTGTTTTGGAAAATGGTTTGCATCACGCACGAGAATCATGGGTGTGTGTGGTATGAGTCGGCGGTTGACTTGGGATTTATTACTCAATGGCACATTGGGGGATGGAGCCTGGAAAGGCTCGGTACATGGGGCATGTAGAGTATTGTCTCATATATGGCATGTAGGATTCCAAACCTGGATACATAGTCCCGTTTGGAATGTTTGTGTGACTGTGACACGATCAATTGCATGTGCACCTAGGTGTGGAGTAAATTTGTAGGTTTTCGTTCTCCGGTGCGCAAATTACCTCATCATGGGACCCCCTTTCGTGCAATGTGACACCTTATAGGCGTATGCTCCTTAGAGGCCGGGATCTTGAAGAGGGCCGGATTGTGGCCTTGACTTGATGTTTTGTATATGTATGAAGACCGAGTAGTTTTAATACATATTCTGTTTTGTATATTAGAACACACTCGTTCCCCATTAGATGTATATATTTTGCACCATACGTGAGAGTGTCAGTACCTCGAATCTTACGGATTGTGATAAGGTAATTCCGTATATTTATGAATTAAATAAGCAGGAATGAGTCTCAATACATGAGACGTATATGTACATATCTGACACCCGATATTCACATGTTTCCTCGCGGGCCGATCGATCCCTGAAGCCAAGGCCACAATAGTAATGTTGTACTTTATGACTTTCTCCAGAGTGATTATAGATAAGAATTTCTCGCTCTACTTTGTTTTAGCTTAAGCTATTTTCAAATTCATTGTTTCTACCCATATTCCAACAACTTTTGATGTCGAAAGAGTATTATAAGTTCTTTGATCAAGATCTACATTGCATTTTATCAAGATTTGAAAATTTTCTAAATTAGCTATATTTTTTAGAGTTCAAAAGAAGTTACTATATAGGTTAACTTTCAATATGGCAATTAGTTTTTGTATTATAGATGAACTCAATTTGTCAGCCATATGCAATCAATTTTCAATTTCATGCTCTGAATCATAAAAGTTGAGTTGTAAATACGATGGGTAGTTATTTGCTGGCAGTAATTCATTAATGAAATGATAGACTTGACCTTGAACACAAAATGTATGCATACCTTTATTTCTTTTATATAAATCTTTATCATGCCTAACACCAAAGATGTGAAAGAAAAATTGTTGTTATAGGTTCTAATATATTTACAAAAGTGAACCGCTTCTTCCGAGTTTAAGATAAATAGGTGTAGAGCCTCAAGATGGCGGCCAAGTGGCAGCCATCAAAAAGAGGTTTTCCTTTTATCTTTAGGTATATAAGCGAGTTTTTTTAAGGTTTTAAGAAGGGGGGAGCTGTGAAAAGGAGGGTGGTCTTTTGGGGATTTAGGGTTTCTTAGAGAGAGAGAGAAAAATGAGGCCAACTAGAGAGGGGGAAACATTGCTTGGAGAGGGGCAGAAACAAACAAAGCTCATAAAGCCAGGCAGAGTTGGGATGGGATAAGGAAATAAGTGAGGAAGCATCGACGAAAGAAAAACGAGTAACGGGTATTCAAAGTGCTAAGCTGTAGAGCTCCTTATTCAAGGATGTTTTCTTTACTCATTCCCATTTGATGGTATAAGTACCTTATGTTGTTTGTTGGGCACATTAAGAAACATTTATGAGATATCGCTAACCGCATATGTGACGCCCCAAATCTCGGGGTGTCTCGTTGACAACCTCGTCAACTCATATCACATATGTCTCATACATGAGACCCATAATGTGAGTGTGGCCACTTGAGCCCATACATCAATACTACCAAAATCATACCAACTATATTACCCTGAATTAAGAGTTGATATATCACTTTATCACAAACATATATTAAGATTTAAAATTTTAATACATGTTATACAAAATGAATACCAAAAGCCACATGCCTGCTTTCTTCTCAAAAGCGGTTCTTAATGAGCACCGCCCCTCCCCGACACCGCCCTCAGAATCGGGGGCCACGATCTCTCGATTGTGCAGGAGCAATGCCCGCAGTGATAATCTTCTGCCGGGTTACTCCCCACCTAAGTGCACATGCAATGATTCAACATAACCAATATTTAAGCAAATACATGATTCCATTTGAATGTCTACGTGATATGGGATGAGAGAATGCATCACCCTTTCCCACTTCCTCGAAACACTGACTCTCACGCATTCTAAGCTAAACGCAGAAAAACATCGCTTTTGAAACAAAGATTTTTGTTCTTGAAAACCTCACACCGAAGCTTCAAGATATACATTGACTACCCGAGGCGACCAGCCGGATCATTTTTCCGAAATGTCATGGGTCAGCCTCCGAGATGAACTGTTAGACCACTTCAAGGCAATTCTTCGGAAAATCTTCTCTTGAAATTCCTTTCACAACCATTTTCCATTTTTCATTTCTTTCATGCCATGCACACAAACCGAATTTTCTAGGGTGCCTCGGTGAATATGGAATACATTATGCCATTTCCAAACAATTCATGTTAATATAGAAATCATGTATGTACTAACATAAATTTACTCACATGCATCATGTCATTCAATTCACATACTAATCACATGTTATTTATTCTTATCAATAACATCAAAATTAGCTCACTTGAGCTAATCAACAATCCAATTTAATTCCAATGGCTCTCACACAATTATATTTTATATAATTCAACCTCATGTTAACACATTAAATTCCATGCCTTAACATTTCTTTCACACAATTCAAGCCATCTAATTCAAGCAATATTTTGCTTATCACACACTTTCGGACCATTTCAGTTCATCAGCAAACCGGGACTGTTTACCGCTCCAACGAGCAAAGGTCGGGCCCGTGGCAGCCCCTTCAGCATCGGGTTCCACTTTGTGGAACCGAAATCCATGGCCATTTCCAGCCCAACAACACCCAAACCATAAGTTATTGTATAAATTATCACATAAACCACTCAAATAGTCCCTAAACTGTCCAAAACGGGTTCCTAAATTGCAACAATTCAATCCCAAGTTTTGGGACCGACCAAACGGCCACTTACGGCCTCAAATCAACCAAATCATTCACAAGGCTCTTAAAACCGAAAATAACCGAGTAGGAGAAGACCCCCTCACCCTCTTGAGTTGTCTAAACCCCAAAATTGATGTCCATCGCCAGAGCCCTCACGCGTAGAACAACTTTGTTTCTCGCATCCGAAGAGATCCAACGGTCCGAACACCGGGAAATCTAAAGAGAAGTTGTACTTTCTCTCTCTAAAAACTCTCCATTTTCAAAAACTGCTCACCCCTCTCACCACTGCCGAATTCCAGCCAAAATGGAGAAGAAAAGTCTTCTTTTGTCCCCCTCATTGCCACATGTCAAGCCATCATTGGCTTGCCGGATTTTTATCCACTACCCATCCACTTGAGATTTTCCCCTACCGAGATGCCACATGTCACCCATGGGCCCCACACCTGAGCTCAAGTTGACTCATTCCGCACCGACATCGCGGCACAATAATCGTGAGCCACTCAAAATGTGCCAAGTGTCCCAAGACTCACTGCCAGTTCTAAAACATGCAAATTGGACCGCCTCTTAATTCGACGAAATTCAACATGGAAGCGATTTCGCGATAATGATTCAATCTGAAGTCCGTTTAACATCCGGTGATCTAGAAAAATTCAAATTTTGACCGAAATTACCATTTTGCCATTTTTCAAAAAATTAGATTTTCTCGGAGTTTCACAGCATAACTTGAACATACATTTATCTCTTGATTTTCATTGCTCCTTGAGCTTTAGATCTTTGTTTATACGGGTTTCATTTCATTTTTTCTTCATGGGTTTTCATTAGGTCTCCGCTTTTATTTTTTCACGGGTTTTATGATGCCTACCTCTTCATGGTTCTTCCTCGTCATTAATCGATGCCCTATTTCATTTCATTTCCTCTACGGTTAGTTCATCTAATGCAAATTAGATGTCCCTTTCCTAATTTCATGAGTTTTTTTTTCTTAAATTAATTTTGGTGAGGTATTAAGAGGTGGAGTCATGGAGATTACCCATATGGTAATGGCACTGGGAGTTGATGTTTTGGCCCTTTAGGTGTTGTTGTTGATGGAGGCTTGGAAGTAATTTTATTCACGATGGCATTTTACAATTTTTTGGCTCTTCTTTCATTTTTTTCTTTTTCTTTTCCTTTTTACCATGATCATTCTCTGTGTTGGCTATGGCTATGGAGAATGAAGAATGTGGGCTTGAGTTTTGAGTGAGTGAATTGATTCAATGTGGTGCACGTGTGTATGGGTGATAGGAATAAGAAAAGGATAGGATAAGAGCATTTGACATACTTTGGTTTCTTTAGTGGTGAGACCACCAATTCTCCTACCACCTCCCGTGACTTTGCTCCCCTTCTTGCGTTGAATGTTTGTAGAGTTTTCAACAAAAAGACCATGGTAGTAGAGGAATCCATCTATGTAATTTTTGATAAATCTAATGATTCTTTTGAAAGAAGAGAAAGTGTTGATGATGATATAGGTTTGGACTTCTCCATAGGAAGATTACAAATTGAAGATGGGGTTCATCAATAAGAAGAGAAGATTGATTCAAAAGGAAGATGAATCACCTTTTGTAAAACTCGGGTAAATTTGAATTTTTCCTTAAAATGACAAAACGGTAAATTGCCGCTACAATACATGTTTCAAGCCTGAAATTTTTTTAGATCTCAGATGACTAAACGGACTTCACCGTTGGATTCGTCTCGTGAAATCTAATTACCTAGATGAATTTCGTTAAATTTCAAGACAATCAGATTTTCACGATGGCGTCTAGTACTTGGTGAATCCCAAAAATGGGATTTTTGAGAAAAATCTCGAAAGTAAAAAAATTAAATTAAGTAAAGTTCGTTTAAAATAATTTGAACTTAAACCTGGATGAAATAAATCGTTTCGGAGCATAAACATATCCGAACAAGTCATGGACACATGGTGCGATGTGGGCCGAGTCTTTAAGACTTAAGTAGAAAATATCATATCGGGGGAGAAGAATCATTTTTCCTTGCCGAGAGAAACGCGATAGATAGAGTATAGGGAATTAACTTTCTCTACGATTCAACGTGGGTGATCAAGGGTCGAATTAGCTGGGCAGAAACTGAGATAGTTCATTCACCACTTGACAAGGGCTACATGCTGTGGGTAACAAAACAATGCAGGATTTTTCCGAGATTTAAGCAAGGGAGTTCGAAATCAAAGTTGTTTGGTTTAGAAGTTAATCCAATGAATTCTAGAGTTTTATGCTCCAAGAGATAGGATTTTCTTATTTTGGTTTATTTGCATTTTTGTGGGATTAAAATTTTGGATTTAAGGGTTGTTTCTGTACAAATTCCATCCTAGGGGTCGTTTGAGTTGAAAATTTCAAGGCTTTCATAGCTCCTTAGGGTTATTTGATTGAAAAATCACCCTTACAACCTTACGAGCCGCTTGGTTTGAAAAAAAAAAAATAGAAGTTCTTAGGAGGTCCTTAGGGGCCATAAGCGGACCGATAATCGTTCTATAGCTCCCCAAGGACTCGTTTAGTTGAAAATCAAGTTTTATGGCTCATTAGGGGTTGTTTAGCTAAATTTTGGGGATGGTGGATCGCCTCTGCTTGATCATGTACACGGCCTGATTTTAGACTGATTTTGGCTGGAAAAGAAGGAATTTGGACTAGTATTCTTCATGAAAATTGTATAGTGAACTTGATGTTAGGCTTTTGAATCACCCAAATTGGACCTTTATAACTCAAGTTATGGTCCATTTCATTCTCGAGATGGCCACAGCTTAGACTGTTTAATTGTTTGTGTCTATATTTTAAGACTGATTAGACTCGACCAATATTACTATGAGATTGAATTTGGGGACTGTTAATGGCTCATTAAATAATGATTGAGGGCTATGGATGATTGGTTTGATAGCATGTTTATGGCTTGTCTTGGGGCCATTTTGTGGACTGTTTTGTGGGGCATAGTATATGTCACACTTGGCCTCGAGGATCAAGAGTGTCATTGCTTGACTAAGTAGTGACTTGTTTGGATGTCAGTATGTGTGTTATAGTGTATTGACATGTGATGGATTTCTATGTGCAAATGGCCATTACATGGCTTGATTGTATGTGTGTCATTTCTTGAATATAGAATGACATGTTGTATGTTGATGTAGATATATGCGTGCATGATATATTGACATGAATGAAATGATGTATGGAAGTCGTATGCAGGTGATGTGATTGTCCATGACACCCAGTAAGCGGTGTGGAATTATGTGTCCATGTAGCATTCATTATGTATGTGGTATGATATAGCATGCAATGGCGTATCACATTGCATTTATGCACGGGAACATCGCATGACATGGGTGTGAGTGCATGGTTATAATCAATACTGCGTTTGGTGTTTGATTAGGTGGGCTTGGTATGATGGGACAACATCCAACAGGGTCACACGGTTGTATACATGAAAATGAAAATATGTGTCGGGTAATAGCAAGCAGGAATAGATACCCCCTCGGGTGAAAGCCCTAGTATTTTTGGTTATATATGTGTCAAATGGTGAAAGCTCGTGAAAGTGTAGGAAGACGTGCGAAGCCTGCGGTGAGACCCTGAAAATTCACTACCCACAAAAAGACACATGATTTTGAATATAAATGATCATTGAGGTGTAACATCAAAAAATATTTTGGTTTGAAAACAAATGAATTTTGTTGTAAAATGATCATTGGATGTAATCCACAAATGATGAGTTTTATCACACTTTGACATCGCATTGTGTGGTAGGAGTCGGTAAGGACTCGGGTAAGATGTGAGTCAGTAAGGACTCAAGTGCAGGGTACATGATTGAGTCTCATCTAATTTCATGGCATGTAGGATACCATATTAGAAATTGTCTGTTTTTACTTGGTATATGAATGTGAATTAGAACATAATCTATCAGACATGTGCTACATGGAGAGTAAATTTCTGTAGGAGTTTACTTTCTACTATAAGGTGGCTCACCCTTCATAGGAAAACATTTCAAGTACAGGGTGTACACCGGTGGACAACGCTCATTTGAAGCCGAAATTATGAAGAAAGTCGGATTGTGACTTTGATAGTTGTTTTGTTAAATATATTGGAACAAATCTCGCTTTTGATATATATATATATATATATATATATATATATATATATATATATATATATATATATATATTATTTTATTTTTTTATTTTTATTTGTATAAGAGTGTTGTAATTAAACTCTAAGGACTATTATAATATAGCCTTGTATATTTTTTAGTATGAATAATATCTCGCTGCCACTTTTACTCATAAATAATCTCGACGCATCATCAGGAAAAATATATCAGCCCTCACTGGTCATGTTGTTGTATAATATACAGGTTGAGAATTGGATAGAGCTCCCCGTACAAAGAAGACTTTGTCTGATTTTTGTTAAATTATGGATCCCGATGAATGGTACATAACAATGTGGTATCGAGTCACCCGATATCCACCAGTTTTCCGCAGTCAAGATCGGGTCAACTGACCCCGGCTCGTGGGGCGCCACAGTTGCATCGAGCCTGTGCATACGAACACCTAAGGCTTGGTGGGCATGGGTCTAGGACATGTAGTTATGGTACAGTGCCTAGGTTTATGATTACCTGGTGCCTGATAGATCTGGTACCAACTTCACAGCTTGGTATCAAGGCGTAGGTATGCGATTACCTAGGATTTGTTAGGTACGGGCTAGGACCTGCATTCATTGGTGGCATTTTATGTTTTGTACGTGTGATTGTGGTGTTACATATCAAGGTGAATTATATACACGGTAGAATGTATATAGAAAAGATGAACACTAGAGCTAGAAAACATAACCTTGGGGTTTGGGAAAAGAACGAATCTGGATAGTCCGGATGTTAAGGCCTTATTAAGAGTCGGGCAAATGCACTATTAGTTTGCACAAAGAGAGAGAGGATCTCAAAGCAGGAGATCACCCCGATGCCACTAGATAAGGCTAGTTGCACTAAACAGAGAGCCGAATCACAAGTATATGGTGGATCATCGAAGCCTCAAGGAACTTTGAGGCAATGAAATGGGAAGAGTTCCGTGAGCTCTTCACGGGCAAGTATTTCCCGACACCTGCTTGATATACAAAAGCTCGGGAGTTCCTAGAACTGAAATAAGGAACGATGACAGTGCTCGAATACGTGGCTAAGTTCACTGAATTAGCCTGTTTCGCTGATGATTATGTTGTCATAGACATGGCCAAAGTGAGAAAGTTTGAGGATGGTCTAAAATTGTCCATCTAAAGTAAAATTTTAGGACTCCTCCTACAAGACACGGACTTGATGGTCAAGGTAGCTATGACCATCGGGAGAGTGATATGACCACTTAACAAAACATCCCAGAGTGCAAAGTTAAAGATGTGAAAGATTTGGGCTTAGAGGTTGAAACCTTGGAAGAGCCGTTGCATGTGAGTTCTCCCTTAGGAACTAGGATGATTGTTGATCAAATATGTCGAGATTGTGAGTTAGAGATCTCAGCTTGCAAGCCCATCTTCCTATTTAACGGAGTTTATTCAAAGCTCATTAACTCAAGTTCTTTGACGAGGCCCAGTAGGTCCTTTGACCATATCACTCAACTAGCCCATTTAGTTATTAAGCTCTCACTCTTAATTTATTCAAATTCATCGAATTTACTAATTCCCAATTTATAAATTAAAGTGCCCAAATTTCAAAATTCAAGTCCCTCAATTTCCAATTTAAAATTTCCAAATCTCAAATTTCAAAATTCTCAATTTTTATAATTTAAGGTCCCAATTTTCTAGATATCAATTCAAATTTCTCAAATTCTAATTTTATTTAAACTTCTTATTTTCAAAATTTTCAATTTTAAAATCAGTTTTTAAAATTTTCAATCACATGATTAATTCTACAATTCCAATAAAATGGAATCTTGTGGGGTTAATTTGTGTAAAAAATAAATGGGCTTGGGTGCCTGATATTCTATGTATCATTTGAATAAATAATTTGACCTATAATCTATAACTAATTTTCAATTAATTGTGAATATTTTGTTTTTATTATTGCACTAACATTGTTTCCTAATTGATAGTGCCTCTAATCTGCTGCCCAAGTACAAATTTTTCTCATTTGGCTTTGTTTATTTATTTATTTATGTATGTTTTGCATGTTTTTGTATCGTTATTGCTTATCATCGCATTCATTACCGATTAGTCGTTCATAATGCTTCTTGGGCCTTAGTGACTTGAGGGGTGCTACGCTTCCATCGCACTTTCCCGATACAACCCTGAATTCCTAACTTAGGACTGATTTTTCTTAGACCTGTATTTTCTTATTATGAATCACATTTAAAGTTTTTATTTCTTATTTTGTTTTTCTTTTAAAAATAAAACAAAAATAAGTGGCGATTCAAAACCGTTTTTAAAATGGTTTTTCAAAAAAATAAAAACAAGTATCGCCTTTTTAATGAGAAACACATAATATCAAAAAATGCGGGGTCCATAATAGGTCATAAAGTTCTTGGGATGCATCATTTGTTACTACGATGTTTCTCCGTCGGAACAACAGAACCCATAGGACTCATGCTTGAATCTTTTTGCTTGACAATGTTTGCAGGATGACACTTTTTCTAATATACTTGACTCAAAAGTTATGTCTCCTAAAACAAACTTTCTTTCATAATCATAATGCATAAGTTTAGCTACCCATGTTTGCAGAAGCTTTGGAACATATGTCCAACTATGAAGAAAGAGCAATAGTTGGTGCCCCGACACCAACCACCCTAGCATTTGGTGCTCCGATTGTATTTTGGCCCATTTTTAGGAGTTTTAGATTGAAATACTTCATTTAAAAAAAAATTATAAAATTAGTTTGGAACCCAAACTAATGCCCAAATTAGTGCGTTTGGGAGCAAATGGCGTTGTCATAGACAACAGCAATTGGAATTTTTATTAAATGTCATTATCATAAACAACAGCATTTAGAATTTTTATCAAATGTAGCTGTCTTGAACAACGGAATTTGATAAAAAATTCAATTGCCGCTATCCATGATAACGTCATTTGATAAAAATTTCAATTGCCACTATTCATGACAGCGATATTTGCCATCTTTTAATCCTACGTGGTCCAAACGCACTATTTTGAGCATTAATTTGGATTAAAAACTAATTTTATAATTTTTTTTTTCAAATAAACTATTTGAGTCTAAAACTCCATTTTTAGCCCATTCGAAATAGACCTATAAATAGATATTTTTAAGGTTCCAAACTAAGCTTTTGGGGATTAGAGACACTTTTTCTCTGTTTTGGGAAAGGAAAGAAACAAGTTTTGAGAAGAGAAGATTCCACTCTTATTCTAGTTCTTTCTCTTTCTCTATGACTCTCTTTACATTTATGTTTGTATTCGATTTTGGGATGTATTAAACTTCTTTTCTAGGGCTTAGGTGTAGCCAAATCATGAATGTTTGAACTCTTAGGTTGCGTTTGTTTTTTTATCACGCCGAATAGAACTTTTTTCGAAGCACACGAATAAGTACTTAATAGCATTAAGTATTAAGTTATTTGTTTTTTAACATTGGGTAGGAAGTAAGTGATGAAGAATCGACTCTGATTATTTCGGTTCCCATTTTATCCTCGTTCTTAATGGGACATGCTCGTTTTAACTGCACCTGCTTTAGCAAGTTTTTGTTTATTTTCTCAACCGGAGATACTGCCCGGATGTTCAGACATTCCCGCCCCACTCGCCCTACTCCCGTCCCGATTATATTTTAAAAATAATTTTATTTTATATTTTAATATAATTAATAATAATAATAATTATTAGAATGTTTCTTAATAAATAATTTATAAAAATTCATAATATTTTTTATTTTTTATGAAATATACACTTTAATATAATAAAATAAAAGTATTATACGTCCCGCCTCATTTAATTTTTTTAAATAAGATATGCTTTAATTAAAAATAAACGAGCCACAAATGGGGCCGTCCCAAACTCTCCCCGTTGTCATCCCTAAGAAGGAGGTTGCTAGCCCTTTTTCTTTTTGGGCAAGGATGGAGTTTTTCTTATTTCACTTTAAAATTTATTTTTTTCCGAATGCTAAAAGCCAAATATTTTCACTTTTTTTCTATTCGTAACTTTTTAAAAAAATTTCAAAGAATGTCGCTTTAAAATTTAAAAACAAACACTTATCGGGCTGGAAAGTCGAATAATTTTCAAAGATTAAGTCAAAAAACAAACGCCACCTTAGTCTCAATTATTTGTTTGCTTGTGATTTAATTTGAGACTGAGAAGTGATTATTGAGTTAGATCATGAATGAAATACCATTTGATTATCATAGAATATAAATTTTTATGAGATCATGTGTGGCTTCTTGATTTCCTGAGGTTAATGAGTTTCATAGATTCATAGTTATCACAGAGATGTTAGCTTGTCTTTTGGGATATGTTATTGATGCTTGAGAGAGATTAGTGATTACAATTGAGAAATCCACCATCAACATAGGAAATAAGCATTGATTAATTGAGCTATGTGATTCAAATCTATGCCCTAGAGTTTTCATAAATTGACTTTTCCTTCATTTCATAATCTAGGTTTTTATCAAGTTTAATCAAATTCATTCAATTCTTCATTTTATTTATTCAAATAAAATTGGAGTTAGATTAATTGTAGTAATTGATAAAAACAATCTCCGTGGTGGATGATACTCTTACTCACCACTATGAGTTTTAGATAGAAATAATTTTTTTGAAAAAAAAAATTATTAAATTAGTTTAAAAACCGAATTAAAAACGAAAATAGTGTATAATACCACTGTCATAGACAGAAGCAATTGGAATTCATAAATTGTCAAATGCCACTGCCCCTCGACTTACTTGGACAGCTTTAATATAATAAAGCTTTTATTATTTAGTTTAAATTGTCACTGTCATGACAAATGCAGATTCGACAGTTTAATTGTCATGTCTGCTACAAACGACTTTGGGCAGCTTTTAAGCTTCATGACAAATACAATTATAATTTCATATTTCCAATTACCGTTGTCCATAAAAACGGTATTATACACTATTTTGACAATTAGTTTGGTTTCCAAACTAATTTAATATATTTTTTTTCAAAAAAATAATTTCCATCTAAAACTCGCCATCTTACTTGTTAAACAATGCGTAGTTAGCCATTCAGATTAATTCCATCATACGAAATCAAGTTAACAATAATTGATCACATAAGAAGAGGAATTGAGATTCTAAGATTATAAAGATAATATCAAGAGATTGATGGCATTGATGTTGTGTTCATTCTATATCATCCAAACAGTCTAAAAGATGAAACCTAACAGCATCTTCACCAACCAAAAACATCACCATTCATTGAAAGAAAAGCAAAAAACCTGCAGAAAGAAAGGCTTCTTTACAGCACAATGTTGTAAAATGTCGTGCTCCAATTTATATAAATAAGCCCATTTCAAAGAAAATGGGTGTGTTCTTGATCAATACATGTTCCACCCAGATTAGGAAACAAATCTAAAATTTCAAGTTCTCAACAACATCCTAGCATTGGAGAGATGATCTTTGGTGAAGATGTTCAACAAACTAAACCTGTTACAAAAATTTTATGGTCCAATCTTCTGAAACCGGAACGTTAGGTCTGCGGATGGTTAGAACAGAATTGCTCTTCCCTTGTCGAAGCCAAAGTGGCCCAAGTTCAATTTCAGCCTTACGATTCGAGGGTTCGATCAGGGTATTTTTTGGTCCAGAAGAGTGGCCCAGGATTATAATCCTCTCGACGATGCATGGTGATGAAAATAGGGTTTTACCAGGAGCATTAGGCACCAAGCTTGAAGATGTAAGCTTGCCATTTGAGAACACAAATCATGGCGGATGAAAGCCCCCTTCGTAAATTCAAAGCTTTTTCCATCATCTATATAGAGTTCTCCTTCAGCTGCATGAGAACTGTTTAGAGCTATTACCTGTTACAGGTGAACAGTGAGAGAAAACATGCATTAAGCTTGAGAATTAGTTTGTTTCCATGGAGATAAATACAATTTAAAACTTCATTGATGTAGAGCAGGATGTACAAATGACAAAAATAAGCACGAAAACAAGGAATTATAATACATGCAACAAAGTGTGGAAGTAACGTCGAGAGGGATTATCAAGGTCATCCTTTATCAATTCAATATGAACAGAACTAATAGTGATTCCCACTAAAATTTCAGCGCATTACAATGGTGCACATGATTCAGAGAAAACATACGTTAAGCTTGAGAATTATTTTGTTGCCATAGAGAAAAATACAATTTAAAATTCATTGATGTAAAGCAGGATGTACAAATTACAAAAATAAAGCACCAAAACAGGGAATAAATAATGCATGCAACAAAGTGTGAAGGACCAAATGAGAGGGATTATCAAGATCATTCTTTACCAATTCAATATGAACAGAACTAATAGTGATTCCTCATTAAAATTTCAGCACGTTACAATGGTGCACATGATTCAGAGAAAACATACGTTAAGCTTGAGAATTATTTTGTTGCCATAGGAGAAAATACAATTGAAATTCATTGATGTAAAGCAGGATGTACAAATTACAAAAATAAAGCACCAAAACAGGGAATAAATAATGCATGCAACAAAGTGTGAAGGACCAAATGAGAGGGATTATCAAGGTCATCCTTTATCAATTCAATATGAACAGAACCAATAGTGATTCCGACTAAAATTTCAGCGCATTACAATGGTGCATATAGGTTAGAAGAAGGCTTGGTGTCGGATGTGAGATGGAATAGGGTTTTATAATAGGTTCATGGCCTTCTTAGGAAAATCCCTCACCAGGACTGCCCAAGCATGCACTTAAATCAGATACATACTGGACTTTAAGGAGATAAAGAATGTTTCCAGCACGTAACAACCCCTATGTTCTTGGGATAAATCATAAGTTCAACTAAACTAGATATTACAACAACAATCTCGATAGCACAGGAACATTAAAATCTCAACAGGGTTCTTTTATACAACTGAGAAACATAGAACCTTCTAAACTTCCTCATTCATGTAAACAAACCGCTGCTCTCTTGATGCCATTTTTCCTTCCCCTCTTTTTTGAATAAGAAACTATGCCTCTATGAGCATGAAGTAAATGAAGATTTAGAAGGATTAAAAGTCCTTCAGAAAAGAATATATACATGGACATATGAAAACTACAGTAACACAGATCCTTTTAAAAAACTATTCGAGCTTTCCAAATTCAAAAGGAGGGGTGAAGGACTGGTCCACCAAACTCTAGGGGAAATGAAATGCCTAAAGAAGTCAACAAAGAAAATGACACGTCCTTCAGTATGCCTGCTAATCAGCTTCTTGATTCCAACCTTGACCTCTAAGAAAAAGAGAAGCCCTCAATTCCATAGAATCCATGATAATCAATATCCAATCCACCTTTTTGGATTTATTTCTTTAAATAACCTTATTTACAAAAATATTTTTAAAAGCAGAATTTTATTAATATTAAAAAAAAAACAGCACTTTTAAGATTGAATTTCCAAATTTTGATTTTACATATAAAAAATCATCTTTTCAAAATTGGATTTTTAGTATAAGCACAGTATAAATTTATATTGGAAAAGTCTTCTCAAAAAAATGATTTTGACATGAATATGAAGTGCGGTATTTTTAAAAAATAGATCTATCACCACCATCTTTAAGTTCTTTTTGTCCCTAAGAAAAAAAAAAAAAAACAAGATTTAATTGTATAGAAAAATCCATGTTTGCCAGCCAAGAAAGAACTGTCACCCAATCTCCCTCCACCATAAACCGAAGGCAGTCAACTCTCTTGTCATTTTTCAAACTACTTAGTACTGCTAATATCTCTACCCCACTGTTAAGAGAAAGCTTGTGTCATCTTACAGATATCATCATGCATTAAGCCACACGAATCTTCAGTTTTTTTTTTTTTTTTTTTTTTTATAGGTCTTAAACGACCAACTCTCCTAAAAGCTTAAGCTTGTAGGATTTGAGTTTAATATGAATATCATGCTTTTAACATCCTCCCTCATGTGTAGCCACATACCCACACGTGGAGAGTCAAATAAATCAAATAGAGTCCTCCATGGACTTTCAAATCAACAAATGGAAAGATAATTGCAAAGAGGTGGTTTGAACTCAAGACCTCTTGCCAAACAAGGCTCTGATACCATGTTAAACGATCAACTCTCCAAAAAGCTCAAGCTTATAGGATTTGGGTTTAATATGAATATTATACCTTTAACAGTAGACAAGCCATTAATCTCCATTTGAACAAGGTACTAAGGGAGCACAATCTAAGTTGAGCTTTAAGATACCCACAAGTGGAGTCCATTGACTCCACTCAACCTGAAACTTAATCACTAACTTACGTCAGAGGCAGAGTGATATCAAATCTGGCAAACAATCACAATTGAAACAAAGAAGATTTCTTGTGGCTAAAATCCAAAGAGATGAAATCATATGTATCTCTTTTTCAACAAAATCAACCACTAATTTCCCCCTACAATCCTGGCATCCCTTACAAAGACTCCTAGATGAAGTAGAATATTTTCATTAGCCTTCCTATGAGCCACCAACCAAGAAAAGGCCTAACATTGCTGAACTTATGGGTTTCCAAAAGCAAGTTTATTCTGGAGAAAAGATAGGAAGAGAACTAATTTTAATTAGGCTAAACATAGAAAGAGAGCAAAAAAGAGAGGATAGATAGAGATTTTGAGAAAAAGATTGCTAGAGCCCAATGTTCAACATGTCTCATCAACACTGGAAGATGAGACAATATAATCTGCAAGGATGACAGAATGCATGGAAGAACTCTAATTCTCACCCTACTATCATATCTCATCAAGAATAGAAGAGGAGAGACAAACAACTTGCAAGGACAACAGAATCGAATTTCTCATTCTATATGAACCAAATGATGAGAAGATCCTTAGTCTATTAAAAAAAAAGGAGGGCAAAAATTGGAACAGTGGAAGCCTAAGGGGTGATCACCCCATCTCAAGAGGGAGGACTCTTCATCATGGCAGAAGGTAAGCTTTTCCCAAAGCCATATATAATAAATCAAGGTCAGACAGGGTAGGAAGTTGGCTCAATGGAGCAGGACACTCCTTTCTAAAAGTCACTTCACATGCAATCACCTCCATATTTAACATGGATTTTGCAAGATTGATTTGGTGCACTACAAGAAAAGGAAGGGCTGTACTCCATGGGGGAGATTTTAACTGTCATAAGCATTTCCCAACTGTCATAATAAACCAGGGTCGGGGTAGGAAGTTGACCTGATGGGGCAGCACACTCTCTCTAAAATTTTACTTCACTTCCAACAACATTGCTACACCTCCATATGTAACATGGGCCATGGAAGATTAATTTGGTGCTCCATAGGAAAAGTAAGGGTTATACACACGATTCACTGTAGGGGATTAATCATTCTAAATCAGAAATAACACCTTCATCATTAAATGATAAAAACAAGGATGAAAAATCCTTTGAAGTTGTACGTTTTTTTTCACAAGAGTGTATAGTGTCTCCCAGTCTTTTATAACATAATGTTGTTATATACACCTCATTCAAAATTATGGCAGTAAAACTCCATAGTTGCTTGTGAAGCTTATACAGAAGTACCTTTAATAATTCAAAATCACTCCAAATCAAAGGTCGCACATCACTCAAAAGGTTGGTCAACCCAATAGAGGAAGATTTTGTCATTGTCATGCATCAGATGTCTGATAGGGAGAGAGGTGCATGGAAGCTGCCCCACAAAATTTTGGAATTTTCTAGTAAGGTGGGACACTCCTTCTCTAAGGTTCCTGGCTCAGTTAATCAATTTGCAAACCAATTAGCGAAGTAAGGAGCAAAAACACTTGGTTCCTTGCTTAGAGAGCTTTTCCACCCCAAAGCTAAAGAGCTTTTACAGAGTGTTTACATGGGTTTTTTTTCTGCCTATAGTTTCAATATGGAGTTAGTCTTGTCCTGCACTATACTTTCCACTTTCTGGATCAGTACTGTTTTCTGCCTATAGTTTCTGCAAATGGAGTTAAGTCTTTGTGCTGCACTATACTTTTCCACTTTCTGATCAGTAATTGTACACCTAAGGACTTAGTTTGGGGGTTTGGTGGGTTTTTTGTTTTTCTGATATTTTTTTTGTATAGGCTTTGGGGCACCTGCTGAATACATCCTATATACTCTTTTTGGGGTTGCTTGGCTAGCCCTTTTCAATGAATTTCTTCTGCCTATCAAAAAATTGTACACTAAGGACTACTCATCCTTTGGATCTACCATTCAATAAAATGAATGTGTTTGCTTCTGTATGCTAACCATGAAATTAAATAGCATGGACAATATCAATATAAGAAACCCATACATCCAAATGTTGTCCGAGACATAGATTTTTAATTTAGAAACTGCTTATTGACATATTGACACATCAGTGATATCTTCAATATGTCAAAAAAAATTTAAGGTATTCTGAAGATGTCAGAGAAACAGATCTAATGAAATATCAACTTTACGTACACACACACTCTATATATATATATATATATATATATAATTGCTACCTTGTTTAAAGTACATTTGAATTAGCTCTTTATCATTTGGTTTTAAATGCCATGCCTTGGGACCAAAATCCAAGTAGGAGAGGAGTGGGAATTCAAATCACTCAAAGCAAAGACCATAATTAAGTATAACAGGATTGATGCATATGTACACTAATATTTCAGATATTCACATGTTGAAGCATATTTCTAGAAGGGTCACTTCAGCATGAAATACATACCAGAGTGTAAGGATCATTCACCATCTGAGTAGAGCTTCGTCGATACCGGTCTTTCCTAGGTATGATGGTTCCAGCCCTTTGGAAAGCAGGAATAGTCTCTTCTGAAACCTCCAACTTGTGTGTCATACCTCCTTTGTAGGTAATTCCAGTTCTCAGGTCATACCAGGGCTGTCCCCCCGGCAAATACACTGATGCATATTTTGCTCGCTGGTTGAAAAGAATTTAATTTGGTATCATTTTAAGAACCACAAGATCACAATGAGTGCAAGTGGGCAAAAAGAGGAAAAATGAAAGCAAAAGAAACCAAAAGAAGTGAAAATTAGGTTCCAAGAGCACCTCAGTATAAATCCCTTGCACCAAAAGACTGTTCCCAACCATGAAAGCTTCATCATTGCTGAAAGTAGCTTCATCAGAGGGGAACTCCATCCAAAGTGGACGCACAACTGGAACACCACTTGTGTTGGCCTCTCTGAATAATGTGTAAAAATATGGAAGCAGCGTATATCGAGTGTGAATGGCATTCTTTATGAGCTCCGTATTTCGCTCCCTGAAATCAGTATATAGCACATTATTAACTGACTTTACGATATTGAAGATAGATCTCAACACTGAAGAGTTTACAGTTTGATGGTTAAAATGTACAAGGGAAAATTCAACACCGCTTTTAGCATCAAACTTATTCAGTTCCTCCAGTTGCATAAACAGCTGAT
Source organism: Tetrastigma voinierianum (assembly GCA_016808115.1). NCBI lineage: Eukaryota > Viridiplantae > Streptophyta > Magnoliopsida > Vitales > Vitaceae > Tetrastigma > Tetrastigma voinierianum. The sequence continues at coordinate 125,415 of JAEQBH010001956.1, read as the reverse complement.
TATATACATCAGTCATGAAATATATACTTCATCCAATAAAACATATTAAATCAGCAATTGAAGCACCAGCTAATGAGACAGAACTTATATCCAAAGAGAGTGTCAGAGCTTATGTGATATTATAAGCTAATGATATCAGTCACCACTTCAGGTAATAAATCTCCCAAGCACTTTAGTATTTTTCAGTGTCTACTTCTATATGATATTTTTTTGATAAGTACACAATTTTTGTCCCCACTGGGACTTGAACCCTGGTCCCCTCCCCTCCCATGTCCACCCTAGCCCTTAACCACTGAGATAGGCCTCATTGGCAACTTCTATATGATATTAAATCATATTAAATCAGTAAATCAGTCATGAAATATATACTTCATCCAATAAAACATATTAAATCAGTAATGCTCAATTGAAGCACCAGCTAATGAGACAACTTATATCCAAAGAGAGTGTCAGAGCTTATGTGATATTACAAGCTAATGATACTTAGTCACCTTACCAGGTAGTAGATCTCCCAAGCACTTTAGTATTTTCCAGTGTCAACATCTATATGATATTCGCTTTGATGGAAAGTAAAACACTAGATGTACTACCTTTTCTTATCAATAAAACTTCATTTCTTATATTTACTATAGCAGAATCAATTAAACAAAAACAGTAAAGCTCATCAGTTAATGTAGATTATAGTTTTAGTGCAGCAAAAGATACAAGACAGCATGTTTAAAACTGCTGAACAAACAAATAATAGGGAAAGAATGGCAACATCAAGCAACTTCCACCCTCCTTCCCCACTTTTCTTTAGATCGTTGCCACTAATACCTAACCTTGTTATAACATATATCTACTTTACATAGAGTTGTAATCTATTAGAAACTTGTCTTATAGAGTTGTAATCTATTAGAAGGCTGTTATTAGATTGACTTTCTTTGTATATATAAATTCACAATGGATCAATGAAAACACAAGAAATTCATTCTCCAATTCTATTGTCTTTCTACATGGTATAAGAGTAGGTCACTCTAAGTTATTGAGTGAGATCCATGGGTGTTTAACTATTTGTCTGTGAGTCATAGATGAGTTGCTCGAAAGAAAAGGATCAACAAAATCAAAGAGAAGATTGATGCACAAATCAAGAGGGAGAAAAAGTGAGCCATGTTTAGTGATAATGGGCCTTGATAGCCGAACTAATCTAGAAGTGCTTCACAAGGTACCATCTGCTGGACCAAGGTCTACCTTTGTTCCTTCTGCAGTTGCTCCTCAGCCATGTCATCTTCAGAAGTCTTTGTATGGTTTGAAACAGAGTCCACGTGCGTGGCTTGGTAAATTCAACCAAGCCGTTGAGGAATTTAACATGCAGAAGAGTAAATCTGACCACTCCGTCTTCTATAGGAACTCCAATTCAAGTATCATTTTGTTGGTAGTGTAGGTGGATGATATTGTTATCACTAGGAGTGGCTGTAAAGGTATCTCATCTCTTAAGTCCTTTCTTCAGAGCCAATTCCATACAAAAGACTTAGGGATGCTAAGATACTTCGAGCATCAAGTTGGCGCGGCTAAAACATGAATTTTCTTATCTCAAAGGAAATATGTGTTTAATCTATTGTCTGAGACTGGAAAGTCAAAAACCATGCGCTTTCCTATTGCCTGCCGCACACCTTACCAGAGCAAAGCGAAACATTCGGCGATCCTACGGTGATATAAAGACTAGTTGGAAAGCTTAAATTACCTTATTAAGCCACTGTTGTCTTGATATTACCCACTTAGTCAAGTTGTAAAACCAAGAAATGACTTCTCCAACAATGATCATCGGCATTTGGGTAGAACATATTCTATGTTACTTATAAGGAGCCCCATGACGTGGTATTTTATACAGTAATCATGGATATAATAGATTTGAGTGTTTCACGGATGCTGATTGAGCAGGATCTAAGGATGTAACAAAGAGTTCTACTACGCGTTATCGTTCATTGGTTTAATCTACCTTATTAAAAAGAAGAAACAGAGCGTCATTTCGACCCACACAAGGAGTCCGAATATTAACAATGACACGTTTGTATATGAGATTATGTGGCTTCATCAACTCTTGATGGAAGTCAACATTAAGACAATTACCCCAAAGAAAACTCCGTGTGACAACTAGTCGCCTTCATATTGCTTAATCCTAAGATTCCATGAACGTAATCCAAGCATATTGAGATAGACTGTCATTTCGTTCGTGAGAAAATACAAATCGGTTTCATTTCTACAAGATATGTGAAAACTGGAGAACAATTGTGTGTTATCTTCACAAAGGCTCTAAACGGGGACCGGGTTAGTTATCTATGTAACAAGTTAAACATAATTAATATCTATACTCCAACTTGAGGGGGAGTGTTATAGCATATATCTACTTTATATATAGAGTAATAATCTACGGTGAAATCCTATCTTATGTGAAATAGAATTCATTGCATGCTAGATTTCGCTTTTCACAATGGATCAATGAAAAATAGAAGGAATTCTATTCCTCAACTCTATTGCCTCTTTCTACAAACCTAAATTGCTCACTAGAAACTAAAGTTGACTGTGTAGATCCTTTATAGGATAAACTAAATCAATAACAGGAAAGGTACATGATAAACCTCCCATTTCTATACCTACATGAGGAGAAGCAAAAGACCAGGGAAAGGAAGCCAGAACATCAAGGAGTGCTAACCTAGAAGGAGAAAGTGGCCAGCAGCAGGGGAATATACTTTAGGACTTATCGAGAATCAAGTGGGGTTGTTAGGCACTAGTTTTGTGGCAGGTGTGCTAGCAGTTTAAATAAGGTGTTGGGGGCTGGAAGGATATCCATTATGTATTAAGGGCAAAACCTCTGGGAGAGCTCAGACCTCTCAAATATTTGCTCATTGGCTTTCTGTTTTTTGTATCAGATATAGGTTCTACTGGCAAATTACTCTGTTATTGCTCTGTTTTCCTTCTGAAATATTGTTGAGTGTGTGCATGAGTGTATCAAACTAGTATCAGAGCAAAGCATTCCATACCTGGATGGGAAAAAAATCGACTGAATCCTGGCTCGAAGCCATTGACGAGCAAGAGGGACGTTTGGATGTTGTGGAGGAGGAAGCACAGTTGGTGAAATTCGAGATGCAGCGAGGATTGCACTCGGTTTGTGGAAGTCTCCAATGAATTCCAACCTTATAAAGAGGATTTGAAGACAGCCAACCAAAAGACAATTTGAAGATAACTGACCAAAGGGGGTGGGACTATCTCTAAAATTTGTGGTGAGTTTGACATCGCCGAAAACCATGAAGTTATAGGGGGGAAATTGGGTCGCAACAAGTGGTGGTGCTCATTGCTAGTGGAGCGACTCAACTTCATCTCTTTTGAATTGGTGAGGAAACTAACCATACCAATGGAGTGGCGCCTATGGAGGTTATTAGGGACTGGATCGGTACAAGGGGCTAGGATTTGTAAACAGGTGCACATTCGCTGACAAGAAGAGGGAATAGTGGGAGGATTTCCTACTTTTGATCTCACCAGTTCTTATGTTATACTTGAGATGCAGTGGCTTGAGATCTAGGTGATGCTACACAAAATGAGATTCTGATTACAAGGGCAAATGATCTCTATTCTAGGTGACCCCAGTTTATGCCGATCAATGGTATCTGCCAATCAATGGTATCATTAAATACCCACACACATCCAGGAGCTGTTGAACAAATATAAGACTCTCTTCCATAAGCTAGAAGGCCTACCTCCACAACGTTGCAAGGATCATGCCATAACTTTGAAGTAGGGCTCTGATAGGATTAAAACAATAAAACTCTCCCTACACCAGTCAGTATTAGGCCTTATTGATACCCATTGTGCAAAAGCAAGATATTGAGAAGCAGGTTGGGGAAATGCTTGCTACTAGGATCCTTCATCCTAGTGTTAGTCCATTCTCAAGCCTAATATTGCTAGTTAAGAAGAAAGACGAGAGTTTGAGGTTTTGTGTCGATCATAGAACACTAAACAAGGAGATTATACCATATAAATTTTCAATTCCTGTAATTGATGGGTTTTGGATGAGTTACATGTGGGGCAAAGGTGCTCACTAAGTTGGACCTCAGATCAGGATACCACTAGATTTGCCTGCCAAGAAGATACCCCTAAAACGGCCTTTAGGACTCATAAGGGCCACTACAAATTCCTCGTCATGTCGTTTGGCCTTATGAATGCACCAACCACTTTCCAAGCTCTCATGAATTTGGGGTATTCAAACCATTTCAAATATGTATTGATGTTTTTTGACGATATTTTAATTTATAGCAGGACAGTAGAAGAGCATGTACAACACTTGGCTACAGTTTTGGACATTCTAAAAAGTCAGCAGCTGTATGTCAACAGACCGAAATGCTGCATAGCCCAAAGAAAGCTAGAAAATTTGAGACATAATATTTCAGAGGAAGGTGTGGCCGTGGAGGCCTACTCCAAGAACACTGCGAGACTTGCGTAGCTTCTTAAGTTTGACAGGATACTATAGGAAATTTGTGGCATGATGCAGCAAAAGAGCATGACCGCTTACAAAGCAATTAAAAAAAATAATTTTGGGTGGAATGAAGGAGCTAAAGAGGCATTTCAGAGGCTGAAGACAGCAATGACAACAGTCCCAATTTTAGAGCTTCCTGATTTTTCCATCCCCTCAATTGTATAAATCGACGCATCGGGGCATGGACCAGGAGTAGTCTTGATGCAAAGACAGCGCCCAATTGCTTATTACAGCAGTGTTTTATTAGCTCAGGTGAAGCATAAGTCATTTTATGAGCAGGAACTCATGGCAATAGTCTTTGTAGTGCAGAAGTGGCAGCCTTATTTGATTGGGCACAAGTTCATTGTTCGCATGGATCAGAGTCTAAAGTATCTGCTAGAACAGGGGCAGGTGGCTGCTAAACATCAAAGATGGATTACCAAGCTCATGGGATATGATTTTAAGGTGTCATACCGACCTGGAATGGAGAACAACCCTCTCGCGCCGATTGGTTTATGCATAAGAAAGATAAATATAAACAGAACCTAAACAGAACCCAGGGCGAGTGTTTCCTTGACTAGTGACTGAATCCATAAATGAACCCAATGGTTGGTTTAGGGTTCATTTATAATGGCCCTTGAGGCCCGCCTCAAGTGGTAAAGGGATAGGATGGGGTTATAAAAGGTTCCAGGTTCGAGTCCTAATGTTGACAAAATATATATACATACATACATATATATATATATATACCTATCAAAAAAAATTATAATGACTGCTTCCAAAAAAAGCAATACAGAAAAAAAAAATCTGTGGAAAAGTAGAATAGTGAAAAGCATCAATAGTAGATATGCACAAGATTATTTTTCATGCAGAGTAGCCACATACCAACAAGAAAAAGGCCGCAGTGAACCGCACTGTGCACTAACAAGAATCAAGTAAGCTCAGATTGCAGTGAAATGCACTGCCCCACCCAAAATCCACAAATTTTTGGCAAAAAACACATTAAGTAGCAGAATATTGCAAGAAACAACATGTATTAATTTCTGTAGAATATTCTGACAAATTTATTACTTTAGACTTCCTGGATATAACAATGAATACTCTCTGGAAATAAACGTGAAATTCTAACTACCAACAATAAAATTCAAAGTTCATAACCAAGTTCATAGTAGAATATAATCCTACCCAAATAACCAAGGTTCTCGTCTCTTTGTGTCATGGTGAGCATGGGCCCTAAAGAAAGGATAGAAAGCACCTAGTTGATACCAGCGTACCAATAGTTCTGTATCAGGGTTGCCAAAAAACCCACCAACATCCGCACCTGTAAAGATCAACCATGACAACCTTTAATTTTTATTTCAATTTTTTATGCCAATCTTTAATTAAATAATTTTACATACCAGAGAATGTCATTCCAGTGAGGCCAAGGCTCAAAATCATAGGAACTGAAACCCTAAGATGATCCCAATGACCGTATTATCTCCTGTCCATACAGCTCCATACCTTTGACTTCCAGGAAAGAATGCTCTAGACAAAACAAAAGGTCGATCTTTTCCATCTCCACGCTTTACAAGCCCATCAGATGTAGCCATATGAAAGTAGTAGTCATAGGCATTATGCAGTTCTCTGTGCTCTACACCTCCCATAATGTAAAGCATCTAGGCATTGTCACCTGGTAAAAGGAAAATAATTATGCAATCAACATCAGGACGTAAGTTCTAACAACTATTATTAAGTTGAAACTTGTTACGATCAGGTTGATTCAAATCCCTCATGGGGTTTTTTTGGCCTTCATATACTTCCTGTACATATATATATTATAGACCAAAGGGAATAATGCCATTTAGTTCTTGTCTAAGATAGATTATTGATGCAACAATTCGCAATCAGGAAACTTCCAGGTTTGCCTTTCTGTTTCATGCATTACATAAGAGGATAAAAATCAGTAACAAACTAGTAAAAGCATTGATGTACTAAGCGAAATTAATGCATTCACATTTTTATCTTTTGATAAATATTTCAACACAATAAGAATTTCAGCGGAGAATGCAAAAGTTCTTTTGATATTTTTTGTATACATTCTGGAAATAGAATCCTCAAAGCATTAGGTTATCAAAATGTTGTTTTTAAACACACAAGAAATTTCTGCATTCTTAGTTTTCCAAAATAGATGGGTTATTATCTATATTTTACTTTAATTTATTTTTATTTAAACTAAATCTTGATTCCTGATGTAATTTATTTTATAGTATATATATATACTTTTTGACCAGGTAATATATATACAAAATAAAACCTCAATAAATGAATATTTGATAATTAACAACATCGCTTAAATAATAAAACCTTTAAGTCCCAACTCAAGCTAGTCTATCAAATTAATAACCTCCTTAAATGCATAAAATAATGATATTTTTTGGAAATTCTTAGGGGCTGGAGGAAATATAAACTAATAATCAATAAATGATATATATATATATATATACTTTTTTGATAGGTGTATATATACAAAATAAAACCTCAATAAATGAATATTTGATAATTAACAACATCGCTTAAATAATAAAACCTTTAAGTCCCAACTCAAGCTAGTCTATCAAATTAATAACCTCCTTAAATGCATAAAATAATGATATTTTGGAAATTCTTAGGAGGCTGGAGAAATATAAACTAATAATCAATAAATGATAGATATATATATATATATATATATATATATATACATACATACATACATACATACACACATGTACACCATGATCATGCAACTCCAACTTTGTTGAACAACATAGTTTTAAAGGCGATGCCAGGCTCGAGGAACCTGTATCTGGTTATAGAGCTTCACTATCCAAAACATGAGCCTTATTGTAAATGTTCACCATGTAGACTTTAATTTCCTTTCTAAATACTTTTGTTCTTAAAATTATAATTATATATTGAAATTTATATAATTTCTTTACTTTTTTTATTGAATGTTTCTTTTAATTGTTAGGAATGTTAAATTTTTATTAATTCTATTAAATTTTGAATCATATTTTATAAAATTGAGTGTACATCAGGAGTCATACTTCACTTCATTAAGGCACATGCCTTGTGTTGCATCTTGAGCCTAAGCCCCAGGAGGCTTTTGGGCCTTGCGCCTTTTAGAACAATGATCTACATTCAAACTCCTTGTTGATTATAACCTATGGCAGTATGACTCAACAGCAACAGCATCAGCATCGTATAACATTATTGGCTATTATTTATATCATATTACACATATTTCATCAACTAAACCTGCAGGGGAAATGCCAAACCCCAACAATCTCAAGATGGGTTGAAAGATTTTTAGATAAAATAAGTCATCTAGTGATATTGTCACATCTTTAAAAGGTTTACAATTAAATTACTCTGTGTGTTAACTTTTTAGAATTCACTCTATACGAAACCTATTTCATGATTAGTACGGTTGCTTGCTCGTCGAAGTAAATTTGAAAAACAGTAAGAACTCGAGATGCATTCAAATGTTATTGTGAATAAAATTGAACGGGGCATGCAATATACCTCTGGGCCATTAAAGACAGAAGGTTCATTCATGTCATTCCAAATGTACAGTGAAGGAGTTGATCCAACGTAGTTCTTGATAGAGAACTTCTCAGACCACCATGACCTGATCTCTGGGTTCAACATATCTGGGTAAGATGACGAACCAGGCCAACACCACCCATCAAAATCCTTCCCACTTGCATCCTTAACATAATACCCCTTATTAGTGGCCTCCTTGTGAAGGTGAAAGGATTCATCTCGCTTAATGTGTGGATCCACAATAGTAACCATATGCCTACCCTTTGCTGCCAACTTGTTCTGCATCTGCTCCGGATTCGGGAAAAGCACCCTGTCCCAAGTAAAGTACCTCTTCCCATCAGTATGCTCAATATCAAGCCATAATACATCATAAGGAATATCATATTCATCGAACTTTGAATCAACATTCTCAACATCCTCCTCATCCCTGTAATTCCACCTACATTGGTGATAAGCTTGGTTAAGAAAAAAAGTTGTGGCATTGCCGGAGTTCCAGTCACACTAATATACTGTCTCACAACATCCTTTGGACCGGGACCAAAGAAAAAGAATGTATCAACAACACCAGCTTCGCTCATCCACAATGTATCAATCCTACTACCTGACTCCGGTAGCAATATTCTCGACTCGGCATCCCAACCCGAACCGAGCACATCAATCTGCATTTCAGCTGCATTCAACCCAGAAAAGCCTAAGTCCCAGGTTTTCCATGATAATCATAAATGGGATTGATCCATAGATCCCAAATGGCGAATCGGGAAGATACTCAAACACATCCAAGTTGAACAACCGGTAAGGTTCAGAATCATCAACCCCAGGCCCTTTAGTAGGTTTCAAAGCAAAGTTTGAAGCATGCTCGGGAATGCCGTACACGAAATCGGCATCGAAAAAGGAAACATCGAAGCTAATGGATTGGGGGCCGTAGGGTCTCGTATCAGTGTGGCTCTTAAACCTCTCCTCCCAATCGTCCCCTTCTTGTTTCACTCTCAATTGCTCGAAATCGAACAACCCATGAGAATTCAACGACAAAACCCTACGTTTACTCTGTTTCTCCCTCACGTAGACCTCAAATGGACTGTGCCGGAGCACCGCCTCGTACCCATCGGTTACGTAAACGATCGAGGAGGGCTCCGAATCGCCGTCGAGCGTCTCCGTCTGAAACCACGAGAGCCAGAGCTTCGTAGCCTCAAACTCCGGGAGGATCACATCGAACTTCAAGCGCTTTTCGGCGGATCAGGAGGGTCTCGTCAATCTTGACTCGAACGACGCCATTTTGGTAAACGGAAAGGGTGAAGAGAAGGGGCTTGATTTGATCCTGATCGGGAGATTCGGGAACTGGGTGGCGGAGCTTGGCGGTGAGCGCACCGTCGAGGATGGCGACGCCAGTGGCGAAGAGGGAGGAGGAGTGGGGTTTGCGGGAACGGGCTTGTTTGCAGAAGGGGGTTTGGTGGCAGGTTCTGAACTCTTCCTTCTTCCAAGCGATGACAGTGCAGAGATGGAAACAGATGAGAAGTAGAAGAAGAAGGAGGGAAGGGAAAGTAGGGTTGAGCTTGGGGGCCATGGCTGGAGACCTGGAACTCAGCTCAGAATCAGGATTGCCCTATAAATGGGCATGCTATCATCTACCATAGGGAGTTTTAAGCCAATCCAACATTTCAATTCCCGATTTTCTTTTTCTCATTGACCAAACACAATTTTTTTTCCGAGAAAAAACGAAAAATAATATCAAATAATCTGCATATGAAATTATACTTTTAAATTTTATTTTTAAAACCAGAAAATAATAGACGAGATAGAGAGACCAGGTTCCTATTTTTAAAAACACAAAAAACATAATTTTTATATTTTTAGAAAGCAATTCTTATTCTTTAAAGTTAGAGTTAAAAAACTAAGAACTAAACATCTTCTTCAAATTATTCTTAATTTTTAGAACGGAAAATAATTTTTAAAAATAGAAATCAAATATGTTTTTAGGCTACGTTTAGAACTTTGAAATAGGATTCGAAAAAATATATATTTTTAAAAATAATAATTTTTCATATTTGTTTTGACCGACAAAAAATATAAAATTAAAAAATTTCAAAAATTTTATCATATTTGTTTTATATTTTAAAATATTTTTATCCTTATAAAATAGAAAAAAAATAAATAACATGAATTTCAAAAAACACATAAAATTAATTTATTCAATTTAAATATATTTTTTATTTTCCATTCAATTTACCCTTTTATTTTTGTCCTGCGTTTTCCAAGTTCCAGCCTTAAAAGGTTATGTTGAAAAAGTAATGATTTTTAAAGAATACTTTAGAATTTTAATTTCCAAATTAATTTTTAAAAAGTATAAGGTAAAATATATACTTATTTTGTGCAAACTATTATACCTTATATACAAATTTCATATTTTAAAAATAAAAAATATGCCCAAACATATATAATTCAATTTAAAAACATTTTATCATTTCAACATTAATATGAGAATTAGGAATTTTCTCAATAAATGTTTTGAAAACATGTCATTATATTAAGTAAAAAAATTAATTCAAGAGTTAGATATTCATTATTATGTTAAAGTCTGTTCTTTAAATTTGAAATTTATCTTCATATTTGTTTAGAGCTAAATATTTTAATTCTGATATGATAAATTATTTATTAAAGACTTGGCTTAGAAGCGCTATCGCTTTATCGCATTTTTTTAGGTATATTCTTTCTATAACTACATAAGTTAAGTAGTGGGCGTCTTACGTATTTAATATATGAGAAAATTTTAATGAAAATGAAAGATTTTATTTATGTAATAATAATTTTTTATTTCCATTATTGCAAGAAAAATAATTCGAACATGTCGATGAATCTAAATAAAATTATTTTTCATCTAATATTTTAAAATAGAGTATGATTTAAAAAATTAGATAAATAAAAAGGAAAACATGAAAAATAGAAGAATAATAAAAACGCAAAAAATAAAATTAATAAAAATCCAATTAGGAGTTTGTATAAGTAATAATGCACATGGAAATAGATTTTGCTTCCATGAAAAAATGTTACCTTCTTGAACCCCATGTAAATTGTAATGCTTTCTTATTACTTTCTAGGAATTAGACATAGTATTCTAGTTTGATATTTAAAAAAAAAATATATGTTGAATTTAAAAGGGCAAAAAATTGAGAATTATTTTTTTACTTTAGGTTAAATGTATTTTATACAAAAGTCAAATATTGCAAGCAAACATTGTTTCTAATAAAATATACACTCAAAAGATTTTTTTTTTTGTTCAATAAATTATTTTAAAATTACATGATATGATAGAAAGATTTTATTTATGCATGGTGTGATACATATCAAGGGGGTCTTTTTAACCAGCATGCGAGTTTGTGGCAACAGAATACCTCTATCGCGCACGTACGTGTGTGTGTGCCTGTTGTACTGACGGGTCATTACTAGTTATGGCCTTGTGTAGTGCCTATTGTCGCGACATAAAAGACCTCATGTCTTAGACTCTCTGTCGCGAAAGCAGCGTATGCTAATTGCAACATAATTTGAGTGACTAATCGACGCTAAATTTCTTTGCGCTTGAAATGGCTAAATCGCGTATAAATTCTCTTTACCTTGGCCAACTCTGTCGCGACATAAAAATATTTTGTCACGATAAGAAAACTCTTGGTCTTGACCGAACTCTGTCACGACACAAAAACACTTTGTCGCGACATAAAATCCTTACCCAAGGCCAAACCTGTTGCAACATGAAGGTTGCAACACTTAACCTCTTGTCGTGACCATCTCGGTTATGACAAGGAAACCATTCGTTTAACATAAAATACTCAAATAATACAAAAATTTTCCTCAAATGACCATGTCACGACATCTAATTTGCTTTGTCGTAACACAAAACCTCTCCTACTCGTCACTGGTCGTGGATAAAAACATTTTCGTCGACTAAAACTCCCGTACGATCAATTTTGTCACACTTAAAATATTCACAGGATGCAAAATATCCTCAAATAATTCAACCATGTCACGATAATGTACCGTTTATCGCAACACAAACCTCTCCATTTGGCCACCTGTCACGACATAAAATGTTCTGGTCGCATAGAAAACTCCCGGTCTAGCCAACTCACACACCCGAAAATATTATAGTCTTTAATAAAGACTTTCGTCTGCTAAAACTCCGTCACGACATAAAATACTCTGTCACGACACAACCCTATGAAATTCTATCGCGACACAACAATTTTATGTCCTGACCTAAAATCTCTTGACCTAACCAAGCTCATGTCTCGACCCCACCTCTCAGCTGCGGATCCATCTGATCGCGACAACTAATTCCTCTGGTCGCGACATTGTGATCGCACAGAGAGTAACCACTACGACCCGCACTCACGAGACCAAATCCTATCACACACGTTATTTCGCGACGTAGGAAACCTCTCGTCGCGACCAAACCCGCTAACGGGCAAAAGAGTCTTTCTGGCCTTTTCGCACCTCCGTGCTTTTTTTTTCTTTCTAAACACCCTAAATTCGATATACAACAACCTTTTTATTACAAATGCAACATGAAACTTGGAAAAACCTTGCATTAATCATACAAAATGAGTTTAATTACAACTCTTTTCTTCTTACATAAACAAAAACTGAGTTTTCTGCCCAAAATTCAACAAAACTGGATAAATGTCCAGAATTTTACAAAATACATGAATAAGCCATAATCTGACCCTTTTTCACAAGTAAGATCTTAGATGAGTTTCATCCTGTACCTCTAGCACCGAAAAATATTCTCTCCCAATAATCCGGGGTAGCAAGCCTAGTAGAGGAAATCTCCTGCCAAGGCTATCACCTAAGTACACATTAAATGGTAAACACACACATTCAAGTGAAAATACGACATTCCACTGAACGCTCATACGTCTACGCCCCACTGCCTCAGTCCGCCGACTCCCTCACACATGCATTTTCCATGTATGAAAAACTGTTTTCAAAACAAAAGATTTTTGTTTTTGAAAACTCATGGGACAATCTCCGATATCAAAATTTATTAGACAACCCTTCGATATAATTTATTGAACATACTCCGATAAAATTTATTTATTGGACAACCCTCCGATATCAAATTCATTCAAAACCCCATGTCATGCACCCACACCCGTTTCACGCGATGTCCCCGTGCATATGAAATGCGAAATGCCACTTCATACCAATTCATGTTACATGCATGATGAGTACTACATGCAACATTAATAAATCATGGATAATTATATTTTCTACATATAATTTATATCCATCATGTAATCCATGTTAATACATCAAATAAACATATATCAACATGATTTTCACACAACCAAAATGTTATTCATTTTTTTAGCAATAACACATAAAAACAACACTCACTGTCCGAAATTCAGTCTTGGATTGCTGAAAACAGTCCCAAAAATTCCAGTGTTCAGTCTCAAATTTTTAGGACTGAACAACACGACCACTCACGACCCAAATAAAACCCATGCTATTAAATGACTCTTAGACCAAGAATAACCAAAGTAGGAGATAAACCCCACCTCAGCTCGCAAACCCCGATTCAGACCACAAGCTCTTGTCGAAAGGTATTTACATTTGCCTTCGCCCGAATTTAAACCGATGGCTCGACCAGAATCTACAGGCTTTCAACTTCTTACCATCTTTTCTTTCTTCTTTCTTTTTCTTTCCTCATTTTTCCTTCTCCCGTCGAATCATCCACTGATCTTGCTGAAATTTCTTCCACCTTCTCTCGACACACTGCCCCTCCTCATTTGCTTTCTTTATTTATCTTGATCCAAAAGACGATTTTCAGTAAGAGGACACATGGCCTCAATAGGCCACCCCTGTGAATTTCCCTCGCTTCGACTTATCTTCCACACAACACACGCCTAAACGCCAAAATATGAATTTTTTTCTTTACTATCTATGTGTCATGTGTCATAATGACATTACGCATTAAGCCAAGAATTGCCACACCACATGGCTCTCATGCCAGCACTCTCAAGTCGCCATGTGGTAGCTGGTCAGCGCTATGTGACACCACTCTTGCGTCAGCCCAACACCCACATCAAACACGAATTTCGAATTGTTCTCGACCGACGAAATTCGACTAAAAGTAACTGGGATTTCATGTAGACGATTCCACCAGAAACATTTCCCCCGTCATCCGGCATCTAAACTCAAGATTTTTAACTTGTATTATTGCGGCAATTACCGTTTTGCCATTTTTTAGAAAAAATGAATTTTTCCTGAATTTTAAAATTTTAAAATTACATGATACAAAAGAATGATAGAAATAATTTATTTATGCATGGAGATTCCACACTAATAAGTAAACCTAACTAGAATCTTCTTTCCACATATATAATTTGTTAAGAATTCTCCCCAATCTTATTTTATTGGTATCTATAACCAAACATTACTTTAGTGTCTGAAAAAGAAGTTTAATGTAAAGGGTTAGTTTTTATAGAATTTATAATGTAAATGAGACTTCCTAAGAATCTTTGTCAATGTATTTTATTTCTTTACTTCATAAAAAAAAAAAATCTACAAATTCAATGGCCTTATTAATTGGCACAGGATTTTGACTAATATTAATTCTGAAAAGAAATGAAAAAAGTTGTTAGTGTGTTGGTGTTTAACTTTAATGCAGTTGTTATAGAGTGTCTTTAACACTTTAAAATACTGATAAATATAAAGTAATTTAAAAGCAATCACGAATAGAAAGCGAAGTTTAAATAATAAAGAGATAAATAGAAAATTTGTAATTAAGACAATTTTTAGATGCAAATGATTTCCGCTACTCGAATTAAGTTATTCTTGGATTTATACGACTAAGGACTCAGTCCTTCCTTACTTTGATGCTTTCCTTCACCTAATTCCTTTCCTTGTATTTCAGAACAAGATCTCCTCGCTGCCTAACAATAAGAACTAAGCATACTACCCAATCTCACTCTGCATTGAAACTCATATAAACATGATATTAATCTCTCCATATGACCTCAATATCATTCATTACCCATGAACTCCCAAGGACCCTTGATTCTTGAATCTTCAATTCGTTGTTGGTCTTAAGAGACATTTAGAATATTATCCAATGCCTTATTTATCAACAATTCTTCCTTATCTTGAATAATCAACATTAGGTCACAAAATAAATGAAACTTGCAAATGTAGCCTGGACCTTGAATTGTTTCATCGAAAGAACTTTTTTGCTCGAATCATGAATGGAACAACAAAATGAGCACCACCTTTGTTGCCACAACACGAATGTCTATGACTTTCATTATGGAGAGTTTTTGTGCCTAAATCTCTTTCAATGTATTTTCAAAGAGACTTATTTTTTAAAAGTGGAAGAAGTATATCGAGAAATGGCTCTTCTCGATGCTGCGGTTATTCTTAGCAATATCTAGCAATATGAATTCCAACAAATTGCTCCACTTTTCATGTCCTATGACGTGAAGACACCATTTCGCATCCCACAAAGTGTGTGTCTTTTGATTGGGTCGGGTAAGCTCCATTTAGGCATCTGAATCCAATTCTAACATCTCCCGCTTGCACAAGATGAACTGAACTAGCCTAATCGTTCATTCAAGTTCTTTACATTCCATTCATACATGCAAATGGGTTGTGCGATTGTGCGAGCACACCTGCAATTTGCGAATTGATAAACGTGTGAGCCTATTAGGGATACACAGTAGCTCAACCCTAAAAAAGAAAAATCATGAGTAAACAATAATATTCGTGTCTCACAATACCCCAACTTTCTTAGTTGCATTTAACATATACACTTAATTCCTCAAAGTTATATACTCTTCAACATTATAAATGTATTCACAATTATATTAGCTACAAAAGCAATATAACGAATCAATCTTGAACACATTTGAGTCAACATAACTCATAAGAAAACCTTCATTTTAAACTCGTATCTTTCAAATTCAAATTAATTGCTTACTTAATATGTCTCATAAGGATAAATTATTTCATCTCCATTGGAAACATACCAAAGTAGCAACATTAAATTTGTCCCCTTAAAACCTAGTCAAAAGTAAAAAGGTTCGAGAATAGGCTATCATTATTATGATAAGCCTTCAGGAACTCACATAGTGAGGATGCATGGATTAATCACTCACCTTCCTTACTAGTCGGATTTAAACACATGTAGTATAAAATACATGCTATAGTGGTTTCTCTATAGAGAGCGTATGTCAAATTACCACCATAAGGACTTTAATCATAAGATTAATAGCTTTCTCAAGTTTTGCAACCATAGGTTTTCTTAAGCCTTTTCTTTGCTAATAACAAAGTTCAGTTCATACAAGAAAATGTAATCGTGTGTTCACATTCGCCATAACATCACTACCTGTGGAACCTCATCTTGATACTTAATCAAGGCAACACTAAATGTCGTTATATAATTTTCACTCATTTTATTATCACTAGTATATCGTGCCTCATCCCATCTCAAAACATATTGAATGAGACAATTGCTCATGTGAGAAAGTCAATCTCTGTCTGTTGACACACATTTAAGAGCATACATGCATAAGTACAAATTCACACATTCTATAATATGTATAAGAAATTTTATTGGATCATCTGCATAGTATCTCATATTCAATCAATAATGATCCATGATCTATTATCTACGTAATCGTAGTGATCTCACATGTCTGGAGAACATATCTCTTGAAATGGGTTTTGTGAATGGATCAACAATCATCTCTCAAGTATGTAGATATTTTAAGATCACCTCCTTCTGTGTAATGAAATCTCTTATAAAATTGTTCCTCATATCTATATGTTTAGTTCTTCCATGACATTTTGGGTCTTTCACATAAGCGATCGTCGCTTAACTATCACTGAAAACAGTTGTTAGCCTAAAACCATCCTTGACTATTCCCAAGCTTTGCATAATCCTTCTCAACCATATACTCCTTATAATCGCTCGAATGTGCAATAAACTCTTCGCCTCCACATGGTTGATAAAGCTATATAAGTTTGTTTCTTGTTTCTCAAAGAGATTGTACCATTATTAAGCAGGAATGCATACCAAGATGTTGACTTGTGTTTATCTAGATCTCATGCTCAATCAGCATCTGCATAACCTACTAAGCACAATAGCTGCATACAGGACATATCCCAAAACCTGTATATACAATTTACACTTTTCAAAATATGGCAACCAACACACTCTTTCAAAGAGCCTCAGGCTCATCACATTTCAATAATACAAAACTACACATATACGCTTCAACTGCATAAATCAAGTATTTCCTACATAAGTTATTTAATACAAAGATCGATATTAAAAGTGAGGAGAATCCTAATACGCCTCCAGTCCGGCTGTTTGCACCGAAAATAGTTTTAAAACAACAAAATAAATGAAGCAAACGAGTTCAAATGGAGCTGTGATGCTTTATAAAATGTCATTTTAAAATATCTCTAACCGTGAAACTCTTTACAAGACATTTTCCAAAACCTTGCTTGCTCTCGCTTTAAAAGTCCTAAAACTTTCATACTGGCCACGCTTCGCTTTGTTTCGCTTTTTAAAAAGTTTCTAAAACTTTCATAAACCTTTGCTCATTGCTTTACTTTCTTGTAAGTTTTTATAAACTTTTCATAAAACTCTGTCGTCTTCGCTTAAAAGTTTATAAAACTTTGATAAACACTTTGTTCTCAAATTAAACGTCATGAAGGTTTATAAAACTTTCATGCACTTCGCGCTTGCTTTACTTTGCTTTAAAAAAATTACAAAACTTTTCATAAACACAAGAGTCTGGGCTCAACCGCTTGCTTTAAAAGTTTATAAAACTTTTTATAAACACGGGAGCTTAGGCTCAACCGCTTTTAAAAGTTTATAAAACTTTTTATAAACACGAGAGCCTGGGCTCGACCATGCAACAGTGGTTGATTTCAAAAATGTATGGAAATTGTTTATAAATCAAGATCAACCATTGGAGGCCTTTCTTGCTTGCTGTACCCTAGTAAACACGGGAGCTTGGGCTTCAACCATGCCATGAAGGACCTCGGGGTCCTGATCACCTAGGTGGGCCAGCTCAATTCCACTTTTCCCAGAAATATGGTGGAATGACCACCATAATCTAAATTTAATAATAACCCTATATACTCCAAAGATGCTACCATCTCCTTTAAATTCCACATGCATGAACTAAGTTTGCTGACCAGCAAATCTAAATGCATGAAATGATGTCCTAACACCACCGCGCACATACGGAATACCTCTCGACCGATATGCTTACTTAAAAACTAGTGGATTTTCGTTAGGGTTCGTTTTAGAAAAATTATACTTTGTCGCTTGTTTCTTTGAAATATGGTTTTACAACTCAAAACCATTGCTTGCTTGCTTTTAAAAAGTATGGGTGAATACATCAAAACCATTACTTGTTTGCTTTTCACATATGGTTTAAATCAAAACCATTGTTTGCTTAAAAACTCATTCCTTGTTTGCTTTAAAATATGGTTTACAATGAAAAACATTAAATACTAGTGTAAAACAGTTCATAATAATACACTAGTATTTGAAAAATAGGTTTAGAACACTCACCTTTTTGTTTACCAAAACTTGAGCACGACTCCACAACTTTCCCGCTTTTGCTTTTAGCCTACACACTCAAACGAATACTACGAAAACATTAATCACCTGTGTATAGCGTAAAACTTAACGTACTTCACAATACGTCACTTTAGTAACATTAATAAATATCTCATATAAAGCCAAATGAACAATTTACCCTTGAGCACTAAAAAGTCTCTAACAAAAAAAACCACTCATTTTGGCAAACATTTTTCCAACAATACTCTCTAGACTTTATTACCCAAAAATTATTCAAACAGTCTTCAAATATTATGAAACTCTCCAGATCAGTCCTTTATATATCCAATGACATCTCTTTAAATTTTCAATTTAAAATTCCTTCTCTAAGGCCCTCAACCACACAAGTTACAACATTTTTTTTATGCCTAATCGTTAGCTCACTCGAATCACTCATCGTTATCCTGATTTCTGGGGTCTTAACTCCATAAATTGGAAATGGTTTCTTCACTCATTTGAAGCTATGGTTCTAAGGTTTCTTCTCCAATTGGAATCATCCAATTTTGATCACCAAAACTCAAGTTATTGTATTTTACATCTAGATTACTCAAATTAGCATAATAGAATCTCGCATAGCTCCACTTTGAAAATTTCAACACTTTGGGGTTACAATTTGCATGCATTTCCAAGTAACTTATTCCCTAGAAGTATATTTTACTTTCATAATTTTGAATCACTCAATTTGGATGAGTGAAACTCCACTTATGGCCAAAACACTACAACAATACCCAAAACAGAGCATAACCAGTGAGCTACACGAGCTCACCTTTTAGTCCGTATTTGGGAGCCTTAGAGCTACAATTTTATCTTGGTCCCTTATATACATTTGTAGCCCTATATCTTATGGTTCTTTACCAATTGGAATCAATTCATTTGGATGATTATAACTTAATCTATAGCCAAAACAAGAACAGGGGTTTTACCAAATTTTGACAGCATTTCCTTTAAAAAACCCAACATTCTCCTTTACAACCACTGCACCAACATGGAATTTAATTAAAACAACTCCACCACACTTGAATTTGTGGTTTAGAACTTCTTATAACCAAACCCTAGGTAAAAATCCCAAGAATTCATACCAAGGTCCACCAATCCATACAAAACCATAGAAATAGGAAGAATTCCTTGTTTATCTCATACCAATTAAGGTTTTACCCACATGAATTCAACAAATCTAGGTTGCAGGATCTCTCAACACAAACCTAGAAAAATGGCGAACTAATTCCAAAACCTCGTAAATCAAACTAAAACCCAAAATACACATGTTTCCAATTCAAAACATACTTTTTACTCCTTCTTCTTCCTCTCCTTCCTCTTCTTCCTCTCTTCTTCTCACCAAAAACGTGAAGCCCTAGTTTGAGAGACCAAAATGCGGGCTTTGTTTGTCTCATGCCCTTTTTATAATCTTATCTTTGCCTTAATTACAAGTAGGTCCTCCATCTCTCAACATTTGCACAACAACTTATTATTTTCATAATGGCCTCTCATCTTCTCAAATTGTGGTTTTCATATCCTTTTGGAAAATTTACATAACTTTACCTTGTACTAGTACAATTCCGAAGTTAAATAAATTTATTATTTCATAATTTCATCCCAGAATAACTCTCAAACATTACAATGACACTTCAGGCACATATGCGCTCTACTACATCGTACCATACACCCTCTCTGGGATCTACGTTACAACATTTGTGAGTTCGTTGAAGACAAATCATTGGATCTTGTGGCATATCCCTCCGAGCATCAACTCCACATATTCACCAAAGGCTGGATGCTTCTAGGTATGAATCTCTACGATCCTCCCCCGGGTTATGCCTCAGGTAATCAATAGTGGTCCCCTCTGGCCGCCAGAACGTGCTCACCACTTGCCTGACAACTAAGGCATTTATCTTCGCTCTCAGAAAGCAAAAACTAGAGAAATAAGGGGAGCAA
Source organism: Tetrastigma voinierianum (assembly GCA_016808115.1). Lineage (NCBI taxonomy): Eukaryota > Viridiplantae > Streptophyta > Magnoliopsida > Vitales > Vitaceae > Tetrastigma > Tetrastigma voinierianum. Next base: position 104,800 of record JAEQBH010001956.1, on the reverse strand, counting down.
GTGCAAGAGTAAGCACTTGAGGGAGGTCTCCACGCATCTTTCTTGTCTCATTCTTCAAGAGGTGTTTTGTCAATATTATTGCATAAAAGGAGAGAATATTATTGGGTTTGAAATTGTCTATATATTCGTCTCTAGTGTTCTACAAGAAGATGGCTACTTTAGAGATTGAAATTGATGAAGATTTGATGGATTAAACTTGATCTCCTTGGTAGGACCAGGAGGTAGTCCGAACATGGGCCTTACAAGAAGTGGGACACACGAGTCTCAAGAGTCCGGGCAGAAGTAGAGCACCTGTGGGACGATGTGAGTCTCAAGCAAATTAAGACCTCAAGGAACTCGAGAACAGTGAATCCACGCGCTCTGCATCTATTTGGCAAGCAGATAAAGATCAAATCACGTAAGATCTCGAACGTCTAGCTTATCAAAATCTAAATTAGAAACAATTTAGATTCTATCCCGACGAGGATACTGGCAAAGAAGTTTTCTATTTCCGTCGTGATAACTTAAAGGAAAGAACATAAAATAGAAGGCAAGGGTTGATTCCAGGATACTCTGCTGAGGAATTTCAATGCTAAAAGCCTTCACCTTGTAGAAATATGATGTTTATTTCTTCATCTTATATTGTCAGAATGTGGGTTATGAGTGTTCGATGTTGCGTAGAAGGGAATGGAGGGAGTTAATCGACTCCACTAATAAGGATTGTAGTTTCAAGAAAGGTCGGGTAGAGGGAATCTAGAACACATAAGACTAATTGTAAACCTTGAATCAAATTAATGGAAATCCAGATCCGGGCATAATCTCGATATAGGCGTTGGCGAACCATGAAAAATTGTAATCGCTTCTCTACTTTAATGCCAATATCACATCTACTTCAGACACACTACATTCTACAAGGGGGTTCCGACGTTCGCACCAGTCCTGAATCTAAATCACAAATTCAAACATCAAGGACTCGTGGACCGAGAACACTAGCTTTATATGTTAGAGATGTACTTTAATCATGTGTTAAGATATTTTGAAATGTGTCTTTCATAGATATCCTTTACACTAAGTTCGTGTTGTAATTTTAAAATCGATTATATTATCCTTCATTCATGAGGTCGAGGGTTGAGATTCCCTATCAACTTATGAAGGTTGAAGGATTAGTGCACTGGCGGATGTACATAGGGCTCGGGGGGCCTAGAATTTTGGAATTTTTTTTTTTGCCCCCCTCAAATTTTGGAAAAATGTTTGCATAAACATTTGAACCGAGATGCTTAAATTCAAAGTAAAAACTAATTGTCATTTAACCATGCAAGTGATTTATACTTTTATTTTGTGTCTGCCTAATATTAATTTAGGCTATTGTTTGGTTCTCAAAAAATTTGAAAAAAAATGCAAATGAAAAAATAGAGAGGAAAAGTAAAAGGAAAGAAAATAAATGAAGGAAAATAAAAATAAAATAAAATCTAATGTATTATTTTTTTCTAATACTTCAAACTAATTTTATTTATTTTCATTTTTCATTATAAAGATTATATAATTTTAAAAGACTTAAGTTTCTAAATAATTTATGTATATTTGATTTTCTTTGACATTTTGCATTAGACACAAATGAGAAAACTTCTACCATTTTTCTTTCCTTATACTTTGCATCCATGGACTAAGCACAACTTTAGGTTTTGTTTGAACCCAAAAAGGTTAGGAAAGAAAATATACAAATGATTTTCGCATGTTTGGTTTTATCAGGGAAAATGTAATTTCAAAATTTTACATTTTCTAGGCTCCATATTGCACGTGGAGAGTCAAACAAACTAAATAAAGTCTTTCATGAACTTACAAAAACAAAATAGGGAATAAACTGTAGAGAGTTGTGTTGGAATCTAAGTCTACATATATCACTAAATATGCATTATTGGCTATCTAAGGAATTAACTCCAATGAAGTGATTTAGATTAAGTTCATGGAGTTACACACATTGCATTTGGTATGGTTTTGTAATGTGCAGAAACCAAATGTCTTATTTCTAATTTTATGATGGGTTAAATTAGAAATAAGAAATGAAAGGTCACGCCTCTTTATAATGGAGGAATGTATCATGAATCCTCATAAGGGGATCTATCATGAATCTGGAAATGTATCATGAATCCTCATAATGAGGATGTATCATTAATATAGTAATATATCATGAATCTTCTTAATAGGGATGTATTATGAATTTGGTAATGTATCATTAATCTTCGTAATGAGGATGTATTATGACTCTTCATATCAAAGCATGACTCGCTATAAATAGATTATGGCCCCCAAGTCATATGAACAACACAGTTTTCTTTCTATCATCCCATCATAAGAGAGAAGAGACTTTTAAGGAATTAGAGGACTTGTGCATACAAGACTTGGAAGATCATAACTAATCACTTAAGTTTTGGTTACAAGGTTTGAAGATCAAAATCAATCTTTTCTCACCATCATATTCATTATAGATCAAGGTACGCTTCTGCTTTAGCTTATACTTTTGATGATTTGACATGAAAGAGCTTTTGATAATGGTTTTCATCTTTGTGCTTTATCTCCCATCCACTTTGAAGTTATTTTCTAACAGTTATGTCAAACCAAACTCTAAGACCTTGTTAAATGACTAACTCCTCTAAAAGCCTGCTTATAGAATTTGGTTTAATATGAATATGTCTTTAACCATAATAGAGAAAATAAATAAAAATGAGTTTGAATAAAGATATGGAATTAATATATTAGGGTTTAAACCTTTTTTTCCTCCATAATTTATTTATTTCCACTTTTCCTCTCATTCTTTCCTACTATTTTTCGGGTTCCAGAAGCCTTAAGCTTCGTTTGAAACCCGAAAAGTACTAAGGAAATAAAATAGAGAGGAAAATATAAAGTTTTGAGGAATCTTTATTATATTTGATTTTTTTTTTATATTTTTCATGGTGAAATTAAATATGAGAAAATTATTTTACTTAGTATTTTTTTCTTTCCCTAGTACTTTTCGGGTTCCAAATATAGCTTTAGTATTACCATCCCCCTGCCTCCCTAACTTATTTTCTAGCTCCGCCAATATTTCAGCGTCTAATAGAAGTTTTTTTCTATGATAATAATTGATGAATTTGGCCTTATTGATATGCATTTAAACAATTTTTTTTTTGTGGATTTTTACTTGTTACTTGAGAGTCGCCACATATTTTGTTAAAGTTTCATCATTGTACTCTTTCTTAATCATTTTGATTAATGGATTATTAAGTATCAATACTATTCATGGAGATAAGGATCACATTGTAGAATCATATTAAAATCTTATGTTCATTTATTCTTCTACTTATATTTGTGTGTGTGATTTGGTTAATAGTTTGATAGTTGAATAGTGGTATTAGATCAATTTCTTCTTTTGCTATATTTGATCTATAATATTCAAATAGTATTTAAAATAAATATACATTCTTGTGTAAGGTAATAAATATGAAAATAATAAAAGTAAACAAAATATAGTTTATATAGTTACTAAAATAATATAATGAAACTACTTGAAGTAGACAAATTAGAAGAAGAAAATATTTTTCTAGAATATGATATATTTTTAATAACTAAATATTTTAATTCAATTATTGTATAAAATTAAAACTACTAAAGTATTTACATCTTAAATATGATGCTAAAAGCAACAACATATAATAATAAAATATAAGTCATGATTGTGATATTCTACCTTTACTTTCCTCTCCCTTTTTATTTTGAACAATCTTTCCTCTCCCTTTTAACGTCCACATTTTTAATTGTATATGAACCCTTAACAGAATAGTTTTATTTATATGTACATCTTAATCCTAATGGGCTAAACATACATCTTTTTTTTACGGTTATTCACTTTGCATTACATTATAGTATTATGTTTTTTTATAAATTTGTCCTCATTTTGACATGAACCTTAGACTCCTCCCCTCTGTATGTCCGTTTGAGCTCTTAACCACTTGAGATAGGTCTTATTGGAAAAGGTCCATATACCTTCTTTTTTTTTTTCAATCAAGGCAAAGGTCCATACATCTTAATCCTGTACATAACCAACAAAATTGTTGGTTATATATACGATAATTCACATACATTTTGGGCTTGTTTGGTTATAGTTTTGGAAAACGTACTATTTTTTGTCTTCAAAAAACGAGAATAAGGAAAACACAGAGAACATATTTGGTTCCCTTTTTTGTTTTGAAAAACACATAAAACATGGAAAATGTTAATTGAAACGAGAACAATTTTCAAATAACATAAAGTGATGTTCTTTGCATTTTCAAAAATTGTTCTCAAGAATAATTTTTAAAAAAACAAACATCGCCTTATCTCTGATTAATAACTTGATGTAGTCACGACGTGATATAGGTTATTTATCGGGGTGTAATAGATTTACTGACCTTGTCGAAAAAAGCTTTTATGACTTCATGAAACAATTTGGGCAAAGGTGTAAAAAATCATTCGGAGTTTTCGTGAAAGTACAACTAACACCCTATACTTTTTTTGTGAGACCCTAGAAAATTCTAATTTTCTAAAAAAGGGCAAAATCGTAATTTCGGTAAAAATCCAAAATTTTTCTAGATCTTGGATGAAGAAACGGATTCCACCATTGGAATCGTCTCGCGAAATCTAGGTAACCGTCGAATTTAAAGCCGGTCAGGAGCGGTCGAGATTTGCGGCGTTTTCGAGCGTCAGTGTCGAGGTGCCATGAAACGACATGTGAGATGACAAAAGTCACCTATAACATGCCATCTGCAGCCTGAGTTGCATGAGTAGAAGAAACGTGGGAGCAGACTGACGAGATCTTGCCACGTGTCAAAATCTAGAGGAAGGGACACAAATGGCATTATTGAATTTGTTTAAATGATAATAGGACAAAATCATGAATAGTATCGTCTCCTTCAAACAAAAAAATTAAAAACGTGCGGGGAGGAAAGAAAAGAAAGAGGCGAGAAGCTTAGTTTTGAGGTTTTAGAGTGAGAGTGGTGACCTCTCCTAGGTTTCACAGGTGATCTGATCGTCGAAATTCTTGAAGCAAGAAGGAAAGGTTTGTTCTCACGTGGCGGGGCCTCTGCAGCGTGGGCTCAGATTTTGGGGTTTCGACTCCGTGGTGGGGTTTCATCCTGCGAAGTTGCACTTTGTTTAAGTGTTTGTGGATGTTCCCGAGTTGGTTTGAGGCCTTGAGCGGCCGTTTATTGGGATCCCCAAAACTTGGGACCCGAATTATTGGAAATTTTAGGGAGCCCATTAGATGGTCTGTGCTGGCAAGGGGCTTTTCTTAGTGCTTATTTCATAAATTATGAAATAAATTGTGTGTTAGTGCGTATGAGGCGGAAATGGCGGGAGTTGAAGTTCACGAAGTGGAAGCCGATGATTGGATGATTGGCGAGTGAGCGATGGCAGGGGTTTCTTTGTCCCGCGTGAATAGTGTTCATGAAATTTTTTTGTGAAATAATGTGTTTGGTTGAGTAATTCAAATTGAATTGCTCGTATTTGTTAATTAGCCCATGTGAGCTAATTTTTGGTGTATTGATGGTGAATGTGCACAACATATTTTATGTGCTTTAATTATGTAAATATATGCATGATGATGCTCTTGCATATTGTTATATGATTGTGTATTTAAATTGGAGCATTATATGCAGCAGGTGGGAGTAACTGCATTTAGGAGTGATTCAGCTCTTTGGGCGATAGCTCACCACAATCGAGAATATATTATTTTAGTGCAGGGCTCGAGGAGGACGGCTCATCTTAGAGTCCGTTTGAAGAAAGGAATCGGGTTGTGGCTTTGATGGTTTGGTTGTATATTATTAAAATTATAGATTTTAAAATGTATTTATATTAAAATGTGAATTAACTCTTGGGTATTGTAATATAGTTAGGTATATATGTTTGATGAGTGTTGATGCGGGGGGCCCAGTGGCGGGTTTTACTCGGGTATGGGTCTCGTAACAATACGCGGGGCAGTATAGATTTCACATGAGGTTGGCCAGATTAGTGGCGAACCCACTGGGGCGTCATTTTTACAGTAAACAAATTTGAAGGTTCCAGATTTTGTTGCTTTCCAGTACATATCATTAGCAACCAGCTAAAGTCAACTACTTGATTGTGAATTCGACCATTAGTTGTTGATGTGGCATCTACGTGTCGCAGTGGGACCCATTCTTCACTCTCCTCTCTCTTCTTTCATCTATCCTCTCTGATAGGGTTTGAAAAATGGGCTCCTTGAGGCCCACTCATTAAACCCGAAGGAGAGCATACTTGATCGCGATTGACCTTTTGGCGCCCGGCCCGGGATGAAGGCCCTAGTGCATAGGCATGCCCATTGGAAACGTGTGAAGCCTTTTGGCCTTGGCCGGGATGAAGGATGAAGGGCTGTTACATCGGCCCGAGGTTGATTATGGGTAATCAAGAAGCCATTATGAGCGAGCCAGAATCCGTAGATAAGGGAAATAGAATAATCTAGATAATATATTATCTGACCAAAATCCAACTAAATCTTACCAGGTTAGGAAAGTAAGATAATTCACAATATTACGACTCATCAAACGGGATGCAATTAAGGGAGATAAATAATTCCAAATAAGAGCACTTTCTATATCCGTAATCAAATCCGATATCGAAAATATCCCATCCGGTGGAAGAATCTAATCACCATGGCTGGTAGAACATCTATAAATACAGGCTACCCCATTGGTGAAGATGCCTTGAACATACTGACACATTAGCCCTCACAAGTCCGTCTTTTCTCGGGAAAGAAGCCGGCTTAGGCATCGGGCGGCCACGGGCGAGCCCTGGCAGACCCCTTCTTTCTTGTTTTTGCGAGAGAGGGAATACGTGGAGCACAACGGACCGGCAACTGACAATCTTGCGCCGGCCAGCGACCTTGGGATCTTACCGGATCGGCCTAGTATGATCCGGAGTCCGACCAGCGACCCCAGATGCGGCTCGGCCCGGTTTGGTTGAAACGCATCATCGGTTGGCGTGGATGCGTGGGAGGCTTATAGTTCCTTATTAAATAAGGCGATTTCTCATTTCACGATGGTATCGGCCAGGAACACTGGCCCGAGAACAGCGTCGGTCGCCCGAGGATGCAAGATCGCGGTGATGCGGATAGCGAGACTACGGAGGCGTTAGAGCGATGCAACGAGGCGAGCGAGGTGGAGGCACTTTCCGACACGCCGCGACAACGCTGTGGGGTGAAGCGACTGCGAGAGCGGAATCGGCGCCGGGTTACGACAAACACGGGGAAGGTCCGCAGCTTTCCTCCTGTGGCGTATAATCTCGACATTCTCGAGTCTTTGAAAGCGAGCGGGAGTCTAGGCCAGGCGAGCGGGAACGTTGGCCTGGAGAGGAGGCCCGATGAAGCGACCTTTGGGAGGCGTGTGAGAACGAGAAGACTATGCCACCCTTAGCTAGGAAGCGAGAGAACTATCATGGGCGGGGATTCAAGAGCCTCACGTGAAACTCGGCGTGTGAAGTGGTAGGACGCCTCGACATTATGGACACCTTGGTACGATAAAGCCAGATCACCGCCCGCAGTCAGGTGGCTGCTTCCCCCGCTTCAATAAAAATTAGATGTACCGCAATTGGAAGCGATCGATGGTGTCGGGGATCGGTCGATCTAAATCCTCGGCACTTACAAAACTAAATGGAAATGCATAGATGTCAAGATTCGGTGTGATCACGAGGCTTCCATTTATCGCGTTAAAAGTGACCTTGGCACGGTTTAATAGTATTCACGTAGTCATCAATCTCCTCATTGATTTATCCATAGTTCGTATGCACTTCATTGGGGTTAGGGCGTATAGAAAGCCAAGTATCATCTGCGACCATCAAGCGAGCTGTGAAAGCTTGAGGGTCTTATGTCGGATATTAAATCTTAGGAGTCTCTAAATTTAGATATACTGACGAGAAGTTCGCGATCCACTTTGCATTCATTGCGGCAGTCTGGAGTGAGAAAGACTTGATGTTTTCCATCTCGAAAATCCCCCGAGATAGCATGGTGAAGTTGCTCATGTAGGAAAGTATATTAAGCTGTGAAGAAGCACTCATATCGAAAGGCTCTTGCGCAAAGAAAAGGAATGAATGGCGGGGCCGAAGCCCCGAGACAAGCGGCGGGAAGATATCCGAAAAGATGGAGAAGCGGTCCCAACGTGAAGGAACCTCGAAGGAGATTATCTGTGCCCGCGGCACCGGCAGCGGCGTTATTCGCCTGTTGGTTCACCCTTAGCGACCTCGGTATCCACGCGGGTCTTGCGAAGTACGAAATGAAGCGATTCACGGTACAGCTGACTGGTAGTGGACCACTTCCCTGAAGACGACACGGATATTGTGAGTTCCCGCGGGGATTCCCCAGACGCGCCTGGGCGGCTACATACAACTTAGAAGGAAATAGAGTATTTATCACTGGCGGGTATCTCGGCGGGTTCATAGCCTTTAGCTCGACCTCATAATCGGGCTGAAGCCAAATACGACAGCGGCCACCACCACCACCTCGACGGACCATGACTCGGCCTGCAATGACGCTAGGAGAAATCCGCGTGATGTAGGAGAATTTGCGGGAGGGAATCCGGCTCATTTCCGGGAAACCGTGCCACGACATCAGTCGGCAGAATGGCGGAAGTACAAGCGTTGTCGAGCTACGCCATTTCGACACATCCATGCTTTCTACGACTCGGACACGGAGGATGCGCGGCACCCGGCATGCTTGACCCTTGGTAATTCGGCGGTTGTGGCCCGACAAAGCGGTCCATCGGGTCTTAGTTGACCAGCGGAAATTCGAAATTTAACATCATCTTCGCCTCGGCCTTCGATAAGATGGGCATTGGAAGGAAGAATGGAACGAATTAGCACCCATCTAGTTCTCAGGAGAAAAGGTATTACCTTTGGGCTCAATCTGATTAGTACTCACCTTGGGAGATCCAGAAGTATTGGCGTGACGACTGATTAGATTCCTGGGTTGTAGGCGCCACAATACTGCTTATAATATGTTGTTAAGCGGACCACTCCTTTAATCTGATAAAAGCCATTCCCTCCACTTACCGCTGATGATTAAGTTTCCTACAGTAGCGGAATAGGAATGGATTAGAGGAGACCTTGATAATTAGCGAGGAATGCTACTCGGCATCCGTATTGAAGCAAAAAACGGTCGATAACATATCCCTGGATGAGCTCGAAATGCGCGATGAAGTATTCACGAGCTGAGCCTCGGAAGAAATGGAACACATGCGGTTGGATGACAGCCACAGACGCACCTACGCTACATCGGCTCCCAAATTTGCGAGGAGATCAAGGCCACTTTCTGATTTTGAGGAGCCCGAGCAAAGGCGTGCCGCGTAGGCGAGGCGGATATCGGAGGAATTGACCTCGATAATTACCCGTAGAATTTGAGCGTTAGTCAGTCTTTTAAACGATGCAAACAAAAGAGGAGGGCCGTGCGTAATAGCGATCAGAGGAGGTCGGCCAGACTCCTCGGCGAGGAAGCGTCGAGAGGTGGAATGTCGGCCCGGTTGTGACGTCGTACTTTCGTCGCGAAGCAAGCGGTGGCACGACTGCTGCGCCGACTTCGCGGCATCAGCGGGCGTGCCCGGGCCGATTTCCTCACGCGTAGTCGACCTCATACCGTAGATCGCTGCTGGCGGCGTGAACTCTTGATTTTATGGATGCCTTCTCCCGATTTAACGAGATCGGCATGGACGGAAAGCGCGGGAGCTACTGCCGGAGAATTGGTGAATAAGATGTTCCACATTAGATAGGAGCGACCATGGAGGTGTATATAGATGACATGGTAAAATCCACCTTCTTTGAGCTCCACATAGTTCATGCATCGGCGTTCCGGATCTGAGGAGGCTGGCTTATGAGCCCAGATACAGCGAGTGTGCCTTGAGTATCGGACGGAAAATTCCTAGGTTTCATGGTGACCAGAACAGAGGCAAGCCGAGACAAAATAAAGGCGTGCTCGACATGTCGTCGCCCTCGAGGCATAAAGAGAGGTCAAGCGTCGACGGGAAGGATTGATGCTTTAAGCGGTCGTATCCGGAGCTAGTGATAAATCATCGACCTTTCTTCGAGTTTGAAGAAGGCGCTTTGATGGGATACGAGTGTGAAGAAGTGTTCTCGACCTTTAAAACATATTTAGTGCCCCTCCATTAAAGTAAGCCCATTGAGGGGAGCTCCTCACTTTCTATGTTGCGGTGTCGGACTTCTCGACCGGTAGCTGTTCTCGTCGACAGACCAGTCTTGGCACCGGGTTCTTATTGCGGTCGTTCTCGAGAGGGAGGCCCAGGAGTCCCCAGAGGATGGAGAAATTAATCTTAGCACTAGTAATCGCAGCTCGGGCTCGCCCTTGCTTCAGCTCATACCATAGAAGTTCCCGACCGGAATATCGGGTGGAAGCAAGTGTTACATAAAGCCCCGGAGAAGGAAGGCTAATGAAGTGGGCCATGCTTCGAGCGAGTTCGGCATGGATAAGCCCAGCTGAAATAAAAGGCGGGTCTTAGCGATTTTGTCATGGAATTCACCTCGTGGGACTCTGAGAACACGAGCATGCTCCCGGTGACTTGCCACGTGCGAAACTTTTGGGCGGGGGCCACAAGCGCACAAAGGAAGGCGGGCCGGCAATCCGACCTCCAGGAAAGTAGACGTGAGTATGCGCTTCAGTTCGGATTCAAGCCTCCGACAAGTGTGAATGTAGGTAGTCATGGCGAGGGCCTCGGCCTGCTTCCGTTAATTAGAAATTGATCGGCTAGATTCTGCGGCGACTCGGTGGTAGTAAGATCAAATGGGTACCTCTGAGGCCCAGCGGAAGAATGATCACATACCTCGAGTGCGTGATTTATTGAAAAAAGTTAAGTCTTAGTCGAGTCCGAACATATCCCAGGCTTGAGAACTCAGAAGTAGATGCCTTAGCAAAACTAGCGGCTTGACCTCACGGAAGACGTTAGGTTAACACACAGCCGGGCTTCACCTTGGCAGGAGCCTTACATAGATCTACTGTGACGTGGAAGTTGCCCCAGAATCAGGTCGGGTGAGTTGGATGGACCGGTTGGGATTACATAATGAGCCGGACGTCTACGGCTGACGAAGAAGCGGAATTTAAAATAAGGGCGATGTCGACGGGTTCACTTAATCATAAGGGAAGCTTATGCAAGAGAGGTTTCTTCACACTTTATCCTTAAGTGCGTCGCGGGAAAAAGACGCGAATACGCGTGGGAAGTAGACGAGTATGTCTGAAATCATATTGGGCTCGGGCGTCAGCGGGGAAGGTCTGGGCGGGGGATACTGCGGCCGTCACCTCAGAGACGCCATCGACTGGTCGGGAAATGTAGGATCTTCGGGAGCATGCGAATCTCACACCTCCGCCAGGCCGCCCGACGCCGATTATAAGCCCGGCGCTCAATGATGGGAGTTTGGACATCTTTGGGACCTCTTTCCTTAAGGAAGGCGATGTAAATTCATCATCGTTTCGCATTAGGTGCCCTTTGAAGTGCGTAGAACCCAGAACCTTTGGCCCGCGATCACGAGCGAGAAGATGCGATTTTGTGTGGCGGGCCATCATATGCGGGTTTAGTATCCCCGAGCCACGGTATCGAGGTGATGGAAAGCAATTTGACAACGCCCGAGTTCGAGGAGTTTACGTGCCCGGCTCGAATTAAGAATTATTATTCGTCTCTAGCACATCAGCGGAGTCAATGGTCAAGTAGAAGTCACCATCGAACTCTTAGCATTGGCTTTGAAGACCAAATTGGAAGATCTTAAAGGAAAATGGGTAGAATACCTCCCAGGAGTCCTCTTTGGAGCTGGGACAATGTAGTCAGCGACAGGGGAAACCCATTTGCCCTAGCCTTTGGCACTTAAGCAGTAGCCCCTGTCGAGGTCGGATTAAAGTCCCTAAGGATCGAGTTATCGGCTTGATGGAACCTGGCTTGACGGGGCTCTCGCGGGGAATTTGGACCTCACAGATGAAAAGCGTGAGCGGGTTCTGGGCGCACGGAGGATTACGAGAGGAAGACGGCGGGTATTACAACCAAAGGTCAAAACACAGGAGCTCATGCCGGTGACCTAGTTTGAAAAATACGCCGGCAAGGAAGAATCGGCGCATGGAAACTAGGCCCCGGTAGGAGACCTGCATCATATCGTGTCATCGGGCGAGACAATTATGAGCTCGAGGAGCGGAGGAGGAAAGAATTTTACACCATACTTGGAATCTGAGCACCTTAAGCGTTTTTATCGGTAGACCTTGGTTTTGTAATCTTAAATGAGTTATCGAATTTTCGGATACTTGATTCGACGTTCTTGGTTATTTTGTTAGAGCGTCTCGGCTTGACTGGACATATAATGCTTTCGGAAAGAATTACATACCTTGAGAATGAGAAAGTTACATAGTCATAAAGAAAAGTCTCTCTTTATTCCAGTCGGTTACATTCAATTACAATCAGAAGTGTCATCCCTTACATCTTGGAGATACATAGTACAAGCAGTTCCCTCAAAAAAAAAAAGAAAAAAAAAAAAGAAACTTCAGGAAGAAAAGAGGAAAGGAAAACGAGGTGGAAAAGAGGAGAAAAAGAAAAAAGGGATGGAAAGAGTTTGTGCGAAAGAGGGAGAATCAGATGTGGAAGAAAAGAAGAAAGAAAAAAAAGGGAAGAATGAGATGTGGAAAAAGAAGAAAGGAAGGAAAGAGAGAATGAAGAGGAGAAGGAGAAAGAGACGAAAGGAGAGGAAGAGAAAGAAGAAACGAGAAATAGAGCGGCCTGAGAAATGTGCGCCTCTCCCGAACACATTCCACTATGCGAAGTAGGAAATAACATGACTCCATGAAGGAGCTAAGGGAAAAACACAACTCCGCAGCGGAAGTCGACAAAATTGAACTAGAATCTTCACGTGGATCCCCGGTAAAGGCGATCAAGCCGGCTGGCTTCATCTCACCTTGATTTCGAGTCACTCACCGTAAGAAGCGGAATATCCAAGTATAAACCTCCATAACAATGACGCCATTTATAAGAAGGCCAAGCCACCCGAAAGTCGCACAATCATTTTCAAATTCATATAAATCTGACATTAAAGGCGCTCGCGCCTTTCGATAAAATCGAAATTCGGATGGGCGCGCGCGATGCTCCGCTGTGAGCTCATTTACTGCCCGTGCCACGCTGACTGAGAGTCGGATCGGCTCGGTTTGGATGCGAACCCTGGCGCGAACCCGGTGGCTCGCACTTTGTGAGCTCGACTACTTTGCACGGGCCGCGACTAGGAGTCGAATCGGCTGGAATTTAGATCGCCCGAAGACCTCGGCGCTGGGCGATGTAACTCACTTTGACGAGGCTCGGCTACTTTGCGCGGCCACAGCGACTGGGAGTCGGATCATTTCGGTATATCGCCCGACAAGGCCTCGGCGCTGGAGCCGTCAAGCTCACTTTGGCCAGATTCGACTACTCTTGCGGGAGCCACCGCGGCTGAGTCGGATCAGCAGGGTGCGGATCGGTAACGAGGCCCACGGCGGGCCCGATAACTGGCTCACTTTGTGAGCTCGGCCCCACTGCGCACGGACCTGCGGCTGGGTCGGATCATTTCCCGGGTTGGATCGCGACAAGGCCTCGGGCCGGGCCCGATGCTTCGCACAGCGAGCTCGACTACTCTTGCAGAGTCCTACCCATGCTTTGCCGCAGGTGGAGCCCATCGTCACCGGGTCCTTAGATGGTTCTCCTCGCTCTAGGATATCCCCCACACTCCTGGGGTTTCTTTAAGCCTCATGAGGATCGAACCGTCACCCGAGCTTAAGGTCCTTAGGGAAGCATCCTTGCTGCAGTGGCCCAGTAGCTCGGTTGAGTAGCAGAATCTTCCTAGAACTGCTTGAGTGGCAGATAGGCACTGTGAGTAAAGTTAATTGCAGGATGCTTCCCCAGGACCTTAAGCTCTTGGTAGCTGGGTTCGAATCCTTGCGGAGGCGAGAAAGAAACCTGTGAGCGAGAAAATGCAGTGGTCGAGGATAACCGTCAGGGCGGTAACGACTCTTCTTGAGTAGGCCGAGAGCGCAGGGACCTCAATGACTCTGCATAGGCCACCAGCGACAGAGTCGGATCGGAACGTTGAGATCGGCCAAATGAAGGCACTTGCGCCGGCCGATAGCTCACTTTGTGAGCTCGGCTACTCTGGATAGGCCGCGGCTGGTCGGATCATTTCCGGGATGGATCACATTATGAGGCCTTGGCGCCGGGCGGTGGCTCACTTTGATGGGCTCGACTACTCACGCACGGGCCACGCGACTGAGTCCCGGATCCGGCATTTCGAGTGGATCGCCCAGCCAGGCCTCGGCGCCCGGAGCTGATCTTCGGCTTTGTGAGCTCGACTACGCCACTCTGCCTGAGCCACATGACCTAGGAGTGGAATCGGCAAATTTGGATCGCCCATGAGCCTCGGCCGCCGGGCCCTAGTGTGGCTCACTTTGTGAGCTCGACTACTGCACGGACCACGGCCTTATGGTTAGTCATTTCGGGCTATATATACTTGACAAGGCCTCGGCGCTGGAGCCCGGTGGCTACGCTTTGAAGGTTCGGCTTCTCTGCGCAGGTCGTCTGACCTGGGAGTCGGATCATTTCGGTACATATCATCAGCCAAAGGCCTCGGCGCCGGAGCCAGTGGCTCATTTGGCGAGTTGACTACTCACGCGCGAGGTCATGCGACCTAGAGTCGGATCATTTCGAGGAATTTATATCGCCCGACAAGACCTCGGCGCGAGCCCGGTGGCTCACTTTGTGAGTTCGGCTACTCACCGCCACGGTCATGCGACTGGGAGTGGGATCGACTCGGTATATCACCAACAAGGCCTCGGCGCCGGGCCAGTAGCTCACTTTATGAGTTGTTTACTCTGCCGCAGACATGCGGCCACCAGACTCGAATCGGCTCGAATTTATTTAGCTATGAGGCCTCGGCCTGAGGCAGGCGGCTCGGTTGTGGCGACCTCGACTATTCTACTCGAGGCCCGTACGGCTAAAAGTCTGTTCAGCCCAGGCAGAGTAGCTCATGAAGCCTCAGCGGCCCAGTTCGAAGAGCTCAACTGCTCAACTCTACATCCGTCGGCTATCCCGGCTCGGACGTTGAGTTAGGCCCCGTGCGACGAAATTGATCTGGATCATGAAAGAATAAGCGTAAATTGCAAGTAAAGGCGAAAGTGATAAAGTAAAATGAATATTCATTAAGAAAAAGGCTACATATGTCTATCTGTGAAGATTATACATTAGAAGAGGAGTGAGCCTCGGTAAAGAGTGTCTGGTTCTCTGGAAGAGATGTCTGCGGGAGAAAGACTCCTCTGCCTCATTGTCACTAGGGAGGTCGAAGTTGAAATCCAAACCTAGAAAATCGTGTGACCTTCTGGCGAAGCCTTGACCACCCAGAGAGGGAAGCGAGTGCGAGCCGTCACCGATCTTCCTATAACCGTCATTTGAGCAACGAAGTTATTTGCTGATGAAGGTCCCCGTGGTCCACGACCTCCTCGCGGTCGGGCGTTGGCCCAGGAGTTGTGACCTCGGAAGCCTCCACGGCCAGGCCCCCGTCAGCGTCTTATCCTGTGATTCGGTAATTGGCGCCTGTGGCTCCTCTTTAGACTCATGGCTCACCGGGATGTAAGCTCATCCACTAATCATCTGGCTTTCATGCGGGCGGATTAGGCGAATCCTTAGCCTCTATCAAGTTGTTCTTGCTTGTGATCACGACTCGTCCTAGACCTCGAAGCTACGCCTTATTGCTTGTCAATTGTTTCGGATTTCATCTTCTCTACCTTTAGCCCGGGCACGGTAGGCACATGGTATGCTTAATCGATTTGAGCCTACTTTGCCTCCTCGGTCATCTGGCGCACCCCGTCACTTGGCTCAGTCAGCCTCGAGAGGTAAAGAAGCCACTCTCTTACTCGGCTTCGGGCGGCACAACATAGCCTTCGTTTAGTTTGTCCTTTATGGCCCAGGCCCTTCAAATAGTGGCCACTGCCATCGAAGCGTAAAATCGGTGCCAAACCGCGAGTCATTGCACTGACTCGAGAATGAAATCGATTAAGACCGGATGTAGGAACTTACGAGGCGACCCCTTGGAGAGGTGAGCGAAAGCCTCATCAGCGAGCGTAGCCTTCGACCTCTGGGGTGAATAGAATGGGCCGAGGCCTTGCAAACCCTGAGATTCGGCGTCGAGGAAGCGAGAATGTCGCCATCCCTGCCCGTTTCGGAGTCCTTTTTCTTTAATTCTTTCGCCTTCGAAAAAGGTGGCTTAACACTCTTCGCAGGTGGATTCAGGGCGATGATGGGCATTATCGCGGTAGTGCTATTTATGCTTAGGGAATTTGTATAGGTATAAGTTAGAGAAAATAATAATGAGAATTTGTATAGAGTATAGGATTCACGAGGAAAATAATAATGGCAAGAATTTTACTTAGGCATATGTTATGAAAATAATAATGGTAATTCAATTAGTAATTAATTAATTACTTTAATAAAAGGACTTTATGAGAAATAATAATGGTAATTCGAAAATAATAATGAACGTAATTCAATTAGTAATTAATTAATTACTTTAAATGAAAAGACGTTATAGAAAATAATAATAGTGAATTGATTAGTAATTAATTGAATTAATTTAGGAAAGAAGAGGGGTAAAAGGTAATTTCCTAATTAATTTAAGAGAAAGAAAATAATTTATATTCTTCTTTTGGGTTTCTCTCTGGTGAGTAGAATTCAGGAGGGACCGTACGGCTTTGGGATCCTAGGGTTTGAAGAGCAAGGAATTCTACAGAGTAAGATCTTATAGTTTTATTTTCTAGATTTCTTTGATGTAGATTCTTTAATCTTCTTTCAGTTTAGATCAACCCTGAAGAAGTTAGATTTAGATTACACTTTCGTTCTTTAGAAATGAAATAAAATAAGAATTAGTGATGTCGTACTAAATTGCTTAGAGTATGAGAATGAAAAAGTAAAAGAAAAAAACATAAGTGGGAATTGTAGAGATGAACAGTAGTATATGGAAAGTATGTCGAAAAGTCAAAATTATATATTTGCGTGATTTTGATATTGAGTATAAGTAAAAGGCAAAGGGAATATGGTAAAAACAAAAAGTTCTTGTTATGAAATAAGTCTTGAAAACTTAGGTATAAGAAATCTAAGAAATTCGATTCATGACAGATGCTTGAAAAAAAAAGGAATAATGTTAGATATTCAAGATTTATTTTAGAAAAAGAAAAACAAATATTTGATATAATTTTTGAAAGAAAATAATAATAAACAAATAAGATAAATTTAAAGGCTAAATTTTTATAAATATATGTATTTGATAAATATTTAAAGATAATATTTTGGCAAGTAAATATTTTATTAAGAAGACCAAATTAGGAAGTTTAAGAATACATATTAATGATGATAGATTTCTTCATATTATTTTAGGAGAAATATTTCATTGAGGTGAAATTCTTTGAATTAAGCTCTTTCATAGCTTTTGGAAATTATAACTGAGGTAAAGGATTCTAATGTCTGACTTTTCGGCAAATTATTATTTTTATATATATGTACGTGTAAGGGATATTAATGCAGATTTTTAAAAGAAAATTGTTTGTTTTACTTCATTTGAGGATAAAGTGTTTTAATTGAGATTATATATAATCTTGGTTTTTGTGAAAAGTTTTACTTTTTTATTTATTTGATTATCCATGGATCAAAAAAAAGTAGTTTTGTATGATTGTACATTTAAGATTTGTTTTGTTCTGAAAGAAAATGTGGAGATATGATGTTTGTAATTTGAACTTTTGAATGAAATATTTGACTCTTATTAGTTCGGTATTTGTCAGCGGGAATAATAGTTAATGGCTGATCGGCCCCATGTCGACGGGATATAATAGTTGACCTTTACATTTCTTAATTGGGAATCATAATGGTGATTTGAACCAGAAGCCTCTGGAGTTTAGTTAGAGTTCTGTCTAGTAGTGTTGGTTAGTCACGCGTAAAAGAGCATTTCTTGACTGTACCCGTTTGAAAGTCCCAGCGTGATTGGGCACCATTTGATATTTGATGACGGAGAAAAATATATTTGAAATGTATTTGATTTTGGATTTGATATGAAGAGTGTTTGAATTCGAGAATTTGATATGAAATTGTTTGGATCACATTTGATATGGCCCGATTTTAAATGGATGTGAGAATGTTTTGGAAGTATATTTTGTTAATGTTGAACTTATTTTTTGAATCAAAAGTTTTGACAAAAAACATCTCCTATTTGTTATATGATTGAAAACTTTTGATCCATGAGGCTATGTTAGTATTTCTTGTGTGCTTTTAGCTCCTCCCGTTCGTTGACATATTTTCGGTCTTAGTTTGCGGAGTGATGTTAGGTTGGGGTCGTCATCATTAGGATTTGATTATAACTTTATGTTGGATCATGTTGACTAATAAGTTCATGTTTATAAATGTTAGGTTTCAAAGTTAATTGAAAGTATTTTGATTCGTTTTTATATTAGTACAAAGAGTTAGATTTGGGAGATCCTAGATATTACTATATTACGAACAACTTTTATATAGCGTACGTAGTGAGATTTGAATATTTAGAAGTAATTTTTATATGCATAAGGTTTTGAATTTGGAGAATTTATGAATTTAGAAGGTTGCGCATTTACTCTGAATATGTGTTTGGTAATTGGACAAAAATCCGATTCTGAAAGGTTAGTGTCATTTCACGCTAGAACCTTGGTGAAGGCTTGAGGTGTGAATTGGCGATCATGCCCAAGGTGGGTTTCGGGCGTGACGGTGTCACATCCACGTCGGATGGGGAGGAAACTTCCGGCACGCTAGATAAGTATGGGCTCCTCGACCTTAGGCCCGCGTTTTAAAGTAGTGAGGGCCCGCAGGCGAGAGCGGACAATAAATTTACATGGTTAGTGAGATTGGGTGCAAATGGTATCGGGGCCGATCCCAGGCCGATGTAGGGGTTTGTTTCGTTTGCCCTTGATCCGTGGGACACGACGGGACGTTGTGTCGGCGTAGAAGGGTGTTTAATCACGTCCCACATCGGATAGGGGGCTTCACGGCCTTATATAAGTATGGGCTCCTCTAGGCCTTGTGACGAGTTTAAGGCGTGAGGGGCCCCTTGGGCCGAGGGCGAGACAACTCTCACATGGTTAGGCGGTCGTTACATCAACTGACCTTACGAAAGGACCTTTACGCCTTCACGGCCCGGACCCGAGCAGTGCGGGCTGAACTGGGAACCTCGGCCGGAGGGCGAAGCATTGTGCTCCGGCTTTCGGATAGGGAGTAGACGAAGAGGAGAGCGCCCGTTCGGAACCTTGGCAGCCGGCCGGTCTTTCTCTAGTAGACCCGGTTTAGTTTCCACACTCGAGACCTTCCGAGACGAGGCGTCTCCAGGCGAACAGGGCGCTCTCCTTGGTGGGTTTGCGGCGGAAGGACGATGGGAGAGACTCGTGGTGGAAGGGCGAGGCCTGAAGCGTGACGAGCGACCTCGAAGCGAAGGGCGGGAATGTTCGACGATCGGCAGTGGGACGGGGACACTCAGCCCAGCCTTGAGCGCTATGGCGTCATCTTCGGCGTTGGGATCGATTAGGCACACGAGGACATGTAGCGATTCAGGAGTCGGAAATGCCCAGACCTCACCTGAGTTATGAAAACGGAAGCGAACACTCACGAGATTTTGGGTGTGGTCTGCAAATGTCAGGCGCTAGGGTGTCGTCCTTGTTCGAGAGGGTCATGTATTCCCGATTACGACCCACTGCAAAGAAGTAGCGTCCCTTCCACGACCTATGGGAAGAAGGAAGATCGGAAATCACCAGAGGAGCGCCAGAGCGCCTGGAAAAATAGAGGAAGCCCTCGGCGGTCTCGCGCTGGGCTAAAGATAAGGAGAAAGCTACATTGGGGACAGGCCCCACATCCACTAAGAAAGTAATAGACCAGCCAAAATACTGACCATTGGGCGTGAGTTGAGAAGGACAAACATTGAAGTCTTTGCAGGAAACCGCTTTTGAGAGGGATGCGGAGAAGCGAGACCATTATCGAAGGCCACTTGAAGAAGCCACCACATCTTAGGCACATAAACCACATAGAGGTGACGTTAGGGACCACACTTGAAGAGCATGAAAGGGGGAGGCCGGTGCGTCTGGCCAAAAGGTGGCCCCATGAGGGACCGACCTTGCTAGGCCTTCGGTTAAAGCATCTTTGACGGCGGATCTTAGGTATTGACCCCCGGGGTATTGTCAATTACACTTTTCCCTTGTAATCCGAGGAAAAGGAGCCCTTGGGGCGTCTCGAAGTTGACCCGTGAGACGGTCGGAGACATGATCACTTCGGAGTACCTGCTTGGTAGAGTCACGCCACATCACGTGAGAGAAGAAGAGCGACTTGGACCGTAGTGAGCGAATGGAAAAGCGAAGCAGTCGGCACCAACCTGGCGCCTCGTCATTACCCGATCAAAAATAAACGAAGAGATAAAGCCCAGCGACGGTCCAGGAATAAAGCGGAAGAGAAGCTATCTCGGGAAAAAGCGCCGAGGAAAGGACTCTACACAAAAAGGTCGGATAGAGAAGCCCAAGGGAAAATGAAATGCAATTATTTGAGAGCCTTGAAAGAGAGGTCGCGGGATCGGGGACACCTGAGAGCGAGAGGAGAAATGCGAAAGAACGGAAGGAAGCCCAGAAAATTGGAGGAGAAATAGCGCGAGAGACAAAGAGTCATCATTATCATGAGGCGTGGCTTGGCTTGATCATGTAAGGCGAAGTGATTTACTACGGAAAGAGTGAAATCGTAATTTCGATTCTGAATTTTAATTTTAGGTTAAAAATCCAATTTATTCTCTAGATCTCGGATGTGGAATGGATTGCCTGCAGTTGGAATCGTCTCGTAATCACAGCTATACGTAAAATTTTATAAAATTGAGATAGTGAGGTACTCAGATTTTACTGAGGCATCGCGCGGTTAGTCTTGAAGTAAAAGCGATATTTGATCTTGACGAAGTCACATATAACACGTACTCATGTGCCATGAGTGGTATACAGTGTCAAACTTAAATGAAAATGAATGGCTAGGATAGTCTTAGAATGTCAAAGCTAGGAAATGAAAGGGGCATATTAATAAGCGTTTTATAAAGTTTGTTTAAGTCATTAAAATTATGGCATGTGACTTATGCTTGCTTTAAGAAGAAAAAAAAGGAAAGCGTGGGAGGAAGAAAGAGGAGATACGGGAGTTTTGGATCTCATTTTTTCCTAAGAGAGAGTGTCTTCCCATACTCTCCCAAAATATCGTCTGTCAGGCCTTGGTAGTCTTCGGGACGAAGAGGAAGCGCTCCACACGGAGGAGCCGCGTGGGTGCCGGATTTAGGGGTTTTCTCAATTTCCCTCGAGAGATAGGAGGTTTTCCTCTTGGGTTTATTCCCTGCTTTTCAAATCTTTGCAAATGTTGAAATTTGAATGAAGTAGTGAGAGGCGTTTGGTGAATCCCGAACCTTGGGCCAGAATTGATATGAATTTTTTGAGCACCAGTGGAGCGGCCGTGTTGTTGGTCACGGGTTAATCAAATTGGAGTGATTTAGTATTAAATCATGTATTGGTTTGGAAAGATTGAATGGCCAGTGAAATCTCCCGGACCTGAAGTGAATCATTGATTATTGAGTGTTGGGCGTAAACCACAGGGTTTTCTTGTTCCTAGGAATAGTGACACGAAAATAATTTTTTTGTGAATATGGGTTTGATCAATTGATTAAGTTGGATTCTTTCGTGTTTGATCATTAAGTAAAGTGAGCTAATTTTGATGTATGAAATGAGAATTTACATGACATGATTATTATTGAATTGAATGTTTTGTAAATATATGCATGTTTATATATTTACATGTAGATTAAAAGTATATTGGAATTGGCATCACATCATTAGTATACATAGAACACCCAGAACATAGGGTGAGTGTAAGATGAGTCTAGAGAAAATGGTTCGGAGGTAGTTTAAAAATGTTAATTATTGGAGAGGGTAGTCCAAATGAAAAATATCGGTGGCCGGACGGCCCGATTGATATTCATCGGTGATCCATAATGAATAATATATCGATCGTCGAATGGCTGATTGATATATAGCTATCGGAGGAGTTGTCCACAAACTAACGAGCTAAAATTCTCATACAAGGCTTAGGTGAGTGTGAGAGAGTCGGTGAGGACTTCGGGATCACGGAAAGTTCAGGTCATGTAGACATTCGAGTAGGATCATGCATTTGCTTAAATGTATGTTTATTTTGGAACATTGCCTTTACGCAGGTGGAGAGTATTGGCCCACTTGGGGTGATTCCGCTGTGAGCATTAGCTCACCACGTAGAGGATGTTATTTTACGGTGAAGTGTGCGAGGGACGGCTGGATTAGAGACGGAGTTGTGAAGAAGAATGGGATTGTGGCTTTGATGATTTTAAATGTATTAGAATTCTACAATTTTGATATATATGGTATGTAAAGTAAAATATTTGAACTCTCTTGTAACTATTATGGATATAGTTAGTTCATAGTTGGTATGTATGATGAGTATTGTTTATGGGCTAGTGGCTGGGTTTTACTCGTGTTATAATCATGTTAATTTGCTTGGGACGGGTTTCATGCGGGTGATGTGACTGGGTAGAGCTCCGTCTGAGGAGAATCTGCAGATTTTTTGAAGTGGCGTCGGGTAACCCGACATCCACAGTGTTTCCGCGGGTTGACGAGTAGTCAACGGACCCCCGGGTTTGGGGCGTCACAGATCAAGCCTTAACTAACCCAGCCCCGAGTAGACACGTGGAAATTGCATTACGTCTGGCGATTACGGCCACTTTGCCCACGCCGCAGCCCAGGTACCTGCACACTGAGAATTTGAGGGGCGGCTTGATAGGGTTTGAAAAATGGGCTCGGAGGCCAGCTCGCTAAACTCGAGAGAGGCATGCCATTAAACGTGTCGAGGCCTTTGGCCTTGACCAAGGAATGAGGCTGTCCATTGGCGTCTTTCGTTAAGGCGTTGGCACTGTGTAGGCCCGGGGATGAAGGATGAAGGCCCAATCGCTCGGCCCAAAGGTCGATTATGGGTAATCAAGAAAGCGAGTAATTACGCGAGCCAAGCGAATCCTATGAATGAAATGCAGAATAATCTGATAATATATTATCCACCTGACCCGATCTAACTAAATCTTCACAGGTTAGGAAAGTAAGATAATTCCCAAATATTGACTCAATAAACGGAGATCCGCGATTAGGGAGAGAAATAGCGTTTCAAATGAAGTACGCACTTTCTATATCCATAATCAAACCAGATGCTCCAATGTCAGTCCAATGGGAAGATCTGTCGCGTGGCCCGGTAGAGCATCTACTTATAAATCTGAGATGTGCCCGTCGGTGAAGATACTTGTGAGCATCGCGGCCGGCCAGCCCTCCTGGCGGTCATCTTTTCTTCGGGGAAAGGCCCGGCTTAGGCGTCGGAGCGGCGCAGGCGAAAGCTGCCGGGCCGCCCTTCTTTGTTTTGCGAATCTGTGTCAGGAGCACCACGGACCGATGCTGCGACAATCTTGCTTACGGCCTCAGACGACCCGGGATCACACTTGGTCCATTGATGCTTGATCAGGATCCGAATGACGACCAGATAAGCTCCAACCCAGTTCGGTTGAAAAAACGCATCATCTATTTTAATAGTAAAACTCATCCATTTAAAAATAGAATAGTTTTTAAATAAAAGTTAAATATTTAATATTTTATTTAAAAATAATCTATTCTAATCTTATTAAGTTATTATAATTTTGATAAAAATCAATGCATGAATTTTTTTTAAAGAAAATCAAATTTATTTTAAAGTATTATTTCAAAAATTTATATCTATCTATTATATTATTAATTATTGTAAAATATATATATTTATATTAAAGATATTCGTATTTTAATTAAATCTAATTTATTTTAATGAAATAACTTTACATAAAATTAAAAATATTTTAAAAAATAATGTATAGTTTATTTATATTTTAAAAATAAAATTTTATTTTGAAGAATTTAATAATTTTAAAATAAGAATTTGAATTTTATTTAGTATATTTAAAAATTAAAAATATAATTTTAATTAAAAAAATTAATAAAATAGCTTGGGCGCTGAGTGTTGGAAAGGGTCGAAATTGGGTTGGGTGATCGAGGGGGTTGAAAGTGATAGACTAGGCAGGTGGGTGGGAGTGTTTAGTGAGGGTTTGAGAAGAGAAAGGTGAGAGAAAAGAGAAAAGAAGAGAAATGAGAATAGGACACGCCAAGGATAAAAATATCGGTTTTGACGAATATATTGGTACTTGAATTTTACGGATATATCGGTGAATATTTTTATATATAAAATATAAATTATTTAAAATGTATTAAAAATGGTAACAAATTTTTTAAATTTTACCCATTAAAAATAGAAATGCGAATGCATATATTAAAGTTTATGTTATAAATATAATGTATATAAGTATAATCAAATATCAAATTATCAATAAATGAAAATATATTAATACTTGAATTTTAAATATATAAATATAAGTAATTTTTTGAAAAAATATTAGAAATAATTTTATTTCATTATATAAAAACAATTTATGTATATTATATAAAATACTCTTTTAATATAAAAAGTGTAAAATGTGAGGTTAAGATTATTTTGATAAATGTAGAAATTTATAAGCATAAACATATATATAAATTTATAGCCTCTATGACACTTGACGTAGATGAGATGGATTTGAGTTATTTTTAACATTTCCCTTTGGAAGGTCTCGAGTTTGAAGTACTGGGAATCACGGTATGTTATGTGATAGAGCTTTCTGGAGTCTTTTTCTTGAGATTCATTTGAAACCGAATGTGAGGATTAGTCCCAGGTGTTGTATGGCTTAAGGTGTTTTCCTTGTGTGTGTGCACTTGGGTCGCTCAGAGACACCTCATGACTTGACAAAAGTACATATAAATCTATAATACGATATACAACTTGAAAATATATTTATTATATTTATTTTATTCAAATATATTTAATTATATATATATATATATATATAAATGTTTGAATAAAAATAAGTATATTAGATTCATAGACCTTAGAATTTATATTTTTCTTCTTACGCTTTTTTTTTTTCTCCTTTTCTTCCCTTTTTTTTTTCTTCCTCTCTAGCATCGACGAGGATCTCCTTCGGTCCTTCCTCTTTCGCGCAAGATCTGCTTCCTCTTTCCTTTTCTTTCCTTTCCCTCTTCTCTTTCTATGGTCGGCGCACCCTTTCCCCTCTCTCACTTCTCTTTCCTTTTCCTTCCCCATATCCCACTTTCCCTCTGCTCCTAGTCGATGCAATGGAGTAAATGTATTTCTTTGTTGAAGCGTGTGAGGAGTTTTCTTCGATTTCGAGTTGTGGTTCTTAGATTTTTCGGCCAAAGGTGAGAATCACATACCTCTTCTTCAACATATCTTCGTTTCTAGGGTTAGGGTTTGGTCAACAACTCGATGATAAATCGTCATAATATCGACGATATATGTCTATATTTCGGTTTAAAACCAATATTTCATCGATAAATCATCGATAATTCCAACATTTAAGTAAATTTTCCATCAAACGATAATCGGAGCAGCTTATCGTATCGGAGTTGATCGACACACGATATATCGTCGACATATCGACTGTATATCTCGATTTTTTTCATCCGCAATGGTGCGCGCGATACCACGTGGAGGCCACATCGACAACTAACGATTGGGTTCTAGTTAGTTAACTTGATGAACTTCGATTATTTTGTTAGGAGATATTTCCGCTCGTAATTAAAACTCTTGAATTTTGCCCTTTAAAAAGTATAAGGTGTTAGTTATACTTTGGTTAAAACCCGAGGGATTTTGCACCTTTGACTCTTCCCGATAACACTCTTGGTGTGGTATACTTTTCGTTATATATATGACATTTCCTATAGTGTTACAATAGGTTTATTTTGGGAGTCTTTGTTGTTACATTATTCAAACGTTGTTCGATCGTATTTTGCTAATTAAACGAAAATGATGAGAACGAACATTTAAAAACTATATATTTTCTGACTAGCTAGAGTGATGAAAATGTGGTAAAGTAATTAGTGGTTTGATATATTTTCATTATGTACATTTAACTCAAATCATTTGAAACTTATACTAAAAATTATATCTTAACTAATTTTTTCTAAATGATACTTAAGTGCGTGATAAATCAACTATCAAATTATACTAGTGAGCGTAAATCTTCTCGACATACAAAGTAGTGATCATGTAGCATGCTACTAGTCATGGCAGGTGAAAGGGCGTCACATAGGATGAGAGACTTTTTAACACAATTTTCGAGCTTTAGGTAGACGTTTCCATCATAAATTCACGAGGACATAAACTTGTAAGACTACGTATAATGGTGTTTAAATTGTCATGTATACATATATATGCAGTCCATACTTGTATTTATACAAGTTGTACTATCTCAATGTTATATTTATATATCGAACATAAAATCAAAGCCTACATAAGGTGGACTCCCAATGTGTAGGCCTGAGAATGCGGAAGGATGTCTCGGCGACCTCTTCGATTGCTGCACAGATGAAGCGCCGTCTTGAAAGCTTATAGCTTAGTGGGAAAACAGGATAATATATTTGACCACTTGTAGTGGTCCTTAATTATAGTATACATTTCAAATAATTCACATATCAAAGTATTCATATCTCCCATAGGAGTACATAACAAAAATCTTTTAACAGAAGGTAGCCGTAGGTACACTACAGAACATAATTGAATTATACCTTAGTATTAGAGTTGATTACTTTTATTTCCTTATGTTTCATTATTGGATGCCTCATATAAGTATTTGCACAATATAGACCAGTGCAGTGATATGAATGAGAGGGACCTTGACATAATGGAATTGCGAAGATACGATCTGATCTTGAATAGAGTGTCGAAGCCTGAAGCAGACGTGCATGCACCACGTAACATAAGATGTTGTAGCCTGTATGTAGGAGTGTCGTAACCTGCTTGAGCAGAGAGTGCCAAAACCTTCAAGCGAGAATCTTAGAAGCACTAATAAGAGGTGC
Source organism: Tetrastigma voinierianum (assembly GCA_016808115.1). Taxonomy (NCBI): domain Eukaryota; kingdom Viridiplantae; phylum Streptophyta; class Magnoliopsida; order Vitales; family Vitaceae; genus Tetrastigma; species Tetrastigma voinierianum. The sequence goes on along the minus strand of JAEQBH010001956.1, from coordinate 77,730 downwards.
ACATTACGTTCATTATTCGGTCTCAGACAGGTATACAATTATATTTATTACTAAGCTTGTTATATTGTTCTTAATCACATTCTTATTTAGATAACACGAGCGAAGGCTGAGCTCTGAAGAATTACGCCGAAGCTTGAGTTGTAGAAATGACATTTCATACCTATATCCATGTCGCATTACACATTTTATTTAGACTTGCTTGTGCATGGACCGGACCGCTTTTGATTGTGATAAGATCCTCGATTATTCGATTTCATACTAATTATCACCTGTGGAAGTCGAACAAAGGAGTTATGGCTTCTAGAATTAACATAGAAGAACAAAAACAAGACTACAGGTTGCATGGCGTGAGATTCTTGCGGGACCGCATAGGCGTAGGGACCTTCGCTTAGGTGAGACCTATGCCGAGCGAACAACCCAGCCCAGGCGTAGCAAAACTGAAAAAGTTACAGGCTTGGGTTTCCTGGCGAGACAAAGCCTTCACCTAGAGTGAGCACTCCTTCTTGTAGGCGGAGAGGAGTGAATTTGGAAACATAGAAGCTAGGCATTTTTGCCTTTATTCCGTGGAAAGTTTCAACCAAAACAAAGCAAACTCAAGACCGACCACAAAACTAGCAAATAACTTCAAAAATACCATTATAATGAGAGTGAGTTTCCTAACTCACACATAACCAAGAAGGAGGTTGAAGAATTTCCCTAACACTAACTAATGGAAGAGTTCCCACCATACCTTGATTTCTTGAACACTTCAACTAACCTTCATTTTCTTCATTTCTTCCTTTCTTTGAGCAAAGAAGGAGAGAACCAAACAATGGAGAGCCTGTTGCTTGGACTCATACTCCACAACCATAAGCCCTGGGTCCCTAGTCCCATATTATGGATGTGCTTATCCTAGGAGACAATTTGTTCTCTTATTGCCATTTGACACAAATTTCTATTTTTCTTTTTAATTATACCTTCATTCTAATTGCAATTCAACTTCTCAAAATCTTTATCTTGACATATACCTTTTCACTCGATGTCCATTAGGTCCTAACTTTGAAAATTACCATTTTACCCTTTTAACTTCTTTAATAATTACAGTTTATATTATTTTTCACATTTATGACCAAATTTCAGAAAAACACTAATTTATATATTATACCTAAACATGCCATAAAACTACTAGAGTGATAATTCGGGTGTTACAAATCAACTATCAAATAGAAACATAAACATAAAATTAAAAGGATATTTTTGAAGCATATATGATCCCAAATATATAAAAAGTAGATTGATATGCAATTTAATAACAAAGCAACACATAGAAAAATAACATGCCAACATTTCAAATGTAGAGTTCCTAGGTAGACACAAGTACCAAAAAGAATTCTTCATTATCATGGAGAATTCATTGTTATCAACTGAAAAGAAGCAAGCCTAACACCTGAAGAAAAATAACATGCCAACATTTCAAATATAGAGTTCCCAACTAGACACAATCTTAAAGAATTCTTCCATTATCATGGAGAATTCATTGATTATTGTATCAACTTTGAAAAACAAATACATAATTAAGCTCCTAACGTAGGCAACATTTGGATTTATGTGTCGTGGAATGTAAACAACATGTTCAATATTATAAATATAATGGATAATCTGATTTTGATTTTTCCTTCCATTTATGACTTTAGTTAACAACAAAAATATTAATAAACTTGATTATAGAGATTAATGTTTGAGTTCTTATATTCTACTTATGTGGTATTAACCATACTCAATGAGTATACAACCTTAGAAAAAATCTAGTATTAAAATCTTCCTTAAGAAAAATCACTTTTGGCAACTTGAAAGAGTTGAACTAATTTACAAATTTCACTCAGTTCTCTTTTTTTAATCAATGGCTCAAATCAAAAGATTGATTCGTGGCCTGTGCATTGTATTTAGGAACTTAATTAGCAAGAGAGACAACTTAATTTATGCATAGTTGAGGAATTAGAAATATGCCTCTAATATAACATGATTCAAACTCGAAAACGTATACTTTTAGTAAAACCTAAGTCCACGAAGATCAAATTCCAATTTCTTTGTTCCAAACCTAAGTGCACCAAGATTATAATTCAATTTCAAGATTTTAAAATTCAATAATAAAATATAAGCATTAAGAGATTAATAGTATAACAAATTGAAGCCTTATATACCTTATTTTTGCCTTACTTTGTAATGAAATCCATCTCTTACCTTCTTTTTTGCATAATGTTTGTTACTTTGAAGCCATACCGGCATCTGCCAAGCAGGTTGAATTCATTGTATTGATAATCATAACACCAAAATACAATGAAATAAATGCAAAAAGAGTGGAAAGAGGAAAAAGAATATGAAATGATGTAGATATCGCCTTTTAACCATGAACTCAAATTCTCATCTTCCCTTTTAAAATTAGAACCATATTCACTATAATAAGACAAGTAGCCTATCTCTGGTTTCATCAAAAAGCGAAAATAAGCATGCCTCGAGACTTGTTTAGAATGAAGCGCCACATATATTGAAATCAGGAAAGCCCCATTGCCATGCTTATGAAGAACCATGTCGTATCTGGAATACATCTTGTCGTCTTGCTTATCATCTTGATCATTTTATGATTTTGATTATTTTGGAGGAGTGCGATTGGTTGACAATGGAAGCCATCAAAGTCCCAGAGTTCGCCTCATAAATGGATGGATCATTGAATGCCACGAGGCGGTTGGTTGTTGGAATTGGTCTGGGGAAAGGTTATCGACCAGGGTTCGAATGAAGTTTCCCGGTGAGGTTATGAAGCCGTACTCATAGGAATCGGGCTTGAAAGGTGGTTGTAGGTCGAGTTTACAGCCCTTGCATGGCTCCAATCTTCGAGGTATCTTTTCGATCAATTGGTTTGGGACAAATTGAGATACCTAGCATCGAGAGGTCGTGATTTCTTGTAGAGGATCTCTCCCAGTAAGTTATTGCTGAAAAGATCTATCAAATTCACAATTGGCAATATGCTTTTCGAGATTCTACTTTCTTGTCACTTCCTGACTAACTCCATGTAGGTGGAATGCTCCCACGAGGTTTTAGTAGTCATCGAATTTCTGGTATAATAAAGGTATAGATTCAAAGCATTCAAATTGCTAGCATTGTGGGATGGATCACGATAAATTGTCGTACGAGATCAATGTGGAGATGAGAATGAGCGACACAATTGCACGAGATACCTCTATTAACATGTGTCCTCGTAGACGGTAGCTGTGATGGCATTCTTTTTCCAATCCATTTGGGTATCTCACCTGAAAACCTGTTATTTCCAAGATCAAGTGAGTAGAGTCGCTCGCAATTTCGTAAGCTTGGAGAAAGCTCTCCAGAAAGATTGTTGTCACTCAATTTCAAATAGAAAAGTGAAGTGCGAACACATCGACTCGAATCCCAGCAGAGTTTGTTCTTGGAGATCTAAAATTTGTCAAGCTAAGTTCAAATCCATTCAAATATTTGAGATATTCCCAGGATAAATGATTGTTGGAGGAGATCAATTCCTACAAATACTTGATTCTTGATTGATGAAGGGATACTTCCATTTAATAAGTTACCGAAACATCAAGGGACCTTTGGCTGTGATGAGTCCCCGATGTTGAGGGTGGACTTGAAAATAAATTGTTCCAAAACAACCGTACCACATTAAGCCGCGGTGGGATTGATACCAAGTGGTTAAATCTTAAATCCACAATAAATCTTTGTTGAAATTTGAAGTATAATGAGTTGGGGAGAGCTTTCCATACGATTGGTTTTAGAAAGATCTAACTTGATTAATATCTAGATTTCCATAGCCGATACATTGCTCGTATCTAAAATCCCCGCATTTTTTAGAATTATATTCAGTCTCTTTTGAGTTCCTAAATGACTAGGGAATATGGTAGATACATCGCGGGTTAAATATTGATATACTTGAGGCCAGAAGAGAGAATCATTCGGAGTCTCACATAAGCGGAAAAATTTCACTTTTAGGTAATAGGTGTAAGAGAAATTCGATTTTGTAAGATTATTGAAATGAATTTCGAGGATACTACCCCTTCCCGAAGAATTCCATCGGCTCAAATGGAGTCAGCTCTCTTAATTGTCGATACTTTTGGGAATAGTCCCGTTCATTAGGTTGAATGTGAGTCAGAGTCTTTTTCATGTCAGTGGCATGTCTCCCGATCCCGTTGGAATTGGACTTGACAGTGAGTTTCTACGGAGATCAAGGCTCTCTAAGTTGGTAAGGTGTTGAATTGCAATGGGGAAGGGACCATCAAAACTATTGTACTTCAAGTCCAAAGATCTTAAATTGTTGAAGTTTCCTAATGAATCTGGCAACTCACCACTGAGTCCATTGTAACCCAAGTGTAACTCTTCCAAGGAATTATTACAGCAGATTGATAAACCATTCACCAATTCAATTCCTTCACTTCCAATAATATTATTTTCTGAGAGATCTAAGGTCACCAAGTTTCGGGTTATTTTGCAATTTCACATGGGAATAGACCCCACTGTTAGAATCAAATAAAGATCCCTAAGAGTACCGATGTTAAAACAAATCCAAATTGTAAATTAGTATCAAATTGTTCCAGGAGAGATCAATGACCAAGAGAAGTTAAATTATTAACAAACAGATGGATCTGAGAGTAGCGAGGGAAGTCATTGAGTTCACAACTTGACAAATGTAATTCTAACAAAGATGGAAGTATGTTTATAGCTGCATCCAATTCGTGGGCTGCTTTACTAAGGTTCACTTCCCTCAGATCCAGTATTTAGAAGAAGATAGGACCCGAAATCCAATTTAAATTATGTGCACTCTTTACCAGAAAGCCAGAAGAATCCTCCTCCATGAATATCAAGATAACATAAGTGTGATAAATTTCCGAGATGCGGAGGAATCATTCCACCAAATGATGCATAAGAGAGATTAAGGTATCTTAACCTTTCAAATGAGCCCAAGAAATCCGGAATTTGAATTCCTTTAAAATCATTACAACTGAGGTCCAAGTAATTTAAATGTTTCAAGTCAAGTAAGGAATCACTTATCTCACCACCCAACAAAGGTGGGAAGTCACAATCCATTTCGAGGGTCAACCTTGACAACATTCCTCGTTTTGTTGTTGCAATCCACCCCTCGTCCACTCGCAGCAATCAACAAAACCAGAAGAAAGATGACCAAAGGATCTATGAGGCCATGTTTGAATTCAAGCAACGCTTTCCTCTCCCCCTCTATGCAACCCCAACCCTGGTTCAGATCAAGATTCTGTCGAATTGGTAGTATTAGCTTAGTTATGAGAATCTCGACAACATAGAGAAAAAAAGAATATGGAAGTAGAAGTGTGGTTTTCAGCTTTCCATTGATGAATGCATTATATAGTTATTAAAGGATACAAGTCTATATATAATAATATTGGAGTCTTTGGTTTATTAATTTATTCAACTATTATTATTATTATTTTTACAGCTAGAATTTATTCAACTATTTAAGTCTTCTCACTTGGCCAGACATGAATATGGAATAAACGAGGTCTTTCAATGAATACATGACCGTGATAAATCATGTATCAATCAAGCCTAATCACACACGCTTTCACCTGATAACTACCAAAGTTTTGAAATTCAGCTCCTTTGAAATTTGAAGCCTCGATCCAAAGAAAAGAAAAACACTTTTTTAATATTTAATTTTTTAAATGAAAAATAAAGCTCCATTTTTGTGGGAATAGACTAAGGATTTGTTTAACTGGAGCGAAGGTATCACAAAAGTAAAAGATCATAAACAAATAAATAAATAAATACAAATTTCAACATATATATTAAAATTCTTTATTATTACTATTATATATAATATAAAAGGTTACAAAGATTATTAAGGAAACTCTGTAGCCGCCCCTCCCTTTATTATCTCTTTTTCGTTGGACAGGAGATATGTGATTTTTTTATTATTCTTGGCCTGAAATCACCCATTTTATCGTTTTTTTCCCCACATCTAGGTTTTCTTTTCCAATAAAGTAGTTTCTTTCACACCGATCTGGGTTTGCATTTGTTTTTTTTTCGTATTTTTATCGTCAACTTATACATGTTTTGTCGACTTGTTGAGCGATAGGTAGCTTGTGTCACAATTACGCTTTGCTTTTTCGTGTTTTTGTCATCAACCTATAGAGATATTTTATCGTCGACTTGTTACGGCAGGTAGTTGTGTCATTGACAGAAGAGGTGATTTTTTGGTTATTATTGTCTTGAAATATCTCATTCCATCTTTTTTTTTCCCCTAGATTTGGTTTTCTTTTCCAATAAAGTAATTTATTTCACACCGATCTGGATTTGTCTTTATTTTTCTTTGTTTTTTTTTTTTTTTCGTGTTTTTGTCTTCAACCTATAGTGAAGTGTTTTGCCACCAACTTATATGCAAGTAAATAGGGATTATCAATCTGAGTTCTTCGTGGTTTTTCGTATGACAAAGCCTATTCGACAAAGTCATTGTATCAAATTATGATCATCAACGCTAGCTCGAATCTTGCGATTTTGTGCATTTTAGATTATCAAATGTGTAGGCCTTGGGGTGATTCTTTTTGCTATTAACCTGAGTGTTGCATCATCCTCTAAAGTTTTTAACATTTTTTATTTTGTATTTCTATCTATTGTATTGTTAACCTGAATAAATAAATTTAAATCTTTTAAAAAAGTTACAAAGATTCATAACAAGCATATGGTATTTGTTTATTTTCTAAAATTTAAATAAATATAAATTTGACTTTAATACAATGGAGTTTGATATTATTAATTATTTTAGTCATTTATTTATTTTTATTAATGTATAAATATTTTATGTTAATTGCTCTTCTTTCAAAAAGAAGTATTAAATTGCTCTTTAAAAAATGTATTATGGGCTACATTTTTTTTTATTTCTAAACAAGCTAAGAATTTCACTTACAATTAATTATTTGTATTTAAAGTTAGTAATTTAAGAATGGTATTTAATATATAGTTGACTATCTCAAAATTATTATTTATTGTCATAACAAACATATTGTAAATAATTAATTACTCTTAACTAATAAAAAATTAGCAATTAGATAATCATTAGGATTTTAATTATATATGCTCGGTAGTTAAGAAAATATATAGCTTGTTGTTTTAAGTTTTAAAATATTTTTTTTTTGTAAAATTATTAAAACCCAACTCAAATTTGGGTAAATATGTTAAATTTAAATAATTTCTACAAAATCTAAATATTGATAAATCGAAATAAAATTAATCTAACAAAATTTTAATCATTAATTTCATAAAGGCCTCGCTCACTCTTTTACCTTTTCCTGCAAATACGTGGAAAGCACCTCGTCACGCCACCATATAATAGCTAGCCGCTAACCCTATATACCCAAAGACGCGCCACTGCCTTCCTTTAAATGCCATGATGCATGAACTAAGTTTGCCAACTAGGCAAATCTAAAAATGCATGAATGACGCCCTAACACCACCGCTAAGACGCACGAAAATACCTCTCGACGGACGCTGCTTAAACACTTGCTCAACAATTCAAAACCATCATTGCTTGAAATATGGTTTGATAATTCAAATCACGTTGTCGGAAATATGGTTTGATAATTCAAAACCATTGTTTGCTTACTAAACTCATATTGCTTGATTGCTTTAAAATATGGTTTATTAAATAAAATCCATTAAATACTAAATAAGAACAAATGGTACAATACACACTATATTTGAAAATAGGTTTAGAACATCACATTCGCCAGAAAACTTGAGCACGACTCAATAAATCCTTCACCTCGCTTTTACCCTACACACCAAGAGAATACTACAAAAACATTAACGCTCTAATGCACCCGCATAAAAACTTAACGTACTTCACATGCAAGTCACTTTTAGTAACTAGCATTGATTCGCACTCAATGAATATCGTCGAGGCGGCGAGGTACGGTACTTTTTTCATTGAGTTTCATTCTTCTTTGAACCTCTCTTAATCATCTATTAAGGTTCTCATACCATTGCGGCGAATTTCAGCCTATCTATTAAAATTACAAAAATGGCTGTTGGAAGCTGTGGGTACCAACTTTCTTCATACAACTTCTCTATTCCATAATACCTTAAGAACCAACATGGAATTCACCCAAAACTACTCCACAACACTTGTATTGGTGGTTTGGAGCTTCATATAACCAAACCCTAGGTAAAAATTCCAAGAATTCATCCCAAGGTCCACCAATCCATACAAAACCATAGAAATAGGAAGAATTCCTTGTTTATCTCATACCAATTAGGGTTTTGCCCACACAACTTCAACAAATCTAGGGTTAGGATGATCTCTCAACAAAACCCTAGAAAATGAGGAACTAATCTCCATGGAAAACCCTAAAATTCATACCAAAATCCAAAATACACAAGATTCCATGAAAACATACCAGGATTCTTCCCTTCTTCTCCTTCCTTCTTTCTTCTCTTCTTCCTTTGCTCCTCTTTCTTTCCTTCTCCACTGTTGCCCTAGCCAAATGAGACCAAACGACATTTGTTTGTCTCATCTCCCTTTTATACTCTCCTTTTTGCCTTAATTACAACTAGGTCCTCAATCACTTTAATATTTGAAATCAACTTATGTTATTCCTACTTTAGCCCATCATCTTCTCATCTTATGTCCTTTATGTCCCATTTTGACCAATTACAACTTTACCCTTGTTCTAGTACAAATTTTGGGAATCAATTTATGATTTCACAATTTCATCCTTAAAAACAACTTCTAAAAATACTATAAGGGCACTTAAATAATTGAGAAAGTCTTTTGGTGCACATATGCGTCTATTTGCTACATCGCACATTAATCTCCTGACTGGGCGTTACAAGTTGTATCGTCAACGATTGGGTTCTTTGTGGTTTTTCCCATTGGTAGTTCAAATGACAAAGTTTTATTTGACAAAGTCATTGTATCAAATTATGATCATCAGTTTGCTGCTGGAATCTTAGGTATTCTAGGTATTTTTAGATTATCAAATGTATAGGTCTTTGGGATGATTCTTACATAACCTAGGTATTACATCATCCTCTAAAGTTTTTAACATTTATTTATTTTGTATTTCTATCTATTGTAATGCTAATTCTCAATCAATAAATTTAAATCTTTTTAAACAAGCCACGCATTCATAACAAAGTATAGTGGTATTTGTTTATTTTCTAAAATTTAAATAAATATAAATTTGACTTTAATACAATGGAGCTTGATATTATTAATTATTTTAGTCATTTATTTATTTATATTAATGTATAAATATTTTAAGTGTTAAATTGCTCTTCTTTCAAAAAGAAGTATTAAATTGCTCTTTAAATAAATGTATTATAGGCTACATTTTTTTTATTTCTAAACGTTACGAATTAATGTATAATTAATTATTTGTATTTTAAAATTAGTAATTTAAGAATGGTATTTAATATATTGTATTGACCATCTCAAAAAATTTATTATTTATTGTCATAACAAACATATTGTAATAATCAATTACCTAACTAATAAAAATTAGTAATTAGATAATCTTTGTGATTTTTAATTATATATGTTTCGGTAATAAGAAAATATAGTTGTTGCTTGAAGTTTTAAAATCATTTTTTTTTGTAAAATTATTAAAAACCAACTCAAATTTGGGTAAATATGTTAAATTTAAATGATTTCTACAAAATCTTAAACATTGATAACCGAAATAAAATTAATCTAAACAAAATTTTTGTAAAACCCGAGAAAATTAGAAATTTTTAAAAATGGTAAAATGATAATAATAATAATAATAAATTGCCTAATGATTATGGGTTAAAATTCTAGATCTTGATTTAATTTAAACTGATCAAGGCCAAGTACGTAAACCCGAGAAAATTCAATTTTTCTAAAAAAGGGTAAAACAGTAATTTCGGGGCTGAAAATCGAAAATCTCTAGATCTCGATGATGAAACGATTGCGCTGGGCACCTCGTATCGCTGAATTCTGGTGACCTTAAAAGTTTCGGCCAAATTCGAGATAATGAATATTTCCACTTCGGCGAATCGCTAGCGACTTCGTAAGTGAATGTGATTTACGAAAATCTCAGTCAAAATTGCTGAAAGTTAAAGTTCATTTAAAATAATTGAACTGAAGAGAAATAAAAATTTTCGGGATAGAAATGGACCCGAATAGGACAATAGAAATCGTTTATCCAAATGATAATAATAATAATAATAATAATAATAATAATATAATATTATAATAATAAGAAAATGAAAAAAAATCATCAAAACAAGCAGGAGGCCATTTTTCAGCAGAGAGAGGCGTCTCGGGGTGAGATTTATTTAATTTTTTCTTTTCTTTGCTTCTTCTTATATTTACGAAAATCTGACCGTAGGTTTCACTCCATAAAGGCAAAATTGATCACTACAGGACACTAAAAAGTTGGAGTTTTGACAAACTCGTGAGGTAGGCTTGATCCTACTTTGTTACCCCTTGTTTAAGTGTTTTATAATGCTTGTGTTGGTTTGAGGCCTGAGGGGTCGCTTGATCGGCCCCAAATTCGAACCTAAGGTGGAAATTGGAGAATTTTGAGCCCATCAGACACCCGTGGATCGTGTGTGGGTCGTTTGGGGGTGTTTGTATCATAATTTATATAATAAATTGTGTTTTCGTGTATAGGCCATTGGAGATAAAATTATGATTCGCTTCACTATATGGAATATAATTGCAGCAGATAGTTATCAAGATAAATTATATTTACTCAATTATATGGAATATACAGAGTATGCACTATCGGGAGATGAATTTAATCGCTTCGCTGAGCACTTGGGTGTTGTCGATCCATATTGTTGAATTACGCGTAAGTGAATCGTACCTGGTAACGCTTTCATAATTAATATATTGGTATATTGTGATAAATGGTTTTTGGAACGGCATAATGCATTTTCATATGCAATCGGGTAACCTAGAGATTAGGGTGTTATGTACTTCACAAGAATTTTAAAACGAACATGGCTGCGTAAAGGAATTTCACAGATGATTTTCCGAAGAATTGTCGGGAGATGGGCCAACAGACATTTCGACGAGGACCATGACTGCTTCTAGAAAAGCTCACCAACCACTGCTTCTGGAGGGTAGTCCCATATTTTTACCGATACCTCGATAGTATAGTTTCAAGAACAACAAGTTTTGTTTTTGAAAATGATTATTTTCACGCTACGCTAGTAAGTGAGCAGCTTCTAAGAGACTCGAGACATAGAATCGGGGCATGTGATATCCAAGTAGATCACGTATTTACTTGAGTGTGTGTTTAAATCGAGCATTGCATATGCACTTAGGTGGAGAGTAACCCATTTAGGTATTTCCACCATCGGGCGATAGCTCACCCCGGCCGAGGGAACATTTTTTCGTGCACAGGTGTTCGAGAAGCACGACTCTTCTTAGAGACCGACGGAAGAAAGTGCCAAAGCCAGGGGCTTTGATGGTTTTTTTTGATAATATGTATTAGAATTGTAAAGTTTAATATGCATGTGTATTAAGAGAAATGTATAACTTTGACTACTGAATATAGTTGACATTTCAGTATTGGCTTGCGGGTCCAAGAGGCCATTTTTACTGTGTATGCCTCGCGGATACGAGATGTATAGATTTTCCTCGCGGCGATCAGAATAATCCGACCCTGCTTTGGGCACAAATTTAAATTGCCTCGAAATCTACTCGAATCTTAAAAGTTTAGTCGAATTTTGAGACTATCGGAAATTTTTCCAATTTTCTAGGCGATAAGTTGTCAGTGACTCCAGGGACGAGATTTTTATGAAAATCTCGGTAGTCAGAAAATGGCTTAGGCCAAGTTCATTTAAAATAAAGTGAACTAAAAAGAAATCAATTGTTTCGTATCATAAACTGATCCGAACGAAGAATACGAATCACGATCCAAAATAATAATAATAATAATAATAATAATAATAAAAAAGATAAAAGGAAGGTCGACTGACCCGACTGAGCGGAGGTAGGTAATTTTATTTATTTTATTTATTTTTTCGCTTTTCTCAGATCTACTCGAAATCACCTCGTGCTTTTGGCTCCAGGTTGAAGGAACATCCACGCAAATATGCTACGCGCGGATACCAAAATTAAATCACGGGAGTCATTTAACTCCACATGCAGAGAGAAATTTCCTACTTGTGTTATTTCTAGCCTGCAAAGTCATTTAATGACTGGGATCGCTTAGAGGCCATGAAAGGCCTTAAACTTTAGTCTTCAATTTTTCGACTCGTGTATAAATTTAGAATTTGGGATTGTTTTCTACATCCGATTAATTTCGGGAGGTTCGACGGGGGCCCCGCTGCTGAATTTTTAGACTATCAGTTCGACGCCTAGGGTCGAAATTTCAAGACTGTTCGCGCTTCAAATGAGTTGAGTTTGGTTTTTGATTTTCGAGAACGATGCCTTACTGGGTTTTCAGGGGCGTGTCTGCTATCCCAATAATTCTATGATCTAACTCGTGGAAGTAGGACCAAGAGGTGCCCCGCTTATGTGGGTCCCTATGATTTTGGGCCATTTTGTGTGTTATCGTTGTAAAATATTAAATAACATGTTATTGTGTGTGAAAATCATGTTAATATATGCTAATCGATATATTAACGGGATTGCATGGATATAAATTATATGTAAAATTATAATCATTCACGATGTATTAATGTTTCATGAAAGACTCATATACATGTAACATGAAGGAAATGTATCGGCATTACGCATTTCATACGCACGGCCACATCGCATCGTCGAGTGCGTGTGCATGGTATTGTTATTCACTATTCTATGAATGTGTAGAGTTCTAAATGGGACAACATCCAAATCAGAGACTCACTGTGTAAAACGATAATAATAATAAATCACGTGTGCTCGGTGAAGCAAGATGGGGCATCCTAATGGTGAAAGACCCAAATTTTATTTTTAGCTAGACATACGTATCTGGGGCCATTTAACGAAGGATCCCGACCGATTAACCTCATGAACCCGAGGGGATCTTCCTAAGACTCCAATGGATATAGAAATTTTTCCTTAAAAATACCAAATAAAATCCACGGAGCGAACCCTTTACAACTTTACATATCTTAGAAAATAATGCGGAAGCGAAGTGGTAAAATTTTTTTTCTTTTCTTTTTTTTTTTCAAACGCTGGGGAGTTTCAAAATCGCGTAGTTTCCTCTCGTTTCTGACTCTCCCAAATTTACAAAACCCGCAAAACATTTAAAAACACTTCTAATCTTTCCATCCTCAACTTCTCAACTTCCGCTTAGACTGTCCACAACCAAATCAAACACAATATATACATATATACAATTTATTCATTTCAATCATCAAAACATTTGAAACTTCTTCAAATCCATGCATTTGTTTTTATCAAAAGATCAGCTTTTGAGCCCCACTTAAGCCGACCGCCACGCACTTCATTCACCTGAGGATCAAAGCCCACGTAGCTCCTTCAACTTATACATATTCATATATCCATAAATCAAAATATCTAACATATACGATGGAAAATTATATATACAATGAAATCAATAGTCGTTCCTCAAGTGTCCTCGACTCACGCACCTGGGAGGGTCCTCTATATCTAAGACTGTTCCTGGTCCCGAAAATGTTTTGAAACACTTAAAAGAATGAGCTAAAGGAGCCTGTTGAGTGTACATTTTCATTTAATAACATTTTCAAGATATATCAAAGCAATACATACATAATTAAAATCAATTTATGTCTTAAAACATTTATGCCAGAACTTTCTTTCTTTCTTTTATAATAAATACTTATACAATTAAAATCATTTATGTCTTAAAAACATTTATGCCTTAAACTTTATAGTCTTTATTTCTTTCTTTCGATGGAACCTGTGGGAATAAACACACCGAACGCTTCCGGTACCGACGTTGAGGACAATCATTATTCCAAGCCATAACCACTCACGCCGCGAGAAACTCACGCTTTCAGATAGGGTTCCGCCAGCACCTATCACGTGTGCGACATTACTCTGCACACCTAATTCCCTCCCCGCTAGTAACCCATAACTTTACCCTAAATCCTTACACGCCATGGCACTCCCACGATATCACCATAATAGTCATAGGGTTTAGGTAACCATCGCAAAACATTTCTTCAAAATACATTTATAAATACATTTAAATCCTTCACTTTATCATTAAACACATATGCATTCTTATACATGTTAAAAACTTTCATAATACTTTAACATATGCATACATATTTCATATACATATAAATATATATTGATGCAAGATAAACATTTCCATATATGCCTTAACATTTACATAAACATTTCCAATAAACTTTCGCTTAACATTAAAACCATTCACTTTTAAAACTCAATTTTCAAAATATTTTCACTACGCTTCACCGCTCAATCCCGCCAAGCTCTGCCGACCCCGCTTCGTCCGATGTCCTTTTCACCTTTTTCAAGAAAAACCACAACTATACATTAATCATCATAACTTCCATTTTAATCCACCATACATTCATTTAAAAGCCAAATGAACAAATTACCCTTAAGCCACTAAAACCCATTCATTTTCAACAACCTTTTCCAACAATACTTATAGACTTTATGACTCAAAATTATTCAAACGGTCTTCAAAGTTTATGAAACTCTCCAGATCAGTCCTTTATATATCCACGACATATCTTTAAATTTTCAATTTAAAATTCTTCTAAAGCCCTCAACCACATAACACAATCTGCACAACAGATGACTCAGTTTGGCAGAACAGAATCTGCACATAGCTCCACTTTGAACATTTTCGTACTTTGGGGATTAAAATTTGCTTAAACTTCCTTCAGATAAATTTTTTCCCTAGAAGTCTATTTTAACCACCAACTTGAATCACTCAAATCAGATCAGAAATGAGCAAGTTATGGTCAAAATACGACAAATGGTCGAAACAGGAAAACAGAGCATTTCCGGTAAATGAGAACCAGACAGTGGCTTACACATGGCCCTACTTTGAATAAATTTTTGGGCACTTTAGGGTTACAATTTGCATAAACTTCCTTCAGATAAATTTTTCCTCTAGAAGTCTATTTTACCCAGAATTTTGAATCACTCAAATCAGATCTGAAATGAGCAAGTTATGATCAAAATACGAAAACTGGTCGCAACAGGAAAACAGAGCATTTTCTTGAATTATTTTCCAGATTTGCTTCTTTTTTTGCCACTTTTGCTACCAATTCACTTCATATAACATCTATAATTCATAACACCTCAAGAAACATCATGGAATGCATCTAAAACCAACTCCACAACACTTAAATTGGTGCTATGGAACCTCAAACCTCAAAACCCTTGGTGAAAAATCCAAGAACTCAACCTAGGTCACCAATTCTTTTTAAAACCATATGCTTTTGATGATTCCATGCTTCCTTTACACCAATTGGGGAAAACTCTCATAATCCCAACAAACATCTAGGGTTTAGGTGATCTCTTCCAAAACCCTAGACCAAGGAGCATCAATTCTCCATAGAAATTCACCCTAAAAGCCCTAGACATTCAAAAGACATTTGATTCAAAGACAAACATACCTTAATCTTTAAACTTTTCCTCCTCCTTCTTCTTCTCCCCTTCTTCCTCGGCTCTCTCCTCCTTTCTCCTCCAAAACCGTTAAGTTTAGTTCTTTAGAGACCAAATCAAGTTTGGCTCTTTATTTTCCCATTTTTAATATATTTTAACATTTCCTAATTACCACATTCTCAACTCTTAATATTGAAATTTAACTTTTGAAATTTATTTGCTCATCTCTAATTTGATTTTCAAAATTTTCATATCCTTTGCTTAATGAGACCATTATACCTTTATGCTCATACCACCCTCTCCTAAGCTTCCATAAATTATCATTTCCATTTTAGTCTCCAAAATACTACTATATGACAGCTAAGGTTTTATACCCCTGGCGTTGTCATGTAATCGTACACTCTCTCTGACGGGTGTCACAAAATCCTCCTCTCAGGAACATTTCGTCCCTCGAAATGAATAACTAACTCCAAAAGTAAGGAAAGGAAAATACCTCATCCCGAAAAATACTGAGGGTACCGATATGATCTCAGCCTCCTGCTCCAAGTGGCTTCCCATTGAATGACCTCCACAATATCTTCACCGTTGGAATAGTCTTGTTGCGTTAATCCTGTTTCGACTACGAGATCTGCACCGGTTCCTCTTCTCAGAGGTCAAATCTCTCTTTGTATTTCCATTGGTTGCTCACAATACATGTGAAGCTGGTCTGGTATACTTATGAGCATAGAAACATGGAAAACATCATGAATGCGATCGAGGTCGATGGCAACCCAATCGATATGCCACCTCTCCATCCTCTCAACAATCCCAGAGGGCCCAATATATCGTGGACTCGCTTCCACGTTTCAAATCTTAGTACACCCTTCCATGGGGAAATCCTCAAAATACCATGTCCCCTACCTCAACTTAGGTCCCGACTACATTGTCTCAGAGATAACTTTTCTCGTTTGCCTTGCAAATTTTTAAATATCCCTTATAACTCGATCTTATCACAAGTCACTCAACAATTTCCCACCTACTAATTTCCTTTCACCTACCTCAGTTCCAACAGACTGAGTCTACGCCATTCGTCCATAAAGAGCCTCATAAGGGGCCATACCAATACCGGGCCCGATAACCCGGCATAGGCGCGAACTCCATCAGGTAGATGGTGTCCCAGCCCTAAACCCGTGAACACATGCCCTAAGCATATCCTCTAAAAGTCTCAGATAGTCCTCTCTGTGACGCTATCCGTCTGTGGGATGAAAAGCCGTGACTAAAATGTAGCTTAAAGGCCAAGGGCATTCTCAGAATCGCAAAACCGTGAGGTAAACCCGATTCTCGCTCAAACAATGGAAACCGGGCGTACCATGCCGTCCCTCCGATAATCTCTCTAACGTGACAATCGGGCCAACTTATCCAATGAATCACTATTCCCGATAGGAGGAAATGGCCGATTCGTCCTGTCCACACCATATCGTATCATGGCCATTCCTAAGAACATGGAAGTCCCACCACAAATCCATAAAGGATTCTCTCCCATTTCCACCGAGGAACCTGAGTGATCGTAATGGGGCCCCGCAGCTTCTAATGTCTCTAGCTTCACCGCCGACATGTGAGACATCCGAGACCTAATCTCGCACATCCCTCTTCATACCCTTCCACCAAGAGTGTTCCTTTAAGGCACGATACATCTTTGTGCTTCTGATGCATACATGTTATGAGGAACGGGCTTCTCCATAACCCTCTCCTCATATCACCTACATCCGTACACACAACCTCTGGTCCCATGACCACCTGCACCATCCTCTCTCAATGACAAACTCCCTCGTTGCCCACTCTACTTCACCTCTTAACTTCACTATCTGTGGATCCCGAATCTGTTCCTCTAATCCCGCCCATCAATACAGACGACACGGAATGGCTAACGCGGCTCCCGAACTGCCGCCTAGCCCACACCCAAGGACCTCAATTTATGAGTCGAGGAAGATGCACGGCCCTCACGTACGATGTGGAACTCATGGGTCTTCTAATAAGAGCAGCTACCACGTCGCCTTCCAGATGATATCTACGTACATTCATAATCCTCGACGTCTCAATCCATCTCCTCTGGTCTCATGTTCAATTCCTTCGCTGCAAACAGATACCTGAAGCTCTTATGTTCCGTAAAATCCCACAGTGGCACTCCATAAGTAAGTAATGCCTCCATATCCGCGCTGGGCAAATACTACTACCGCTAGCTTCCTAGTCGTGTGTAGGATAATTTGCTCGTGCTTTAATCGCTCTAGAAGCATTATGTGCAATCACCTTGTCATTCTAAGATAACTAATAATAACCTAGGCCTCGCTGTGAGGCATCACAACACACCGCAGCTCCATCCCGCCCATGGAAGTGTAAGCACGAGCCGGGAGGTCAATCTCCTTTCGCCCATCAAACTCACGATGCCTCTCGACCATAAAACGGTTCCTCTTCCTGTCACCTAATCAGCAGCTACACTCTTCTAAAATCCTCAACGACCTCACGGTACGCTCGCCAACCCGTAAAACTCCTTATCTCTCGTAACACCGTAGAGTGCTTCAATTCACAGGCTTCACCTTCGCGATCCACCGAGACCCCCTCTCGTAAAACTATGTGTCCCAAAAGCGTACACCGCCGAGCCAAACCGACACTTACTAAGTTTCTAGCATATAACCGATGTTCCCAATGCCGCGGTAATTATCCTGGAAGTGCTCGTATGTTCTTCCACCGCGCCTCGAATAGGATCAGATATTTGCCAATAAACACGATCACAAACTGACGGCAAGGCCTCGAAACTTATTCATGAGATCCATAAAGCTACTGGGCATTCGTGAAGTCCAAATGGCATGACTAGAAACTCAAAATGCCCGTATCGTGCTCGAATGCCATCTGAACATCCCTCATCATGAACTCAACCGATGATAGCCCCACCTCAAATCAATTCGAGAATAATTTATTCAGAATCGACCAAAGAGATCATCAACTTTCTGAGAGGATACTGATACGTATTGCTACTTTATTCAACTCTGTAATCAATACATAACGCATGCTCTCGCCCTTCTTCTTCACAAATAAACCGGCGTTCCTCATGAGATGTTTCTGCCTCGACGAACCCTTTTCATTTAATTCATTTCTTCCATCTGGCACCTTGGGTTCTTTCAATTTCATAGGCCATCCTATATGGCGCTCTCGAAATCGGTTCTGTCCCAGGGGCTAACTCGATCTGAAAATCAATCTCTCTATCTGGGGGTAGTCCTGGAAGATCATCTGGAAACACATCCGGAAATTCTCCGACTACCAGAATGTTTTCCAATCTCATATCATCATCTCTCACCTCAACTGCATAAAGCAGATACTCCCGCATATGATTTTCTAGAGCATCTTCCTTGCACCATCATCACGCATCATACTCGAGACAATATCTTTCTTACCCCACAAAGTAATCTCGGTTCCCCCCCTGCCTACGTAACTTAACTTTTCTCGAAACAATCCATGGTGGCGTGATGTCGAGACAAACGCAATCATCCCTAGTATCACGAAGTCCTCGATGTCCAACACTACCAAATCGCCATAAACTCATGGCCCTCAACAATCACTCTACAAACCCATGTATACTCTATCGCTATAAGTGAATCCTCAGAGAAGCGGAGACTACCATACTACACCCATGGTTGTATCTCTATGTGTTCACTGCGCAATATATTTCTCGCAGAATAAACGGCGAGTAGCACTCTGAGATCTATCAAGACATAAGCATCATTTCAAAAACTCGATAAGACTGGTCATGACCTCTGGTGCTAAGATTCGCCTCCCACGAGTGACTGCAACACCCTTAGCTCGTGTCTCGAGGTCGTCCCGCCTCGCCCTCCGACGGCCGACTCTACCGCCGGTCCCCGCATCGGCAATGTAAGTGGGCCTCTATCTCGAAACCCCTCTACCACCTACTCTACCGCATCGAACCGGCCTCTCGTCTCCGCTTTGTCCCACTCCCGATCCACCGCTGAACCATTCGCTGGCACTTCTTCGGGCGGCAACCCTGGCCGCCCACACTTAAAGTAACTCGCCCGTCCCCATTCGCACTCACCATAATGGGTCTTCCCACACTTAAGACAATCGCTTGACCTGAGCTACCTCGTCTGTAATTCACTAAACCCTCGCTGATCAGGCTCTCGACTGGGCTCGCTGCCACCGGCCCATCGTGGTCTTTTCCTCCCCTAACCGCCACTGAACCCCTCTCCCCCGAACCCATCGCCGACCCACTGCTTTCTCGCCTCGACTGTCGTACTCGGGATTTCAACCCCATGCTCCTTCAACCCCAATCGCAGCCCCTCTACCACCGGGCCGCATCGTGTGTGGGCCGTCAACGCTACATGGTCCTAATCTGACGAAGACCTGCCAAAGAAATCTCTGTCTTCAAAACTTCACATCCCCCGATAAATGGGACATGTCTCGACGAAATGTAAAACTCCTCTCACCGGTCACGCAGAGTGTCCCTCGCCCACTCTAAAGAACTTCACTCAGATCTTGTGAATCGGCTGAATAAACGATTCAGAACTCTTCCTTTGAATCCCCGTACCAGACACCCTCTCGTTATTTCCTCCGAACCGCCTCCACCACCCAATGCTCAGTCCCGCAGAGAAAGGCGTAAAAGTGACCATCCGCCATCCGCTTCACATCACCCGGTGACTGCTCATTTCTCTAACCATGACGGCCTTTCGGTCTCCCAATCCATCAGTTCTATGTCTCCTACCGCCTCTCTATAGAAGCTAATGGGTTTCCTGGTCAAGCCAGAACGCTAGCAAGGAAAGTCGAAGCACCGCTAACGATATCTCGTCTCCCACCACCTCGTGTGGTGGCGGTCCCGTCTCTGCGTGGTGGCATAAGGTCACCTGCACTGTGGCAGGAACATAAGTGCACTATCAACATATTCCTCGGTGGTGGTACCACCGCCTCGTGAGCTCTCCCCGCGGGGCCTACCGATGACGCATTTTCTGTGAATTCAAAAATTTAATGTCATGTAATGCATATATGATTTTAACAATCATATGAAAATAAAATTTTCAAATCTTTATAACATTTTCAAAACCGTGGCTCTGATACCACGTTGAAGGATCCCGACCCCGATTAACCTCATGAACCCGAGGGAACTCCCAGCACTCCAATGGATATAGAAATGACAAAGATTCCCTTTACTTCTTTACAACATGATCTTATGCCCTCAATTCAAATCCTTTTCTTTCTAAACCAATTCCAATGCATTATAATTCCTCAATTTCATAAATCCCTAACCAATTTCAACATATCATACAAAATTCTACATCAAACCCTAACCATTCATTCACTACTTTTTCAAACCCAACTAATCCATTTCTTTTCTCAATTCTATCAAAAGCATCATCATTCATCCTCAACATTCCAATTTAATACCATCCAGGCCAAGAAAATCAAAGCATTAGACATGAAAAACATAAAAATCCAACTTTTCCCACCATTAAAAACTTACTGTTTGGTTTTCCTCGTTCCTCTCGATTCCACTTCAGATCACTAAGAGCTCTCGAATTTATATAAAAATCACATCTCATACCTCGCCTCTACACTTTTTCTCTTCGCTTTCTCCTTTCTCTCCTTTCTTTCTCTCTTTTCTTCCTTCTCTCATAGCCGAGCTCTCCATTTTTTGCTAAACTTAATCTCTTAAAGTTAGATTTTGACTCACTCTTCCAAAATTGCCCTTTCACACTTGCCAAAATTACCTTAAACCAAATAAGCCTATTGGTCCATTCTAATGGAATCACAAATCCATTAACCTATTATTTTATTCAACTTAGTCATTAAGAAAGGTTTTAATTGGCTCTCACAATAGTAACATTCTCTTTATAGCGCATTTATCCTCGCTTCACCTTACCGCTTATACCACTAAATGTCAAAATATTCTATGGTCGTCTAAACTTCAAATCGACCATGAATATTTCTAATTAAACTTCACATTGGATTCCGTGCTCGAAATCACCGAAATCGGATTTAAAATCATTAAAACTCCAAATCCTGACAATAGCGTATTACATCCCACTATGTTCGACGCCTCGAAAACCATTTCCTCCAAACGACCTGCTTCACTCCGTTTGCCTGCTAGACTCATGATTATTTCCTGACATTGCATTTTCGGCCCAATTCTCCGAAAAATATCAACAAGAGCCCGCACTGGGCCTGGGAAATCACTTGCCCACTTAAATTCCATTGTCTTCTAAATATCGGGCTCACGCCATAGGAACTAAATTTCTTGTACCTCAAACCCTCCATCCGGAGCATACTTAAGAAAAATCACTATTCCCAGTGGCACCCGCTACAATTTTCGAAAATTTTCAATTTTACGCCCAAATGACGTTCTGAGCGTTTCTAAATTCTAATATAGCCCTCGCTGTCTATCATTTGGACCTCTAATCGCCTAAAACTACTATTATAACATTCAATCAGGTCAGTTTTACAACGAAGTTCACGAAAGTGTCAAGGCATCATAGTTCAGGCGACTCCTGAAATTCCGCAACCCAAATAAACACATGAGATTTGATAAATTAAAATCGACTCCGTTGTCCAATAGTTTAAGCCTCATCGTTAAATAACAATGGTCGTTTCCACACTTGGCAATCGCGTTGGGAGCTCCATTGGGACCGTGTCAGAGCATGAGGGGTCGCATCTCATGCATGACATGAAACATTTCATATAATGTTGCATAAATTGTATGAAATGTGATTGATGTTTATGTACGCCAATTCATATGCATTTAGGCGAGGAGCCCTTGTAGGAGAATTTTTCATTAGGCATTACTTACCCTCGTCAGGATCCCCCTTTCAAAATAAGGTACAGTGGAGACTCAAGGTCCACGAGGCCGTGATTATGAAGATGGCTCCATTATACGGCTCCTGACGTGATAAAAGAAATTTAATTAAATTTTTTCGACCATTGTATAAATACCGGGTATGTAATTATGGTAAAGAGGGTCGTGATCTGACTCTTATTATGGACCGTCATTAATCGTTAAATTTCATATTGATTTAAATATGAATGAATGGGTCCCTAGTTGAAACCGTATTGAGGTGGTATAAACTATATTAGAACATATTGTAAACAAGCTAGTTTTAATATATGTCTCTATATAAGAGTGTGGAAATAAACTCTTATGGATTACTCATATATAAAGCTGTATGTCATAGAGCTCCCAACAAAGGAGACTCGTCTCCTGATTTTTGTGGAAATATAAATCCCGATAAATGACACAACCATGTGGTACTGTGCAACCTAAAATCCACAAGAATTCCATAGGTCGACTGTCAATAACTGACCCCTGGATTTAGGGTGTCACAAACATGGTATCGAGTTAAGGTACATCTACAAGATGTCGGGTACTGGCCTAAGATATGCAAACAGCAGTAGTGCATGGTTATGGACTACTTAGTTGATATCCGACACCAAATTTTCATAGCATGCAGATCGAGCATGTGCACACGAGTACCTAGTGGCTCGAGGGACACGGGTTTAGGTCATGGATATCAGGGTGAATGATCACTGGCCAAATTTGGTATTGAAGTTTAGGCACACCAATACCTAGGAGTTCATGGACTAAGCCAGACCAATTAAGCATGCATGGTGTGTTTCATGTCAGGTTCTAATATGTGTTCCATGGTTTGATCACAGAATTGTGTGTTACAAATCATATGGAAAGACATATACATGGTAAACAAGGCTGGGTAAAGTGGAATGCTAAGGTTAGGAACCATAACCTTAGGGGTTCGAATATTTGAATGAACATGAACGTTTTGAATTTTATTGAAATAAATAAAAGGAGTGGTTGGCAATTAGCACCACTAAGGAAAAAGGTGATGAACGGGTCAGCTCATGGTTGTCAAGTCTATTAGTAATTGACATGTGCATTACTAGTTAGACTGAAATGAAATTAAATAAAGTTTGTTGTCATTTGACATATGTAGATGGCAAGTCGAGGACGGGGACGTAGAGGTCGTCCATGAGGCGCAGGTCAAGCACCACTTGTTTTTTACTGAAGGTGCCTCGCTAAGGTCGTTGTTGCAAATGCAATTATCGCATTGTGCTAGTACCGGGTAGTCGTGGAGGTCCGAGTAACCTCCGTAGGTTAAGTCACACGTCCTCCGACGCTTACTGTGGGAGGGATCCGATATATGCACTATCAGTTCCTAGATCGAGAAGGTATCACATGGAGATTACCTCCGACGTACATGAGGATCGGGCCTAGCTGCTCCGGGCCAGAGGGTGAGTTCCAAGTGTGGTGGATCAGCAAGACCCTGGACGAGGCAATGACTTAAGCAGAGTTCCATGGGCCCCTTATGAGAAAGGGCTGCCAAGGCCCAAGAGTTCCTGTGAAATGGGCAGGAACAATGACAAGGATGGAGCACGTGGCCGATTCACCGAAATGGCACGCTTTAGCGAGATGATTACAGCCACGCACATGGCCAAGGTCAAGAGATTTGATACTGACCGGTTGTCCATTCTGGCAAGATCATGCGCCTTCGCCTACAGTGATATGGACTCTATGGCTCCGAAAGCTCGCCATAGAGAGAGAGATGGAGGACGCACTCGGGAATTCGGGATGAAAAGCCCTATGGAAAGAGGAAGGAGGACGCCCTCTTTGGAGTTTCGGGAAAGAGATAAAGGATCAGTCCCACCGAGCGCCCCCCAGCCAGGCCGCCAAGGCCGATGACATGTTTCTATTACCATCAGCCTGAGCATATGAGACGGGATTGTCCACAAAGGTAGGGATCCCAGAGTTATGGGACAGTGCAGTCCCAATCATCAGTGGGATAGGTGCAAACACAGTTTATTCCTTCTCACTTAAGACGGCTGCAGGGACCAAGACGGGCCTCGTGGTGTCGCACAAGCGCCTTCGGCCATACTGTGACAGCCGTAGAGAGGCCGTGGTACGGGCCGGTGGTCGAGGCCAAGACTTCCTGTGCTCTGCATTTTAGGGACGCAGGGCGTTTTTACACTGTGGTACCCCAGACCGAGATTGCATCAGTCCGATATGTGGGGTAATGTATCCGCTTCACAAGAGTGTCATAAATTGATGCAATCATATTCATGTTTATCACGCATATCGTGAGAAGTTTAGCCCAGAGGTCAAACCTCGAAAGTCATGTTGTATGTGAATTCCTCCCCAGGAACTAGGGTGAGTGTCAATCGATATATCTGGGATTGTGAGTCGAATCTGTGGATCTCTAATTAACGCTGGACCGAGGGTCATGGACATATCTAGCTCGTCATCCTTAGATGGATCAATGATAATTACGTAGTCAGTTATCGACATGATTCGAGGCGTGTTACCGCCACAATATCGTGATGTTATTGTACACGCTTTCAAAGGAGAAGCATGATGCCTTTGACCCCACTCATGCACCCACTTAACGGAGGGATGATCGGGTTGGCTAGCGTTTTTACTCGAGGACAAAGTGAGACAGAATTGGATCTACCTGTAGTTTGCGTAGTACGAGGATGTTTTTTCCAAATGAGCACGGATTACCTCCAAGGTGGATGTGGGACTTTATCATCGAGTTACACCCTGGTACGTCGCCCATTTCTATGACTTCTCAGGATTTGCCGGTGGAGTCATAGAACTCAAGGTCCAACTGTAAAAATTGTTCGACAAGGGTTTTATTAGACCTGTTAATCACCCTTAGAGCACCCTGCCTCTCGCTTAATAGAAAGGTAAAAAATTCGAGCTGAATGACCGTGAGAATGCATTCTAGGAATTGAAAGGAGGCTTACTAGAGGTCCTATTGATAGTCCTGCATTGGTGACGTAGGTACACTTGCAGTAATTATGATGCCTCTGGGGACGAACTAAGATGTGTCTTGATGCAAATCTGGGAGGGTTTCTGTGGGTTTATGGCTCCAGATAGCTAAAGACCTATGAGCAAAATTACCCTACACATGATTCAAATTGGTAGCCATAGCATTTTGCCGTAAATATTTCGCGCCTCACTATCTCGTATGTGGTGAGAAGTTCAGGTATTTTCATGCCACAAGAGTTTGAGGTATATCTTTACACAGCGGGACCTCAACATGAGGCAACGCCAGAGCAGATGAAGTATTTGGAGGATATGATCCTGCAACCCTGCATTACCATCCCGGTAAGGCAATGTAGTGGCTAATGCGCCAATAAGTCACTGGGAGCATCACTAGTGAAGCCTCCCTGTGAATGGCAATGCTCGAGACCGTGGGACGCTTTAGGCTAAAGGCGCATGCTGATCGCTCAAAGGAATGCCTGGGGAGTTTCAGAAGCAGTCATCCCCATCGATAGGTGATTGGAGTCCCAGGACTAAATGTAGAGATATTGTCCATCGTGAGAGTACTATCGTGCATGATGAAGGCCGGGCCATCCACGCATGGTACTTCGCAGATAAAAGGGTCGTGGTTTCCTAATGACCGATTTGAGAGAGGATATCCTCAAGGAGTTCCACTACCTCGCTTTGTCAGGTATCCAGTGCCACCAAGATGTACCGCATCTTCGCCGCCGATATCGAGCTGATGAAGCAACACGTCGAGATTTTGTCTCGATGGTGCCTCACGTGTCACTGTGTTACCGAGCATCAAGCGAAGAAGTCTACTCAAACACAGGTAGCCGAGGAAGTGGGAGCATGTCACGATGGATTTTGATGACCTGCCACGAACACATCTGGAGGCATGATGTCGTACGGGTTATAAGATCTGCTCAATTAAGCTCCAAGACACTTTCTAGCTTGCCATGGATGACCTTCAATAATCGGAGGAATTATGCCGCTTGTATATTTGTGAGATCGGTCTAGCATGGAGTACCAAATTTCTATCAGGACGGACAGTGGATCCCAAGATTTACTAAGACACTTTTGAAAGAGTTTCCAAAAGGCCATGGGGACATAGTTGACGATGAGCACAACATTTCATCCTTAGACAGATGGTCAGTCGGAGAGGATCATACAGATTTTAGAGGACATGCTGCGTGCATGTGTCTTAAATCTCAAGGGTATATGGGAGGAGCATTTACCCTTAGTGGAATTCCCCTACAATAATAGTTATCATGCGAGTATACAGATGGCACCCTATGAGGCTTTATACGGGAGGCCATGTCGATCCCCCGATTTGTCGGGACATAGTAGGAGAGAGTCTTAACACAATCCTATCTATTAGAGACACTCCTGAGAAGGTGTGGGTTTGATACATAAATGTCTTTCTACAAATTTAAGCCAAGAGCCACGCCGATAGACAAATGGCCGACCTCCCTGTGAGTTCAGGTGGGTGATCATGCCTTCTAAAAGGTGATGCCCGAGAGAGGAATGGTCGATTCTAAGAAAAAGGAAGCTAGCGCCTAAGGTATATCGCCATTCATACTGAAGGGTGGGCACATTGCATAATAATCGTCTACCACCGAGCTTCTATCAAGCGTCCATAAGGTGTTCCACGTCCATGTTCGAAATACCCAAATCCAAATTTCATGCAAGTGATTAGGGAGAGATCGCTGACACTTATGGGACCTTCAAGGAGGGACCAATGCATATCTTAGATAGTCAGATAAGGTTTTAGAATATTATCAGATATGCATGTGTTTGTGTGTGCTAGTGCTGTGTAGAATTTGAGGACTTAATTTCATATGGGGAAAGAAAACCCGAAAATTAGAAATTTCAAAAATGGCAAACGATAATAATAATAATAAATTGCCATAATGGTTCAAGAAAGTCAGAAATTCCTTAGATCTCGACGACGAAACGGACCGCGTCAGCAATTCATCTCGCTAAATCTAGTGACTCTGAAAAGTTTCTATCGACTCGAGACAATCTGGAATTTTTCCGATTATCTCGGGTGATAAGTTGTCAAGGATTCACAGAGATTTTTAATAAAATCTCGAAAGTCGGAAATGACTTAGCTAAGTTCATTTAAAATAAAAGTGAACTGAAAATAAATAAATTGTTTCGGGTAGAAACGAGTCCGAATGAGCAATATAAACTGCGTATCCAAAATAATACAATAATAATAATAATAAAAGATAAAGGAAGGTCGATCGTGAACGGATCTGAGAGCGTGGAGAGAGAGAGAATTTTATTTTTTATTTTCTTTCGCTTCTTCTAGAATTACTGAAATCGAACCGTAGGTTTTCGTCTGGGCTGAAGGCAAAGTTGATCCACATAGCAAGGGCTACGCGTGAGTACCAAAATGATGGAGTTTCGTCAAACTCCATAAGGTAGGGAATTTTCCTACTTGTGTTATTTCTAAACTAAAGACCATTTAATGGTCGATTGGCTTGAGGCCGGTGGAAAGGCCTTAAATTTCACCCTCAATTTTAATCGAGTGTAGGAATTCTTTAGGAATTTTGGGACCCAAGTTTATCATCCGATTGAATTTCGGACTGTTGACAGCCCCGGCTGAATTTTTTAGGACTGTTGTCAGACAGTCCAAGATGAAATTTTAGGACTATTTTCGAGTAGTTTCGAACTGATTTCGGGTTTGGTTTCGATTCCGAGACTGATGTCTGCGAGTTTTGTGGTATGTCTTGCTATCCTAATAATTCGGTGACGAACCGTGAAGTGACCAAGAAGTGCCCTGTTTTATGTGGGTCCGAGATTTTGACCATTTTGTTTGTTATTGTTGTAAAATATTAAATAACATGTTAAGGTAAAAGTATATGAAGATATAAGCATCGATGTATAACGTGGTTTTCATTGATGTAAATTATATGTAAAAATTATAATTGTCCATGGTGTATTAATGTTTCATATAGCTGATTTACACGTAAACGTGTAGCTAGACAGCTCTGAACCAACAAAATTTATATACCTAAACCTTCTATCAAGTAGCCTAGCTAATGCTAAAGATGCTGACTCTGGTCAACTCGGTGGATGGGTTTTCTTCACAAAATGATTTACTCGTGGATTCAAAATGGTGAATTTCACTTTGGATTTTAGGTTTTATGGATAAAAACAAAGGGAGGGGTATTGTTTGAAAACTCAAATTTTAAATAAAATAAAAATAATATAAAAGAGAACTCCTTGTGCGTTAGGGTCACCGGGTTCCGATTCGCAGGGCAATCCAAGGGCTTCCAAGGTCCTTTCCTCGCCGGGAGGATGACCTATAGTTATTTCCTAACCTTAGCTATGTAAACTTAACCCTAATAACTATCCTTGAAAATTGGTAATCACAGAGCATCACGGTCTCAAGAAGGAAAACAACTCTCCTCGACTCACCTACAAGGGATCATAAATGGTAACTAACAAACATCAATGGATTTAACATTAAGCATCCAATGAGCCCAAAAGATTATCAAGTAATAACCATTCACGGTGAATCTAAGGGATTTAAACCTATAGTTAAAGGGAAACATAAAACTGCCAATGAGTACCTGCGTGAAGAACATGGAACCCTTCCAGCTTGCCTCTCGTATCCTACTCCAAGGCCTTCCCCCTTCAAGGAGGAAAGGTTTCTAGCCACTCATCCTCCAAGTTGTCATCCTTGGAGGGTGTTTGGCTGCCTAGAAAGTGAGAGAAATGGAGAGAAAATGAGGGAAAAGGAAAAGAGGCGGGAGCGCTGAAAGCTTCCTGACAAAAAGAAATTTTATTTATGAAAGAGATAGCTTTGTTACAGTGCTTGTCTAAGGCTTTATAAATTAAACCCCTCTTTACAAAATAATATCACAAAACAAAGCTATTACAAGGGACAAATTTGGAAGAAACAAAAAAATGTAACAAAAAAAGTCAAAAATGTCGAAAAGCAAGAAAAGTGAACAGTGCATGAGACATGAACAGTGGCAGGAGGAAGGAAATTTCACAACCTACGAAAATTCGTAGGTTGCGAAATTTCGCAACCTTAGAAATTTTGCAGGTTGCGAAAATTTCGCAATCCTGCCAAATTTCACTACTCCCCTTTTTCTTCTACTTTTTGCTCCTCTTTCCTCTGGTTTCTGATATGTAAACTGAGTTCGACTCGAATCCTTCATGCTTGGATCGACTTAACAATTTTGGCATAAATATTTAGCAAAAACTACAAAATTAGCCACAAAATGCGATCACTAGAATAGCAGGGACCTTAATGTGCAAATCGGGTTAATTACGGTGATTAGTACACAAAAAATGCTCAAAACCTGCAATAAATAGGGTTCAAAATAGCACTTTTTAAGCACTAATCAGTAGCATTCACATATACATGTAACATGAAGGAAAATGCATTGGCATCATGCATTTCATATGCACGGTCACATCGCGTCGAGTCGGTGTGTGTAGTAAAACATATTCACCATTCTTGGTGAATGTGTGGTGAGCTCAGAAATGGGACAACATCCAAAATCGACTCACTCAAGTATGTAAAATGATAATAATAATAAATCACGTGTGTTTGGTGAAGCAAGACTAAGGTGATCCCTGCATTTAGCAAAGAATCTAAATTTATTCTCTACAACATAATGTATCCAAATGATGAAAGTTCGCAAAGTGTCGAAGGCTGCTATGGCTCGGCGCAGACCCCGTAAATTTGCAACCCAAATAAACACACGAGATTTGATAAATTAAAATTGGACAGTTGTCCAATAGTTTAAGTCATTAGGTTAAATACTAATGGCTGGTTTCCACAATTGGCAATTGCATATGTGGGGGAGCTCTGCTAGACCGTTGTGAGTATGAGGGGTCGATCTCATGCATGACACCTAACATTTACATAATGTTGCATAAATCAGATGAAATATGATTGATGTTTATGTACGTCATTTCATGTATTTAGAAGGGAGTGTTCTAGAGAATTTTCTAATGGCATTGCTCACCCCGCTGTGGGACCCCTTTAGGTACAAAGGGTATAGGAAACTACATTCGACTAGGTCATGATTATGAAGAAGGTCGACATGTGGCCTTGATGTAGGTAAAAAGAATTGTAATTAAATTCTTTTGAACTATTGTATAAATAGTTGGGTATGTAATTATGGTAAAAGGGCCATGATCGAACTATTATGGACTATCATTAACTGTTAAATTTCATATTTTTGAATGAATGGGTCCCGATAAATAAACGTATTGAGGTGGTGTCGGGTAAAATATATTAGAACATATTAGAACAAGCTAATTTTAATATATATGTTCTGTGAGTAAGAGTTTGAAATAAACTTTATGGATTATCAAGTATATGTTGTATGTTGGGTAGAGCTCCCCGAACAAAGGAGACTCTACCTGATTTTTTGTGGAAATATGGATCCCGATAAATGGAACACAACCATGTGGTATCTGCAACCCGAAATTCAATGTGAACTGACAGACATACATGAAAGGGGGTCCCACGACGGGGTGAGCAAAGCTCAGTAGGATAATTTCCTACAAGGGTTACTCCCCACCTAAGTGCTCATACAATGATCAAACCAACCAATACACATCCAAGTGAAAATGTCTACATGAATGTCGTATGTCATGCATGGAATGTCTTCATGCCCATATCCCGAGTCACCCACCGACTCCCTCACACATGCCTATGCCAAGTGTGACAACCGTCACTGGTGGTACCAATGACACACATATACCGAGCCCTTACCAGCTCACTAGTACCCAATTCAAGTGCCAATGGGCAACTAATCCCGAGTCAATCCCGACTCCTATCACACAAATCGCATCTGCGATAACCATGACCGCGGTATGTTTTCTGGGGCAATAACTGATTCATTAACTGTGGTCTCTTACACCCATGTTCCAAGCTTTTCACATGAGGGGGGCTAACGGTCCCCTTCTTGCTACGCCCAACACACATTATTTATATTTATTTTTATGTTTTAAATCGTGAGACATCTATTGGACGTCGTCCAAAGTACGACCTCACTACCCATTCATCAACACTGATGATGAATGCCCATATCCATGCACACACACCCAATATGTTGATGTCCCTATGCATATGCAATGCTAATGTCACTGAAAATTCTCATATTACATGTATGATGCACACTACATGAACATTCTAATCAATCGTACTTCATGTCAAGCACCATGCAACATATATCGCAAGCATATAAGTTCCATACATTTCATGTCAATCTTCATAGATATCATAGTATCATGCATATTAGCATTCATCAGTACATGACTAAACAAGTAATGTCATATAGCCTTCCTTAGGCTAACTCATGGCAATTCATATCCAATACAATAGCCTACGCAATGGTCATGTCAAAACCCATGACGACAAGACAATCCAAATGACCGCACCAAGACATAGATTTTCAACAATGGACACCCACCGATGCACCCTTCCTAGTGACAGGAAATCACAAGAACTCCACAAGAACCTCCTACCAAGCTCGCCTCGACCGACAAGTTACCACATGAAACTAAGCCATTAAACTCCCTCCAGCGGGTTATAAAATTTCACTTTTTTATCAAATCACACCTTTAGATTTACGAAAATCCCGATAGCATAACGACAGACAAGGGTCGCTTCAAAATACAAAAATCACATGTATAAAAATACACTTTAATATTTTCCAAAATCCAACTACATAATCATAAGGACCTCTCGGTCCTCATCAAAATATAAGATAAAAATCAATTCCAACATGGGCTCTCATCGCAACCGTTTTTCTCAAAACCATGCATTTATTTTACAAAAGATATTTACATATACAAAACGTCACATTTTAACTTTTACTACTTTTACTTCACACCTTATCTTATAGTATATAATCACAAATTACAAGCCTAGGACTGAGATCTTGGAAAGTCTTCGCTTCAACACCGCACTTAAAATTATTTTAAAAACAAAACCGCAGCCAAACCAAGCTCAAATGAGTATTATGCTCTAAATGCTGCTGTCACGCTTTTGTACCTCCCAATATGAAAATTCAGACAAAAATGGTCAGAAACTGCTTATGAGAAAACCGAAGCTTTTGCTATGAAAACCATTTCGAAAACTCGCTCAAACTATTTTTGTTGTTGAAACCGGCCGTTGTCGAAAACCGCTCAAACCACCCCGCCGCCGAAACTGCCTCCGAAACTATTTCGCCGCCGAAAAACCGCTTCGGTGGTTATCATCCAAAGTGCTATATCAGAAATCAAGTACCAACCATCGCTGTCTACTAAATACCCTATAAGTGATGCCTCTAACCTCTGGTCCGGCTTCTGTGAAGGAACTTAACACTACCCGCTTAAATGAAACCGGTGAACACCTGGGCTGATCTATATAGCATGGGGTCGGAACCTTGAACTGGTAAATGCCAAGCGATGGAACCTCTAACCAACACCATCGCTATGTACTAAGTCACGCTACACTATAAGGCCTCGAATGCAAGAGGGCGACCACTATATAAATATATTCTGGGATTCTAACCCCAATTGCCGACCGTGCACAGTCACCATAATTGTCCCACACGCATATCAACTGGAATACACCGAACACCTGAACCAGCCGTACATCTGTGGGTTTCATAAACCAGCCAAACTCGTTTCTTAAATGCCGGAATCAAACTCTTTTTCGCGAGTATAACACCGAGGTAAAAATGCTTTATAAATCTATAATTTCAAAGCACCCTTACAAACTTGTAATTTAAACACTTTCGCTTTTAAAACGATTTTCAAAGATCACCTTTTTCGACTAATTTCTTTCAAATCTCACACTCTAGATTATTGTCGATGCTCCAACGCTCACACAATCTCATACAGTCTACTTAAAATGCCCTCGCTCAACGCTTTTAACCATAAACATACACTGTGGCTTTCAAAGCGACTATATCGAACTTAACTCGATTCTAACAAAACTTTACTATAATCCCATTCGATAGCGACATCGAGCACATGACATGAATCGAATTAAATACTATTCGCTATGCACTATGCACTATGCACTATTGATACGTATTTATACGTATTTACTATTTTATACGTATTTATATGTATTCACTATTTCACATGGAAATCAAATCTCAGATTTTGCACCATGCGTAGCTGCCCTCGTAGTGAGCACTTTTCGGTTATTTAACCATTTAAACCACTCGCCGAAACTCTGAACTGAGAAAGAAAACTAAGAGAATAAAAACAAAAACTTAATTCTTCTCTGCCGTCTACTGCCTCACATTTGGTGTTTGACATTTATGTTTTATGTTTTTTTTTTTTTTAAGTGGGACCCACATGTCCCTTTTTCTTCATTTCTCATCCGTTTCAAATTTCGAAACAATTTATTTTGGTCCTCGCTTTCAATTTCATTTATCATAAT
Organism: Tetrastigma voinierianum; assembly: GCA_016808115.1. Classification (NCBI taxonomy): domain Eukaryota; kingdom Viridiplantae; phylum Streptophyta; class Magnoliopsida; order Vitales; family Vitaceae; genus Tetrastigma; species Tetrastigma voinierianum. Next base: position 43,941 of record JAEQBH010001956.1, on the reverse strand, counting down.
CAATATTCTTAAATATTTTCCATAGTTTCCTTTGAGATTTTTCTAAAATCCTGCTGCGCTTCACTCTAAACCTGTCGCTCGAAATTGCAAAATATTTCGACTGTCTCAATTTAACGAAACTTTTCTAGTCACTAGATTTCTCGCAGCACGAACTTAACAAAATCGCTTTCACATCCGAGATCTAGAGAATTTTCGAGACTTTCTCCAAACTATTTTTAGCAATACAGGTTATTTTACTATTTAAACTTCACTAATTATACTTTCAACCCTCCACTTTCCCAATTGCAAAAAGTGTCACTATTCTTGAAAACTCTTGGCACTTTATCATTACAACAATTCCTAAAAATATTACAACGGCACTCTCTAAGGCCCCCATGCTACATGTACCGCGCACCTTCCTGATTCCGGTGTTACACCCACTCGCTCCACAGCACATGGAAAGAATCTCGACCACCCAAGCCCCATAGAGTCTAAGAACACCCCAAAGGGGTTCGACGCGAAAGATATGCATTGCCCCAGTTGGAGGCAAACAAAAACAAGAAATGTCCTCAGGTCCCACTTGCACACCCTGGTACAAAACACCACTTCAGCAAGGTTTTTGATACTCGCTTACCCTCCACAGCATAGCTAGGTTCGACTAAACAGCTCCAAAGAGTCAAAGAACACCCGAAACGGAGTTCGGATGAAGACGTTATGGCCTTTTCATTCAAAATTGGTAAGTTTACTCTACTTACACTGGAAACAGTAGGTGATACCCAATTTCATGGGTCTTAATCCATAATTTGACACTGGTTCTTTGCACTCATTTGAAGATACTCTGCTCTAAATTTTTCTCCAACTGAATCACCCAACCTGATCACCGAAACTCAAGATATGTCCTTAAACAACCTAACTACTGCCAAACAAACTAGAAACAATCTAAACATAGCTCCCCTTTGAATGCATTTCTAAGTCCAAAGGGTTCCGCATTTGGATAGACCTATTTCAAGGAGATATGTTCTCCTATAAGTCTAGTTTATCCATTAATTGGAATCACTCAATTCGGATGAGGGATGGCCAAGTTATGGCCAAAACACAGTCATGGGGTCTCAAAACAGAACAGGAAAACTGCCAAAACATAGCTCCACTTTGAATGCATTTATGAGTCCAAAGGGGTCGGAATGTGGATAGACTTATTTCGAGGAAATATGTTCTCCTATAAGTCTAGTTTATTCAGAAATTGGAATCACTCAATTCAGATGAGGGATGGCCAAGGTATGGCCAAAACACAGTCATGGGGTCGGAGGAAAAAAACTGGACAACATTCTCCACTTTCACACACACACACATGCCCATAGATATAAATTAAACCGAGTAAGATAAAAGCCCTACCTCAATTAACGTGGATTCCTAGACAATCGCTCTTCGCGAGAAAACCAACCTTGGACCTTAGCGAAATCTTTGATTCAAGCATTCACGCTGCAATACTCGTCACAGAAAAGCCAGCCTTTTAATTATACCCGCCGAAGCCATTCAACAAAACTCCCGTGAAATCGCTTCTGAGAAATGTTGCTTTTCTTCCTCTCTCTCTCTCTCTATCACGTTTTTTCTTAGGACAAAAATGAGATCCCTTTTCGCATTATAGAGAGTTTTGACTATTTAGGCGGTGGACATGTACCACGCGCCCACACGCCATACTTCTGTTCCGCTTCGCTCCAAACAATTTATTTTCAGTCCCTGCTTCAATTTCATCTATCTTAAATGGACATTCTTTAAATATTTGACATTTTCAGATTTTTCTAAAATTCATCACTTTCAGCATTCACTCGACGCCCGCGCCGAAATTGAAAATCCAACTCTGCCTCGCATTCAAATCGAAATTCACATGGGTGACTAGATTCATGAGATGATCTCAACAAGAAGTCCTGCTTTCACATCCGAGCATCTATAAAGCACCTAAAAATTACCATTTCGCCCTTCCCAAGAAAAAATTTCAAATTTCTAGGTTTTTCCAGCGAGTCTACATCTTTTCCAATAAAAGAGTTTCTTTCACATCCGATTCGGTTTGCCTTTGTTTTTCGCAAGATTTTTATCGCCACACAGATGTTTCACGACTGCTTTGGCAGTGAGTCAGGTCGCCAATGGTTGGCTTTGTTTTTTCGTGTTTTTGTCGTTAACCTATAGAGAGATGTTTTATTGTCGATTTGTTGCGGCAAGTAGTTGTGTCATCGACATAATAGGTGATTTTTTTTTTGTTATCTTGGCTTGAAATCTCTCATTCCATCTTTTTTTTCCCCAGATTTGGTTTTCTTTTCAAATAAAGTAATTTATTTCACATCAATCTTGGTTTGCCTTTATTTATTTATTTTTTTTCGTGTTTTTATCGTCAACCTATAGTGAAGGGTTTTGTCGCCGACTTGTTGCAAGAATCGTATCGTCAATCCATTGGTTCTTCGGTTTTTCGCTGATAGGGCCTGTGACGACAAATTTTATTTCGACAACGCTATCAGATCAATTATGATCATCAAGCCAGGTCATTGAATACAGGCATTCAAGTTTATTTTTGGGGATTATCAAATGTGTGCCTCAAGGATTCTTCGCTATTAACCCAGCCAGTTGCATCATCCTCTAAAGTTTTTAACATTTTTATTTTGTATTTCTATTTTTTATTTTCTATTTGTATCTATTGTATTATTAACCTGAATCAATAAATTTAAATCTTTTAAAAAAGTTACAAAGATTCATAACAAGCATAAGTGGTATTTGTTTATTTTCTAAAATTTAAATAAATATAAATTTGACTTTTAAATACAATGGAGCTTGATATTATTAAAATATTTTAGTCATTTATTTATTTATATTAATGTGCTAAATATTTTTAAGTGTTAAATTGCTATTCTTAAAAAAAGAAGTATTAAATTGCTCTTTAATAAAATGTATTATACATTTTTTTATTTCTAAACAAGTAAGAATTAATGTATACTAATTATTTGTATTTTAAAATTAGTAATTTAAGAATGGTATTTAATGTATAAGTTATGATCTGTTCCAAAATTATTATTTATTGTCATAACAAACATATTGTATTTAATCAACTACCTAACTAATAAAATTAGTAATTAGATAACTATTAGGATTTTAATTATATATGCTCGGTTATTAAGAAAATATAGTTTTTGCTTGAAGTTTTAATTCATTTTTGTAAAATTATTAAAACTAACTCAATTGGTAAATATGTTAAATTTAAATAATTTCTACAAAATCTTAAACATTGATAACCGAAATAATATTAATCTAAACAAAATTTTAATCATTAATTTCATAAAAAAAAAGATTTTTTTTTTTAAAGAATAAAAAATATGTTAATTTAATCAAAAAACCCTACCACGAATATAAGAATATCAACGACGAATTTAAAGTCCAATTTGAAATTTCTTAAAATCAAAATTTAAAGTAAAATAAAATGCATTATTCCAAAAAAGATGCCAGTGGTAACTTATAGGTGAAGGCAATGAAGGATGGTAGCTGAAACTCGCCCAAAATAGGGTCACATCTCATCATGGAAAAAAGATTGAACCGCCTCGATTGACTCTAACTAGTCCAATCATAATAATCATCACATTGACATAATTCACACACTTATCATATTATTCCCCTCGGGGAAGCAGGGTCTACAGGCATATACCGTCTTCACTATTTTTCATTATTATTGTTAGTGTTTTTATTCCATGTGGGGGCACACATTATATCACCCCACTAGGCATTTACCGTCTTCACTATTTTTCATTATTTATTTTTGTTAGTTCTTTTTATTCCATGTCGGACACACATGATGTCACTCCGAGAGTTATTTAATTTAATTTAAAATTTAAAATATTTTTCAAACGAGAAAGGAAATGTAGAGACAAAAACTGTTTTCTTTTTTAAAAAAAAAAAAAAAAATAGTGAAGAATAAAGAGAGAAAACAGTGACTCTATGACAAGAAAATTCTCTAAAAAAAAAAACTCTAAATAAAAAGAGACCAAGAACTACAAAAGAATCCCACTTCAAACTTTATGATTCGAAATGTATGTCATCTACATTATGATAAATATAATATCAATTGCTGTTTATTGATGTGATTGAATTTGGATTAGTTATGGTATAATATTGGACATCGATTGCATCTAATTTGATTTTTATGCCTAAAGAGTAAACTAACAATTCTTGTTAAATTGAGGTAATTATTAACAAATTATTTAATTTTCATTATGTCAGACTAGTGATCCGAGAGAGTTTTACATATCGCTGCCTCCCCGGGTTCTCGTAGCCACGATCGTTTGAAAGATTCACCACCGGCCAACCTACAAAACAAACACTGGTGATTTGACTGGCCGTTCTCGTCACCTCCCATGGAAAAGTTAGTCCTTTTCTCGAAGACTCGTAATGTGAGCAATAAGAATCTCGCCAGAATCTCAGACCTCATTTCCACGACTGCTTCTTTTTAATATGAGTGAAGGACATCCACTCTTCTTGAGAGTGACGATTTCTTCATAATGTTGGGGAAGGTGGCTCTTATTTTAGGAATGATGACTTATTCTTCCCTTTACGTAACTACCTTCCGATAGAACCGCCTAAGATTTCCTATTCTATCGGGAGGTGACAGCACGGTCTCATAGGTGGACTCCACACTTGTAATGTGGGAGAGCCTACTGCTACTTCAAGCTGCAGAGCTACCGGGACGGGGAAAGTAAGCATTTGAGTTAAAAAGGCGTCCGAGATATGATACCCGGCGCCCAAAGTGAGGACTGATCATGCTCAGGGCCTACTAAGCCAGCCTTAACTTTCTGCACCCGAGCTGAGGCCTACGGCGTTCGTAATGTCGCTTCGCCTAATCCTTTCAGCTTCTGCCTGCCGGCCGCCAAGGGTGCTCGGGCCCGCCCAAGGTACTCATTAATGCCCCCCATTTTTCCTCGGCCTGGGAGGAAGATCATCCCCGGCCTGAAAAAAAGAACCAAAGCCGACCATTGGTATATAAGCAGTCAGTTTCACCATTAATGCCGCTAATTTTCAATGTAAATTTTGTAACTTTTTTGTAACTGCATTAGATGCTATCGGATCGTCTCGTACGATCCCGAGATTACTTGCGCGCGAGCATGAGATTGGTTATCTTACTAGTTATCCTCGCTCCATCGGGCCGAGTAGGATAATCAATATCATAAGGTCCAACAATGGATAAGGGATGATCGTGTTCACATTGGGGCGCCTTTCTAATCGGGGGGGTTGGACCAGATTGTATGGTTTGACAGTTGGTCTAATGTCCTAAGGGGTGCTTTAGTGTCTGGGAGCTTGAATGGGGTTCAAAGACACCTCCTGTGGAATTTTTCAGGGATCAATTAACCTCCCCAAATTCTCATCCTCTCCTTACTACCTTTAGTTTACAACTGCTTCTTTTTTAAATTTCCATCTTTCGTCTTTCCCTTTTCGCAAGGTGACGCTGTTTCATAAGTTTTTCTTTTGTATTTGATGTTTATGAAGGTTAGTTTTCATGTTGTATTACGATCGCACAACAAGCATCGCTATGTACGAATCTTTGGTGCGAGAATAAAATTATAGTTTTATTCACCTTATGCCTATTTGATTATGTGGATATTTTATATTTTTTATCTAACCGAGGTTAACCGATCATTATAAAACCACATGTGCCTGCGAATCGTCCGAGAGGAAGGCCTCGGCTTCGCTCCACCTTTAACTACACAAGGCCCTAGGAGCGAACTCGTCGCGATGGTCGAGATCTAGCACACCGCCATCGCCGTATTAAATGCGACCGCATGCCCTAGCGATATATATGATAGCATCATTAAGTCGTACCTTTTCCCTTCCGTGTTGCTTCGTTTATCTTTCTTCCCGCAACCAACCACCGCAATAGGCTAGCCCTACCATGCTCATTCGAGTCATCGTCACGGTGCATTCTCGCCCCTTTCATTCCACAAAATCATCTGCTCCCAAGAGTGCGTCGGGGTCCCTCACAAGACTGCTTCCACAAAGCCTCGGAAGAGAAGGGACGGTTCACACTTTCACTCCGCCGGCAGGCCATTACCCTGCCAGGGTATGCCTCACCACTCGTATATGCCTGGGGTCTAATGCCTGCTTTCTCTCCTCCTTTGATCCGCTCAGGCCTATGAGGGGCCTGGGAAGAAACTTCCACAAGTGGTCGTCCCAGAGGGCGCCCCCGAGCGACGCCTTCTGCAAGCAGTGTCATTGCGTCCCTGACGATGGAGGTTTCTGAGCAAGAGCGCCATTGCAAGGTTCTGCTGACGTCAAAGAACATATCTACCGTGAGGCATAACCCGGCTCCTTATAACCTCCCGGTCATTCCCCGTCTCATTGGCGACGTTGTCGAAGGAGCATTGTTGTCGCGAATTGCATGCTTGTTTTCAAGTGCACCAGCCCCTCCAAGGACCCACAGTCGAGATTGAAATTCGGTGCAAGGCCGGCAGAGCCTGGTGTTTACTCAAGCTGAGTTCCGGCTTGCCTCTCCTCGTCTCCTGGGCCGGAACTAGACGTCATCCTAGAGGCTCATTATTCAGGCAAGTGACTGGATCCGCCCCTAGAGTAGTAAGGATCAGGAGGAAGGGGGCACCCGCACAGAACGCGTCTAGTCCAAGGGGGGAGATCCCTTGTGTCTTGAGTTCATCACATCAAGATCCTCAAAAGGGAGCTAGCTCGTGGTTTCACGCCATCTAACGCATGGCCGACCCTCCGCCTCGGGTACCCCAAGGATATCAAAGCCTGTATTAACCGTCCCACGAACGCCCGCCGACCTGGCCGGTACCCCAAGGATTAGCCCAGTAGCCGCCCACGAACACCCGGCCGCCCCCGCCCTCGGCACCGGTATCTCATATCCTAACACCTTTTAACTAATGTTATTTTCCCCGCCTAAGTAGCCTCTACTCAAACGGTACAACCGCTCTCCACATTACAAGTGTGAGTCCACCTCATGACTGCACCCCATCACCTCTCGAGCAGAATAGGAAAGCTCTCTTAAGCAGCCAGCTCTATCTGAAGAGCTTACGTAGGAAGAATAAGTCATCCTTCCCGAAATAAGAGCCACCTCTTCCCTAACACATGGGAAGAAATCGTCCACTCTCCAAAAGACTCCGATCTTCCTTCCTCCTCCATGGTAAGAACACACCAAATGAAGTATGAGATCTCTAATCTAGATTACTATTACTCCAAGCTCGAGTCTTCCGTAAAAGACTCACCTTGCTACCTGGAAGGGCGACTAACACGATCGCCGCCTGCGGTTCCGTTTGCGGTGTCGGCAGCCCACCGCTGAATGCTTGACGATCCACTCCACTCGGTAATTCAAGAGGCCATAAATACTGTGGATTCACTGCCATTCTTCCATTAGGAACATACATTTTTATTTAATTTGGAAAATATATGATGCATAATCATGTAAACAAAGAATTACATTTTCTCCATTTTATTCATAATTATAAACCGATTTTCTTATACTATTTTCTATAATAAAAATTTCTTGAAGAGGCCAAATTAAATTAAAACTTATATTTAAAAATAATGCTTTATTTTTTAAAATAAATCTGAGTTTCTTTGAAGTAATTTTTTTCTTCTTTTTATTTTTAAAAATTTTATTTTTCCTTACATTTCCTTCAATATTACCAAATATATTCTTAGAAATAGTAAAACCAATTCTAGAGATATAGAGTCGAGGTATAGACATTTCAAGGACTGATTCAAGGATCAATCACTGTATTGACCACACAAAAACTTGTATAATAATCATTCACAAGTAAATTAATTCCAAGATATTAGCTATCAAGTTTTTGAAACACAAAGACATATTCTATTCAAAGAAAAAGAAAAAGAAAAAATATATTTTATTTATTTATTTATTTTGCCTAACGCATACAAAATAGACTTATAACTTTGTTTTGATTAAGAGTTAATATGCCACAAAAGTGATTGGAGTCGTTGTCCATCCTAAGAAAAGAAAATTATTTTATTTATTTATTTACTTTGCTTAACACATACATAATAGACTTAGAACTTTGCCTCATTTAAGAGTTAAGATAGCACAAAAGTTCCCTTCAAATCAAGTATCAAAATGCCACAAAGTTTCAAGTAATTGTCTATGGAAAATAATTACCAAATAAAAGAAATTCAAATAATGTTTTAATGAGTGATGCGCTTTTCTCTAAAAGTATTCATATTTTAATAGTACGAGGGTCATATTCATATCGCATTTACTTTTCAAAAGTATTTTAATATTCATGTGCCAAAGCTCAAATATTTTAATATTTTCTATATTGTTAAAAAATTTAACAAATTAATAAGTAGTAAGTGAAAGAAAACTAAAAACCAAACTGTATATTAGAAAAGAAACACCACCTATATGTTTAATTAATTTGAGAAAGCCACATAAACTTCCTAGTCCATCTTAAGTATGAGGGCTTATTTTTGAGTCATCTACTGCAACAACTAACGCATGAAACGACTTTATAGATAAGTTCTTATCTACTAATTTCATAACGCTTTAAAATTTACTAAAATAAGATTTCAATAGCTTATTCCAAAGGATATATAAGATACAACACTTGTTTATGCTTATTTATGAAGTCATTGCACGTAAAAGCTACATATTAATTAAGAAAGTGTTTCGTGGATTTCAATTTAAAAATACCGAAAGTACTCCAGAATTGGTGAATGCTACAGCATGCCAGAAATTATAGTATTTCCAAATTGAAACTGGTGGCCAAATCTAACTCTGTCAAACAAAACTATTCCTAGTTCCCTATAATCTAAGAGAAACACTTGTAGTGGACTCGAATTTGAAAGTTAAGAAAACCAGACGATTAGTTTGAAAGATAACAAATTTCATTGTAGAATTAGACTGAAAATGAAATGCTGAAGTAGGAAAGCTTTGAAATAACAAATGCTGGGAAAGAACATGTGACACTGAACTGGGTCCGCTGAAAACCATCAACCCGCTTAAGTATTACCTAGGTATTCAGATATTTCAAGCTTTGATACCAAATCGGTATCAAATACTTGTGGATACCGAGTGACTCGACACCACCGATATCAGTTCCATTTTGACTGAGATCCATTCACCCATTTAAGTTAAAAGTATGCCGATATTACATTTAAAATAAATCAGAAGAGTTCCCCGAATTCACGTACTTCTTAATTTCATTATTATTAATCGGAACTAGATTGTTCCACAATTTACAAAGATTTATAAAGACCACATGTCACTTCTTCACAATTACTTAATTCCTCGACGAACGCTCGTCACCGGTACACGCACCCGAATGTTTTCCCATAAAGAGTGAGCCACGCCCAGTAGAGAATATTTTCTATAAGGGCTACTCCCCACCTAAGTGCACATGCAATGGTCATGTTCCACACATTCACATTCCAAGTAAAAACATGCAATTTCTACTATGGAATCTTATATGTCATGCCATGAAACAAGATGAGACTTAATCATGTACCATGCCTGAGTCCTTACCGACTCCTATCATACCCTAGTCCTTACATCGTCCTATCACACAATGCCAAGGCCCATGCGTGATAAATCATACTTCTGGGGATACATCCAATGATCATTTTACGAAACAAATTCATTTTGTTTTAAAACTAAAAGTTTTTGATGTTATACCTAATGATCATTTATATTCAAACTCATGTGTCTTTCAGAGGTAGCTTAATTTTTACCACTGTGCTTTCAGACATCTAGACACTTTTACTTCAAGCTTTCACCCATTGAAAATGTTCCAACCACACTGACAAGTCTTTCACTTGAGGAGGTGTCTATCCCTGCTTGTTATTACCCGACACAAGTTTTCTTTACCACTTTATTCAACCATGCAACTCTGTTTCGATGTCATCCAACAGTATCGAGCCCACCCAATCAAACACCAAACGCAATGTTGATTATAACCATGTACTCACACCCATTCAATGCGATGTCCTTATATATATGCAATGCAATGCGCCATTACATGTAATATCATGCCACATGTATAATGAATGCTACATGGACAACACCAACCACACCACTCACCTATTGTCATGGACAATCACATCACTTGCATATGACTTCCATACATCATTTCATTCGTGTCAATATATCATGCACACAAATACCAACATCCACATACAACATGTCATTCTATTTTCAAGCAATGACACACACACAATCAAGCCATGTAATGACCATTTGCACATATAAACTCATCACATGTCAATACATTAGAACACACACATTGGCATCCAAGCATTTCACTCATAGTCAAGCAATGACACTCTAAAACAAGTCATACAATGGCCTTGAAGCAAGCCACAACAATCACAAACCGGGATAAGAGACCGACCCCAAATAGCTATAAATCTCATCAGAGTCATATAGGCACACTTAGGTGTGAATTTCACCTTCACCTGTGAGTGGTTCGCCAGCGAGCAACACCCGCCCAAGGCACGTAAAGTCCACTACTTTCATCTTCGGGTTCGCTAAGGCAAACCTTCCTCCCACCAAAGTAAAGACCCTTCTTCCCGGGAAGCTCCACATCCGCTCAAAGGGCGTTGACGCCCGACCTGAACTCAAACATCCGACCATTTACTACCAAAAATGGAAAAAAATAAACCAAGTAGAAGTATTCTTAGCCTCTGGGGAGTGTAGAAGAACTCCTTAGAAGCCTTATGGACACTTCCTAAACCTGAAACCTTTGATTTTCCGAACTCCCTGCTTGGATCCTTAGTGAAATCCTCGTATCTCGCACTCCACGCGCACCCTCGTCGATGCGATGAACTTTTTGTTCTAACTCAATGAACTCGACCACTAACTTTCAGATCATGGAAGGAAGCTCACGGGCTCTCCTCTTTCTCGCGATGAACTTTGTTCTGCAACATGAACTGACCAACTGAACTTTGTAGATCAGGAAGGAAGCTCCGTTCTCCTCTTTTCTCTCTTCTTCTCACTCTCGCCAAACCAGAAAATGGGATCCCTTTTTTCCTTGCCTCTTTATTCTAACTTAAGTTTAGTTAAGTGCGTGACCCAAGTCGTACACGCGTCCACCCCTATTCGGTATGATTCCGCCTCGAGCGATGAGCCGATCTCGCATCAAGGTCAAATCATATGCCATGAACTTAACTCAAGTTATTTAACTTCTCGAGATTTTCGTAAAATCCGCCCTGTGAGTCACCGGATCACCTCGGCAAACGTGGAAATCTGATCGTCTAATAATTCAACGAAATTCGTCTAGGTTATTAGATTTCATAAGAGAATCCAACAGTGAGGTCCATTTCGTCATCCGAGATTTAGAAATTTTCTAGGTTTTCAACTTGTATTATAGTGACAAATTACCGTTTTGCCATTTTTCATAAAAATTCGATTTTTTTGGAGTTTTACAAAACAAATAAAAACTAAACTAGGAATCTGGAAAAGACAATTGTTGAACTTGTAGAAGGCTAAGAAAAATGCTTAAATGCCTGGTTTGAGTGTTTGAAAATCAACCATTGACGCAATATTTCGTTTCCGATGTTTGATTCCCTTTTATAAACATTTCTAAGTAACTACCTCAACCCACTTTCTTCAATAATTGTCCATGTCTCCACTAAAGTCTTGTTTCCTAAGTAGCTTCCCCCACTTCCAATAACTGCTCACGTCCTCTGTCATGTCATGACTTGGAGAAAAAGTCTCCTCCATTTTTTGCCTTTGAGACAAAGTCTCAATATTCTTTGCTGGCAACTTTGACAAACTTAAAAATTCAAGAAATGTCCCTAGACCTTTCTATGGACTGATTCTCATAGGCTTGGGCTTTCTCAGATTGGGTTGGGCTCAGTTTATGTGTGAGATATCCTTTCGGACCATTCCACTACCATTTGGGCCAAAAAAATTATTTAAATACCATTAGCCCAAAATTTATTTTAGTGTCAACAATTGCTCCCCGGATCGCCAAATACTACGGGCCATGCTGCATTGCTTTTTATATGTCAAAAGGACTCCTTCCTTCTCTCATCATTTACCACCATGAGGCCCAAAGTGCAACTTACTCCTTGGATGTGGGCAACGTGAAAACAAGCCCAAACTCCGAGCCCACTAGATGTGAGTTGAAAAAGCCCAGTAATACCTCAAGAAAGCCTCCTCCAATTTTTCTTTCAAAACTACTACATCTCCTTTTCCTATACAATCGATTCCTTCGATCAAAAACTCTTCTTGGGATTTTAAAGGTTCATGGGGAAAGAAACGGCCTGGATTTAAGAACCAACTCTTTCACATCTCCTTCATTTTCTTCTTCTCTCAATCTCATTCTAGCCAAAATCTCACTGCTGCCGTTTCTTCATCATCACCGTCGTAGCCGAATCCACCGAGACCATCGTGTTCTACCTTGAAGCCGTCGAAGATGACTCGGCCGTCTGGTCCTCTAAGATCATCGTCATATCGAACCACCGCCACCGCTTCATCCACCACAAGCTTCAATTTTTTTTCTACATTCTACAAACTAAAACTTGCATCCTGCACTAGTGAGTAGATATATCCCTTTTTGTTGAAGTGATTTACGATGAATGTTCCATATGACCTGTAACACCCCAAATTATACCCTAACGGTTTTATAACATGTTTAGTGTATAATAAAAGTAAAAGTATAGTTTTCCGGAATAAAATAAAGATAAAAAGAAAATAAGCAAGAACTTGGAATTAATACAAAAGTTAAGGGTAAATTAATAAATTACCAATTCAGGACCCAAAGGTCATAATTTAATAAGTTCATATGTTAAAGTAGGATTTTGATAAACCGACCGAGAATAAAAAATGAAATTGAGGACCAAAGAGTAATAAAAGAAAGATATTACAAAAATCAAATAAGGAAGAAAATTATGGAAGAGACAAATGGCTTGAAGGAAAGAGTGAGGAAGTTTCCTCCTTTGACTAGATGGTCAAGGATGCTCCAAAAGAGAGAAAAAGTGAAATAAAAAGGGGATAAGATCAAATAAAGATAAGACCAAAAGAAATATCTCATTTTGGTCTGGGAGAAAGAGGGAGCAAAAACGGATAAGAGAGAAGAGAAGAGAAAGGAAAAGAAGAAAGAAGGAAAGGAAAAAGAAGATCATAGGTATGGAAACTATGCATATTTCTGTATGTAAACTATGGGGTGTATGGAACTTGTTGTTTCTCGTATGGAAAAGGTCTATTTTGTACAATAGTAGTTGGATTTGTCTAGCTTTGGTATAGAAAGTATAGACATGGTTTAGAACCCCATTCAGGTATGGTTTGGTTTGGAAACTCCCAAACTCATTTCTTGTTAGGCTGAGTTGAGAAGAGCTCTAAGGCTCCTATAGATGTGTTTCTAGGATAGGTCCGGTCATAATTTGAACCAAGAAAATTTCCTATTTTTGATCCCACGATACCGTGACCTTAGAACTGATTTTTGGGTAAGAAATAAAGGGAATTTGGTAGTGAGTCCCACTGGTAAATAGTAGCCACATCAATGAAATTGATGTAGGATTTTGAATTTCTCAATTAGGACCTCTGTAGACCAAGTTATGGTCCTTTTACCGAGGTCGTCAACTCTACATCTCAGTCGCCTGGCTAGGTGTGACTACATGTGACTTCCAACTTCGGAAGGTCATAACTCCTTCGTCCGAACTCCGTTTTGGGTGTTCTTAGAATCTATGAAAAGATCATTGAGTCAAGATGATGTTAGGATTTTGAATGTCTGAATTCGGACCTCTGTAGACCAATTTATGAAGTCCTTACGAGGTCGTCGCCAAATGGTCAGCCACCACAGGTGACTACATGTGACCTCCAACTTTGGAAGATCATAACTCCTTCGTCTGAACTCCGTTTTGGGTGTTCTTGGACTCTATGGAATGCCCATTGAGTCAAGATGATTTTAGGATTTTTAATGTCTCAATTCAGACCTCTGTAGATCAAGTTATGGTCCTTTTACTGGTACGTCACACCATCTGTGTCGCTAAGCAGACTACATGTAACCTCCAACTTCGGAAGGTCATAACTCTTCATTCAAACTCTGCTTTTGGTGTTCTGGACTCTATGGAATTCCCATTGAGTCAAGATGATGTTAGGCTTTTTAATGTCTCAATTCAGCCCTCTGTATACCAAGTTATGGTCCTTTTACCTAGGTCAGCTTGGCTGGGTGTGACTACATGTGACCTCCAAATTCGGAAGGTCATAACTCTTTCGTCCAAACTCTGTTTTGGGTGTTCTTAAACTCTATGGAATTCCCATTGAGTCAAGATGATGTTAGGCTTTTGAATGTCTCAATTCAGACCTCTCAGACCAAGTTATGGTCCTTTACCGTTGTCACTTCACTTCAAATGCTCAAAGTTAGCTCTACTGGTGTGACTACATGTGACTTCCAACTCGAAGGTCATAACCTTCGTCCGAACTTCAAGCTCTGTTCTTAAACCTGTGGAATCCTATCGAAGTTAAGATGATGTTAGGCTTTTTTAATTTCTTAATTCTAACTTCAGACCAAGTTAGGTCCTTGCCCAGGTCGTCACGCATTGGTGTGACTACGTGTGACCTCCACCAACCGGAAGGTCATAACTCCTTTACGATCTAGAACTTTCAGATTTACGGGTGTTCTTGAACTCCTATGGAAAGCTCATTGAGGTTTAGAGAATCTAACCATGTGCTATTTAATGACATTCGGTATCCACATCTAAAAATTTGATTGTTGTACCAAATTGTAATAATCGTTTAAGGTAAAGTCGATTTAGGAATACATGATAAGAAAGGAGAGATAGATATGAGGAAACGAGCATGTAAGCCTCCGGCAGATTTGAGCTGTAGCAGGAGTATAAGAAGAAGAATAGAAATGAAATGTCCAGAGAACACGTATAATTGTATGACTTCACTAGAGGCTTAGGATAGTGAATGACAGAAGAACATATATGATCGATTGCTTGGCAGATACTCCTACTAGTGCTACGATATAGCACACAACCACGTGGAAGGTAAAACGTATACATGATAGTGCTTCGGCACTCTTGCTAGTGCTACGGCGCTTCTATTACATGGGAAAGCACGTATACATGACCAGTGCTTTGGCACTCCTGCTAGTGTTTCGACACTTCTATTACGTGGGCAGGCACGTCTATGTTCCGTACTGTACTGTACCTTAGAGTATATATTGTACCGAGTCTCATTCATTCTTTATCTCTATCTGAATGTTTATATGTGTGTATCTGAATAAGAAAAGATAAAAAGGTAAATAGTTTGAACATGAAGGGTAACTAAGGGTATCAAAGAATAAGTCTATGTTCTGCACTCCTACGGGAGATAGGATAGTCTGATAA
The DNA here is from genome assembly GCA_016808115.1 of Tetrastigma voinierianum. Classification (NCBI taxonomy): domain Eukaryota; kingdom Viridiplantae; phylum Streptophyta; class Magnoliopsida; order Vitales; family Vitaceae; genus Tetrastigma; species Tetrastigma voinierianum. Next base: position 28,632 of record JAEQBH010001956.1, on the reverse strand, counting down.
AGTACAAGTAAAACGTACAAGTATAGAAATATATAGGTATATGTCATAAGATATGATAGTTTGATAAAGTACATGAAGATATAAGTTAACAAGATATAAGATGTCACAAGTAGATGACGATATGAATATAAGATTATATGACATGAAAATATGATAGACATACCTAAATGAATAGATGGAACATGCTAGGAACACATGATAGAAATGCATAAGTGCTAAAAACGATAGGGAATAGTAAAAGAGATGACAAAGCACGAGAATGAGTACATGTACACGAATGATAGAGCATATGAATATAAGAGCGTAATTAGAGAAGTAAATGCGTGATAAAAATATAGGAATATATGTATTATGAAATATGAGGAAGGCAGAAGTAGCCCATGAAGCTACGAGATATGAGAGCAATTATAGATTAAAGTAATGATAGTATATGTGCATAAGAAAGCTTAATCCCATGATAACAATAGTTATTCGGCATATGAGATATGTACGAAAATGTCATCATGATTACTTTGTGTGTCTTGCAAGTAGAGGGATAGATTAATGCTGTAGGAAAAACAAGTCTGCAGCATACAGTATAGTTGACCCCATTTGGGTCGATGAGATAGATCCCGTTTGGATCATGGTGGCCCTGAAAGGGTCACCATAGCGCCTTCGAGCCCTTTATAAGATGGTCATTGTCTAGTACATACAATGATAACAGCACCTCCGGGCCCTTATTAGACCACTGTTTCGTACAGTGAGTACAGCGCCTTCAGGCCCTTTATAGTTTCCTGTATCCACTTCTTTGGTATTTACAGGCATGAAAGAGAAAGTAATATGAAAAGTATAACAGGAAAACAATATATGAAAATAGTAATGTCTTGGATTAGTGAGAAATGAAAATTAAATGATTCTTGTTGCCATTGGAAATCACATTAGATGGCTAGTCGAGGGACGGAGGGCGTGGGGGCGTCCATGGGGTGCGGTGAACACCACCCCGGTGTTGAAACGGGCCTTTCTTGTTTGTGGGTATTGCGGCGGTACCTATCGAGCGGTAGCACTTAGTGGGTAGTCAGGGAGGTCCTAGTAACCTCCAGAGGTTTAAGGCGCATCATCCTCCGACATTCACAGGGGGAGGAGATCCGATGGTGGAAGACCATTGGTTCATATAGATCGAGAAGGTGTTAGAGACTATGGAGATTACCTCTGACAGTACCAAGATTAGACTAGCTGCGTTCCAGCTAGAGAGGGAGGCCCAAGTCTAGTGGAAATGGGCAAGGACCTCTTAAGACCTTGAAGGAGCCTTTGTATGTGAGTTCTCCCCTAAGGATTAGGGCGAGAATAGGGATGATATGTCGAGGTTACGAGCTGGAGATCTCGGGGACTCTACTCACGGTGGACACGAGGATCATGGACTGTCGAGGGATTCAATGTCATCACGAGATGGATTGGGCGGCCGGCCTACGGTGGGTGCCTCGATTGGCGCGGGGGATACGCCTACCGCGCGGGACGGTACTGCGTGTGGTATTCCCGGGGGACCGAGCATGATATTTTGCCCCGAGGCGGTATACGGAGTCACAGAGTGTCGGGGGCCGGTTGGCGGGTTGGCTAGCGTGCCCCTTACCTAGAGGGACGAGGAGAGACCGGACTTAGATTTACCTCGAGTAGTATGCAGTATGTGGATGTTTTCCGGATGAGTTACAGGAATTTGCCTCCGAGGAGGGTAGTAGACTTTGGTATCGAGTTACACCACACGGTACTTCACCCATCTCTATAACTCCGCATAGGATGGCATCGGTTGGAGTTACGAGGAACTTCGGAGTCAGGCTAAGACTCTTGGACAAGGGGTTCATTAGACGAAGCGCCGCCATGGGGCGCTCGGTTTTGTTTGCGAGAAGAAGAAGGACCAAGACCCTCCGGTACATTGCATTGACTACAGAGACGGAGTTGAACGGGGGTTCACGATCCAAGAATCGGTACCCATTACAGGGATTGGCGATTTGTTTGATACGATTGAGAGGGGCCCCCGCGAGTCTATTCCAAGACCAGACAACCCGCCTTTGGTTACCATCGGTGAGGTTAGGAGAACGGATATCCCTAAGGCAGTGATTTGGGGCCAGCGTTATGGGCACTATGAGTTTACGGTGATGCCCTTCGGTTGGCAGTGCGCCCGGCCTTATTCATGGATCTCATGCATAGGATATTCCAACCCTATTTAGATCATTTTGTCGTAGTCTTCGTGGATGGCATCTTGATCTACTCCCAGTCAGAGTGGGAGCATGAGTATTACTTGAGGATCGTTTTACAATTGTTGAGAGACCATCAGCTGTATGCTAAGTTTAGTAAGTGCGAGTTCTGGCTTATTGAGGTGAGATTTTTTGGGACCGCGTGGTGTCGGCCTTCGGAGTGTCCGGTCGACCCGAGGAAGGAAGGTCGACGTTGATGAGTTGGGAGGCCAGAAGTCGATCTTCGAATCGTGGTTTTGCTGGGATTGTTTGGGTATTGAGGAGATTCATTGAGGATTTCTCCAGGATAGCAGCACCTATGACTAGGTTGACCCGGAAGGAGGTCAAGTTTGAGTGGGATGACCGATGTACGGAGGCATTCCAGGAGTTGAAGAGGATACTTACTTTAGCTCCCATCTTGATAGTTCCGGACAGGGGACAGGGGTACACAGTGTATTGTGATGCCTCGAGGGCCGAATTGGGATATGTTTTGATGCAGTCCGGGAGGGTAGTAGCTTATGGTTCTCGTCAATTGAAGAATCACGAGCAGAATTACCCCACACACGACATGGAGTTGGCGCCCGTAGTCTTCGCCTTGAAGATTTAGCGCCAGCTATATAATTGAGGAGTTCGGTGTGCTCGGACCATAAAAGTGCGGAAATTATATTTTTCTCATAGCGACGGGACCTGTTATGAAGCGACGCAAATGGATAGGTTCACAGAGGATTATGACTTCACTTTGCATTACCATCCCGGTAGGAGGCAAACTAACGGTGGGCGATGAACTTCCGGTCGAAAGTCACGAGGGCGTTGGCTAGTATAGCTTCTCGGGGGTGGGCGAGTACTTTCCCGAGCTGTGGAGACCAGTTTGGGCTATAGTCGTGGCCGGACTCGGGGTACCTTGGGGAGTTTAAGTGGCTACACCATCTGTTAGAGCAAAGTGATTGAGGTCTAGTGGCGGGACGAGATAGTGTCCATCGGGGGACCCGAGTACGATCGGTACGGGTGTGAGGGGGCTAGGCGGATTCGCCAGCGGATGGTAGTCTTCGATATAGGGACGGGTAGTGGTTCCCTAGTTGACCGATTTGAGAGGAAGATTCTCGGGGGAGTTTTGCGCTCGATTTACCGTGCATCGGTGTACGAAGATGTACCCGGGATCTTAAATTACGCCCGTACTATTAGTGGGATGAAGAGACACGTGGGGAGACTTTTTGTTTGAAGCGATGTCTCACATGTCGAGGTTAAAGAAATTTGAACACGAGAAGCCAGCGGCGGGGGCTACTTCAACCATTAGAATTGCGTTTGAGTGGAAGTAGGAGCACACGATGGACTTTGTGACCCAGCACCCGCGGTGTGGCGAGAAGCATGGCGCGGTATGGGTGATAGTGGACCGGCTCCACGAAAATCGACACATTTTGCGCCGTGCGAATGATAACCCGCCTTGGAGGAGTGCGTCGGTTTGTACGGTCGAGATGGTCAGGCTTCATGGCGTACTAGTATCCATAGCGTTGGATAGGGACCCGAGGTTTCGGTGCCGCACACTTTTGGAAGATTTCCCAGTATGGAACGGTGACGATAGTACAACTTTTTCCACCCTCCAGACAGATGGTCGATCCCGAGAGGACTATCACAGTGTTAAGAGGACATCTTTGCGAGCATGCGTCTGGATCATAAGGGTGGGTACGGGAGAGGAGCATTTTGCCTTGGTGATCGCCTACAGCAATAGTTATCGAGGAAGTATACGAGATGGCATCGTGCGAGAGGCCTTATATGGGGAGGCCATGCGGTCAGGTGTATTGGGGCCCGAGGTGGGGCTCATCATTGGTCCTGATTTGATTAGAGACACCTCCGAGAAGGTGAGCTTGATACGACAACATCTTCTCACGGCTCAGAGTCGGTAGAAGATCTATGCAGATGTGCGACATCGACCCTTAGAGTTCGAGGTTGGGGATCACGTCTTCTTGAAGGTGATACTGAGAGAGTGGTCGGGTTCGACAGCGTGGGAAGTATGATCGAGGTTCATTGGACCTTCCAGGAACTGCTCGGGGAGAGGGGGTAGGCACCGTTAGTGCAGGTTAGCGTTACCGCCCGGCGCAGTCGGTGTCCACGAGGTGTTTCACGTCTCCATGCTGCGGAAATATGCTCGGATCCGGCTCATGTGGTGGATTAGGGGACTGATTGAGGTTGACCGCGGATGTTCGGGAGGGACCCGATTATTGCATTGATGTGAGTGATCGGGTTTTGCGACGCAAAACCGTGAGGGGGTATAGTCATTGGTACTATGGGTGGGTGGAGTCCGCGTGGGAGCGCGAGGACACGATCACGGGCCGCTTTATCCGCTTCTTGTTTAGGGATGAGTACGTAGTTTAGTGTTTAAGATTTAAATGGTACCAGTTACATGCATATGATAGAGTGCGCGTTGCATATGCATGTGAGTGATTGTGATTGTCCGAATTTCGGGACGAAATTCCTTTGGGGAAGGGGGAGAATGCTTAAGACTTCGAAATTCAAATTTACGGAAAGGTAAAATTGTAATTTCGATTACAAAATTGATATTTCGGTTAAAAATCCAAAATTTATTCTCTAGATCTCGGATGATGAAACATATTGCACCGTTGGAATCGTCTACAAAAATCTAGCTAGTGTAAATTCAAGTAGAATTCCGAGATAGTAGGAGTTGACACGTTTTTCGAGGCATCGCAGTTCGGGTGCCGTAAAATGATTTTCGTTGCGACGAAAGTCACATATAACACGCACTCATGTTCCATAAGTGGTATGAGAAGAGAAATGATGGAAATGGACGGCGAGAGTAGTCATAGAATATCAAAGCGGAAAGAGGACATAATGGTCATTATGGAATTTGAAATAAGTCACTAAAAGACAAAAAGGAATAGTGGTTGTCTCTCCCACAAATTGAAATGAGCCAAAACGTGTGAAAGGAGGAAATTTTCTTACAGAAACGAAAATTGAGATTTTTAGTGAGGAGAGGAGTCTTCCTTACTCTCCTAGGGGAAATACGAGGCGGTCGGCCGGAGTGGCGGTCTTCGGGACAAGAAGGAGAAGCTCTACGCGGGGAGGGAGGCTTTGCGTGGGTGCAGATTTAGGGAGTTTCTCAAACTCCGAGAAGGTAGGGGTTTCTCCTACTTGGGTTTGCTTTATTTAAGTGTTTTCAATGTTTGGTTAGGCAGGTCGTAGGCATTGGTTTGATCGTCCCGAGCCTTGGGATCGAATTGATATGATTTTTGAAGCCAAAAAGGAGCAGTCCGTGACTGTCCATGGCTAAGTTGGTGGATTAATTGTGCATTTTGTGTTGATGCGTATATTGGTTTGTATGAGGCCGGCAAATGGCCGCAAAGCCGGGTTCGCAAGTGAGAGAGATAAATTGTGCTTTAGAGGAGCAACCTAGGGTTTTGCATTTCCCGAAAGCGATGATCACAAAATAAGTTTTTGAAAAAGTGTTTGAGTCGAGTGATTTAAGAAGTTAAATTGCTCGTGTTTGATCATTAGCCCAAGTGAGAGCTAATTTTTATGTATGGTGAGAATTTACACATGACATGATTGTATGAATTGATTGTTTTTGTAAATATATGCATGTTTATATATTTACATGTGGTCAGAGTATATTGGAATTGGCATACATGCATTCCATATGCACTAGAACACCCTAGGACTATAGGAGTGAGTGTATGAGATGAGTCTAGAGAAAATGGTTCGAAGGGTAGTCTAAAAATGTTAATTATCGGAGGGTAGTCCAAATTAAAAATATCAATCGTCGGAGCGGCCTAATTGATATTTATCGGAGGGTAATCCACAAACAAATAATATATCAATCGTCGGAGTGGCCCAAGTGATATATACACATCGGAGGTTGTCCACAAACTAACAAAGCTTGATAATTCTCATCAGGGGCTTGGCGAGTGTGAGGAGAGTCGATCGAGGACTTCCGGGATCTGAGTTGGTCATGTAGACATTCAAAGTGGGGATATGCATTTGCTTGAATGTGTGTTTATTTTAGACAGCACTTAGGTGGAGTAGCCCACTTAGGGTGATTCCACTCACGAGCATTAGCTAGCCTTATCGAGGGATATTATTTTACGGGTATAAGGGCATGCGAGGGGGACGGCTCGTCCCTGGGGCGGGGATTAGAGGGGAAAGCCTGAGTTGTGGCTTTGGTTCTTGATTTAAACATGTATTAGAACTCTATAAGTTTGATATATGTTGTATAAGAGTAAAACATGTGCCCCTCTTTGTAATTATTGGGTATATAGTTGGATTCATATTTGGTATGTATATTTTGGTATTGTATGGGCCCCAGAGTGGTCGTATTACTCATGTTGGAGTTATATTGAATTTGTTTGGGACACGTACATCAAGTCTTGTATTTGGGTAGAGCTCTCCGTACAAAGCCGATTTTATGAAGTAGGCGTCGGGTGGCTTGGGCATCCACTTCAACATTCAGCGGGTTGACGGGTAGTCAACGGACCCTCGGGTTTGGGGCGTCATAGTACATGAATACATTATATGAAATTAGTACATGATAACGGGGTACATGATAATGCTTGATGCACATTAAGCGATTACATGATGACGAGTACATGATAACGATTATATGATAGCGATGCGTGAAAATGGGAACATAACAAATGGTATAATTATATAACTATGAAAGTAATATATGTATCTGAGGAATATGACATGCCTGAGAATAGGATTAATATGTATGAACCATTAGAAAGATAATAGATCAAATGATAAGTACTAGAATAAGAAATAAATGATATGAAAGGTTATATGTCAAACGTCACATGATAGAAGTGTATGTTATATGAAAATGATAAGATAAGTGTATATGTTGAGACGATTATAGTTATTGAAATTGAATCCCTTTGTATATGTTCCCAGTAGCGTAAAAGGCTTGCTTGCGGGTGTTCAATCCGTGTAGGTACTAAAGAGGAAGCAGAAGACAAGGATAGAGGCGAGGATATCATGTCGTGAGAAAGCGAGGCCGAGGCTCGAGAGATAGAGTTCTCATCGCACTACTTCCGTGATCTGTGTATATTGTGATGAATAGCAAATGTACATGTCTAAGTAAATGGGATTCAGTATATGTGTATAGATTTTGAGGAACACCACTCCGGTGGTAGTTCTTTTATAAACGTAAATGATTTTTGTTATTACAGAAATTGTTTGTATAACTACAAGTATAAGTTCCGCTCTGAGAAAGAACCGGTCAATGAGAATCCTAGTATATAGTATCGCGCACCGGACCTGGTTCGGATCCGCCATTCGGGTCGGATCGGGAATCGGGGTGTGACATGACCTGTAAGGGAATATTGAAATATACATCCTCAATAAAGAGAAATCCACTAATCCAAAGAGTTTTCACCAAATTTTCAAGAACTAGGAAGTCTTTTTCGGCTTTTAGAACTTCAAATCCTTCGTTTTTCAATAAAAAGTCTTTAAACATCAAGAAAAAAAAAAAATCATTTTTAGATTTTTAGAACTTCGAATCTTTCGTTCTTCAACGAAAAAGTCTTTAAACATTAAGAAAAATAATCCTTTTCGGTTTTTTAGAACTTTGAATCCTTCGTTCTTCAACGAAAAAGTATTTAAACATCGAGAAAAAAAATCATTTTTCGGTTTTTAGAACTATGAATCCTTCGTTCTTCAATGCAAACGTCTTTAAACATCAAGAAAAAAAAAAATCATTTTTCGAGTTTTTAAAACTTCGAATCGCTTTAGTTCTTCAAAGAAAAAGTCTTTAAACATAAAAAAAATCAATTTTCAGTTTTTTTAGAACTTGAGATCTTTCGTTCTTCGAAAAGTCTTTAAACATCAAGAAAAAAAATTCTTTTGGTTTGTAGAACTTAGTCCTTCGTTCTTGGCTTGAAAAAGTCTTCAAACATCAAGGGAAAAAAAATCCTTTTTCAGTTTTTAGAACTTCGAATCCTTTGTTCTTCAACGAAAAAGTCTTTAAAAAAAATCAAGAAATTAGTCTGGTTCTTACAGAAGTTTTTCTCCTTTGTATGTAGATCTTGGTCTCTCCCACTCTACTCGATCTTTTTGCCTTGTCTACCAACAAAAGCATCACAAAGGTAACTCCTCAACCTCGCGTTTGATGGACACAAGAACTTGTTGTGGCCCGAAATCACGGTGTCGTTGACAACCACGTCGATACTTGAAAAGCTTTGTGTCGTGTTACGAGGCCACATCTGTAGTAAAAATGGCCACTTGGGCCCATACATCAATACTCATCAAAGTACACATCCAACTATATACCAATAGTTCGAGAGTTATTACAATACTCTTAACAAACATATATCAAAATTTAAAGTTTTTAATACATGTTATACAAAATGAATACCAAAGCCTTCCCTGTCCAAACTTTCTTCTAAAAAGCAGCCGGCCTCTAGTGAGCGTCGTCCTCTTGTACACTCACTGTACGAAATAGCCAGTCCCTCGGCGGGGTGAGCAAAACCCGGTAGTGATCGACTTACCATGGGTCCACTCCTTTCAGTGCACATGTCATGTGAGACAATCACACTTTCGGCAAATACATGATCTACTTGAATGTCTACATGCTCAATCTCATGTCTGACTCCCTCACACATGCCTAAGCCAAATGCGAGCAAAAATACGGAGTTTCAAAACAAAGCTTTTCTTCTCCAAAAACTTACTATCAAGTTTTGGTAATATGATAGACTGACCACTTCCAAGGGTGAATTGCTGGGTAATTCTCCGAAACAATCATGGGTCAGCCTCCGAGATGAACTATTGGACAACTCTCCAAGGCAATTCTTTCGGAAAATCTTCCTTGAAATTCCTTTCACAACCGTTTTCAATTTCTTTGATTTTCTTTCATGTCATGCACTCACACCTATCCATCTAGGGTGCCCCGATGCATATAGAATGCATTATGCCATTTCCAAACAATTGATGCTAATATATTTTACATGTATGTATTAACAAAAATTAATTCACATAATTCACATTATTCAATTCACAATAACATCAAGTTAGCTCACATGGGCTAATTAACAAGTCGAAGCAATTCATTTTGAATGCGCTTTGACACACAAAAAAATCACTGACCCGATCACGTGAACAGTGAAACCCTCGTGTCGGCACTGTTCATGGCCACACAAATAGGGATTTTCTCCACTCGGTTCAAAGATTTTGAGACCGATAACACGACCATTCAGGCCTCAACAAATCTCCATCCATTAAAATGGCTCTTGGCAGGAAGAATAAATAAGTAGGAAAATATCACTTACCTCTTGGGATTGTCGAACTCCTGAAAATCGATTACTTGTCACGTGTAGCCCTTTCCGCGTAGAACAACTTTGCTTCTTGTGAAACGAAGCGGAGTGGTCGAGCAGCCGGAAAATCTAGAGAGAAGTCACTCTTTCTCTCTCTAAAACCAGTCTCCACACCTACTGCACATTTTTCCAGCAGCCTAAATAGAGAAGATGGAGTTTTTGTCTTATTTATTTGAATCTTTTTAATTAATTCCATCCTTGTCCCTTTAAGTGACTTAGTGGGCCTTTTTGACACTTGGCTTAATCTAAGTCATTCATCTCCATCCTCTCACTAATCATGCAACATGTGTCACATGGGTACATGTAGTAGGTGACTTTTGTCACATCACATGTCTTTCTGGCAGGTAAATCCGACTTGGCGCGATTGCCTCGAAAAATGTGAAGTCGGTGTCTCGGTCGACGAAATTCAGTAATGGTAACTAGATTTCGATATGATCAACCGGTGAAGTCTATTTTATCATCGAGATCTAGAAAAATTCCGGATTTTGGCGAAATTACCATTTTACAATTTTAAAAAAAATTAAATTTTCTCAATTTTGTTCTCCCCTCCTTAAAAAGAATTTACTTCCCAAAGTGCATTTAATCTGACCGAATCACATGCATGCAACGTGCACTATGCCATGTATGTAAACTAGTCATTTAAGTATTAAGCGACTAAACCACGTACGCCGTCCCTAAACAAGAAGGGATAGGTGGCCCGCATCGTGTCCTCGCACTCCCATGTTGACTCCTCCACTCCACGGTGCTTGCCATAGCATCCTCACTAGCCTCACGATCTTGCGTCGTAAAACCTGATCCCAACTATCGATAATGCACACTGGTCCCTCCTCAAAGGTCCCATCCGTGTCAACCTCAATATCTCCCCAATCCACTACATGAAATTTGGATGCAGGTGTACCTCGGGCATGGAGATGTGAAACACCTCGTGGACACGACATCTTGGGCGGTAAAAAACTAATCGATCAGCTACGATTACTACCCTATCGAGGAATATCTCGGGGGCCTAATGGAAACCTCGATAGCTTCTCGCGCTTGCCAAACTTGACGCTCTCTTGGGGCATCGCCTTTAGAAGGCGTGATCTCGACCTCGAACTCCTAAGGGTCGGCGTCGTACATTAGCAAAACTCTTATGACTTTGTGAGCAGAGAAAACGTTATTAAATGTCAAACTCACCTTCTCAAAGGTATCTCTAATCAGATCAAGACCAATGATGGAGCTCTCTCCCACCTCGATCCAACATATCGGTGATCTGCATGGCCTCCCATACAATGCCTCATATGGTGCCATCTGTATACTCACCTGATAACTGTTTTTGTAAGCGAATTCCACTAAGGAAAAGTGCTCTTCCCAACTACCCTTATGATCCGGGCGCATACTCATGACATGTCCTCCCTAGCATTCTATGGTCCTCTTTGGTAGACCATATGTACGTGGGTGGAAGTTGTACTCATGGTCGGTAGTGTGCCCGCAGCCTTTGGAAACTCACCCGAAAAGTGAGCCGTACTTCCTCGGTCTCTATCACGATACTGGATACCGGTACTCCGTAGCGGACTATCTCTCGAATGAACAAGCCCAGGCAAAATCTCTCAATATGAAGGTCATCATACGGCTAGAAAATGTCTGCAGGACTTAGTGGCTAGATCCACTATCACCCATACCGCATCCTGTCCTTGCGGTGTCCGTGGAAAATGAGTCACAAAATCCGTAAGATGTGCTCCTACTTCCTTTCATTACCTCCGATGGGTGAAGTAGCCTGTTGTAACCGGTCTTTCGGCCCAATAACCTCTTTGACACGTGAGACATCGTCAGCAAGTCCCCTGATGTCTCTTCATTCGCTCCAATAATACGACAACGAAGATCTGGTACATCTTCATGCCACACGGATGCAAAGACAATCGAGCGGTGAAACTCCCTAAGGATCTGCTCTCCGTCGGTCGATTGGGAACCACTGCGCGTCCTCTATCTTAGAAGACTACCATGCGTGTGGACGGTCGACCCTCGTCACCTATGCACATTATTACCGGTCCTAATGGACACTATCTCCGTCGTCGCCGGGACTCAATCACTCGCGCTCCAGCCGAGGCAGTGTAGCTACTAAACTCCCATAGCGTGCCACGAGCACGCTCCGCAATCATGTGGCTTGTCCGCGGTCTCGAGCATCCCGCCACTTCGAGGAGCTACCTTGTGATGCTCCGTGACTTCGACTTAGTGCATCAGCCACCACATTTGCCTTGCCGGGGTGGTAATGCAAAGTGAAGTCATAATCGCTAGGAACTCCGTCCATGCATTGCCTCGTATTTGAGGATCACCGATGCGTGAAATATACTTAGGACTTTTATGATGATGTGAGTACACCTCGGCTTGCTCGCCATATAAATAGTGGCACCAAATCTTCAAGGCGAAGACTACGACCGCCAACTCCATGTCGTGTGTGGGATAATTCTGCTCATGATTCTTCAGTGGCCCAGGGGAACCGTAAGCACACTGCCTCCGGGCGCATCCAAAGCACATCAGAGTCCCTAGGCCTCGAGAACATCTATTACCTTTGCGTACCCACGTCACAATCAGGGATTATCAAGATAGCAGTAGTAAGCCTCTCTTCAGCTCTGGAATGCCTCCTCATCAATGTTCAATTAAACTTGACCTCCTTAGGGTCCAATCTGGGTCATAGAATGCAGCTAATCGGGAGAAATTCTCGATAGATATCCTGCTTCCAGTAATCCCAAAAATACGTATCTCGGCCGACTTCGGCCTCTCCCAACTCATCATGGCCTCGACCTTCTCAGGGTCAACGTCGCTGATGCTAACACACGTGTCCCAAAATCTCACCTCGAGTAAGTCAAAACTTACTTGGGCAACGGCTCTGGTGATGGTCTCTACCGACAAGCATGTCTGATCCTCCAAATGATACTCCTGCTCCCTCTCTGACTAGGAATAGATCAAGATGTCATCCATGAAGACTACGACAAATTGATCCAAATAGGGTTGGAATACCCTATGCATGAGGTCCATGAATCTTCTTTGGCGTCGTCGATCAGGCATCACTTTGTAAACTCAGAAGTGCCATGTATGTTCTAAACGTTGTCTTAGGGATATCTATCTCTCTAACCCTCAGCTGATGGTAACCAGTCTGAAGGTCACATCTTGGGTAGACTCGCTCCTCTCAGCCCGATCGAACAAGTCATCGATCCTTGGTAATGGTTATAGATTCTTGATCGTAACCACATTCAGCTATCTGTAATCAATCTCTTGGTCGAAGGTCTTTGTCCTTTTCTTTGCAAACAGGACCAGAGCGCCCCATGGTGAAGTGCCTGATCTAATAAACCCCTTGTCCAGTAACTCTTGTAGCTGGACTCTGAGTTCCTGCAACTCAATTGGTGCCATCCTATGTGCAGTCATAGTGATGGGCGAAGTACCAGGGTGTAACTCGATAACGAAGTCTACAATCCTTTGCGGAGGCAATCCCGGTAGCTCATCCGGAAAAACATCCTCATACTCACAGACTACTTGAGGTAGATCTAAGTCCAGTCTCACCTCGTCCTCTAGGGTAAGGCTTGTTAGCCAACCCTCTAACTGTCCCTGACACCTAGACTCGTACACTATTTGGGGCAAAATGTCATGCTTGTCCCCCTGAAATACAACATGAGTACCGTCCTGCATGTAGGCGGTAACCCTCCTACGCTCACAATCGATAACGACTCTGTAAGATATCAGCTAATCCATCCCCAAGATGACGTCGAACTCGACATGTCCATGACCCTTAGGTCCACTGTGAGTAGAATCTCCGAGATCTCTAACTTCGCAACCACGACATATCATCCCGTCCCTCGCCACAATCCTAGGAAAGAACTTCACATACAAGGGCTCCTCCAGGCCTCAACCTCTAAGCCAAACTCTATCTGGCCCGATGCATCGATAAATGAATGAGATGCACCAGAATCAAATAACATTCTTGCCCATAGGCGAGATAGCAAAAACGTACCCTGTATGATTGGCTGATCTGCTGACTCAGCCGGTGGTGTGATGGCGTAGACACTCCCCTGAACCCCTGACGTCCCTGCCTGTGGACCTCGTCCTCTGCCTCGGCCCATAACCTAGCCTCTCTGCCTGCCTGTGTAACGGAAGGTGCCCGTGCAGCTCCCTGAAACTAATACTGGCTCCTCTAGCCTATACTAGGGTGTGGAGGAATATATTGTATCCTCTCTGTCTTAGCTCTCACGTCCTCCTGCTTTGTACTAGCGAAGTCTACAATCTTGCCACGAATGGACAACTTTAGCCCGTTCTCGATCTCTTGACCTTGGTCATGTCGGTAACCCGCGTAGTCATCGGCCAAACGGGCTAGCTTCGCCAGATCTAACCACATACTCAATACGGTGTAGTCACTTAGCCCGGCTGCAGGAACTCTGAGCCATGTAACGAGCGTGTCAGGAAAATACTTGCCACGTGAAAAGATCATGTGGAACTCACGCTAAAATTGATTGCATCAGTCGAAACATACTACATAAGTCATTAATGCATTTAAGCTAATGGATTTTTGTAAGTTTTCCTATTGTGACCAACTGAATTGCACAACGAGCAATATACTGTCCTCTTATCTTAAAATTGAGATTCAATACGTTTCTTCCTTAGTCTCTCGGGAGGTCATTTTGAATGTGGAGGTTGTAGAGAGAAAAAAAACTTTCCCAGTTAAGTCACACACTACACCAACAGAATCTACACTTGGCATGTTATGAGTCTCTATACCGTGGAAAGAACCCAAGTATATCAACTCTTGCTTAGGAAATTTGTACCAGTCATCAACAAAATCAGCAACGTTTTGCCCAATTGATAGTATGGCACGCACATGCATGCTCACAAAATTCCCACCATTTTCCATTCCCTACATGTAAAACTACGATTGAACATATCAACATTTACAAATGTTTTCCCAGTAGAGATAGTAAAGAACCCATTTATGAATTGACTAACTAGAAGTACCTCTCCCTTAGCAATATTAGTCATCACCTTCTCTTCAATCTTTGGCCCTATGCACCCTTACCAATTGTTTGACTCTTCTTTATGCTTAACTAGCAGGGCACCCAACTTAAGCATGTGTTCCATTATGAAGCTGCAAATGGATTAATGTCACTCGTTTTTACCCATGCATCAAATAAATCTGACAAAGTTGGTGGTCATTTTGTCCACGTCTTTGTTTGGGAACTTTGACATGACCCAATGTTCAGGTGCACTTTCTTCCACCCATGTGGCTAAAGCTTGATTATAATTTTGTAGTTCATACATTCAAACATTGTAATTTGGATCTACCCTTACTTAAGTGATACTATCTAGCCATTTAAGTGCACTTTTTTACCCTTGTTTCCTTTGGTGTTATGCCTAGTAAGGAAAGCACTAAAATTCTCTTTTAAGTGACGATAACAGTAGGCATGATTTTCAGCTCCAAAAATCTCAAAAATACTTCGCGATATGGTAGGATGCTTATCAGATATAATCACAACTTCTTTATTTCCAACCACTTTCTTCAAATTTTGTGAAAACCATGATCAATCTTCATAATTCTCTGACCCTACAACTCCAAATGCTAGTGGGAACATGGAGTCATTACCATCATATGCACTGGCTGAAAATAATGCACCACCATAAGGACCACTCATGTGGGATGAGTCAATATATATATATATATATATATATGATAGGGCAACATGCCATTGAAAAACCTTGAATTGAAATTGAATGAGCAATGAATAACTATTAGAAATTTCCATCACTCGAATGTTTCAACTCGACAATGGTTCTCGATTTGCTTGGATGACTCTCTCACACATCCAAGGCAAAAGTTTGTAGTAATTTTTCGGAAGACCGTAAAATTATGTCTTTTGCTTTCTCCTTCATTTGCTAAGCTTGAATATAAGTTAATCGCATCCTATGTTGCCTTACAAAGTCTTTATAAATTTGTCTAGGTTGATATTCAGGAGTGGACCAAATAACATTATCAATTACCAAAGAGGAACAAGTCGATCTAACCAAAGGTTGGCAAGAGGCAACATCTTCTAAACTATGGTTATGAAAATTCCAAAAAGTATAGGCTTGAACCACATTACATGACTCAATTGCATGGCATGTGATCTTCCGCAACACTCAGCCTTCATAAGCAGGTCATGTGCTTGGGAATTTATTTCGCTTAAAGATATCAAAATGTGACTAAACATCATATACATAGCATCTCGAAAATTTGAAGCATTAGGGAAGTATTACCTACCTATAATCGCATTTTCAAACCGCCTAGAAGCCAGGATTCACGAAATTTGATTCAGCACATACGTAGGAAAAACCTAATGAATCAAATACAATGACTCGTGGAATATCCATATAGTGCCACATTGGCATCAATAGGAGATGTAACTAGAGATGAAGAATTAGAGGCGACAATTGGTGTTTGGGGACTACTCAAAAGTGAAAAAAAAAAAAGTCAAACATGAAGAACCTTGTACAAGTAAAATACTAACAATGTAAGCAACTAAGGGTATACGATATTTACATTGTCGGTTGACCCGTTATCTCTTCACAAGTAGATACATATACACAACAAAATGGAATTGTGTATCTATTATTCTTGATATTAATGCATCATCATCTAATGGTACTAAACATGATGGATCAAATTGGAGTGTGCGGCTAATTTTATTTGAGGCTGAAATCATCATCACACCGCAGACGATGCATACAAATTGACATAGAGCTTATATTATGTACGATTAACATCAATTGATTCATGACGATCACCACTATATTTGCCTGATCCATCAGGACTCGTAACCCATTCACCTCCTTCATGAATGTAGCAAAACATGTCTCCATTCATCATATCCTTAGTTACAAACATTTGAATAAAATTAATATAAAACTTCATTAAGTTAGGAGAAGAAAATAAAGAAAGCGATTAATGAGAAGAGTAAATTATCATGATGGGAACTATATCGTGATTTTTCAATCATAGTTAATCCTAGTCTGAGGTAGAAATGTAGTACACTTGTAATTTGTTTGCAGAGCTATAAGGGATTTTCCATTTTGGCAAACTTTTTGGGCCTTCATTTGCAAACAATCATCCCTGCTACTCTAGTTTTATGCCAAAGATAGGTTCAAAAGCACCCGAATACATGAATAAAGTAGTTATGACAAAAGGACACATTAATTACAAATGTATTATCCATTTAGTATATAGGTTCTTTAGATACACATCATACTTTCATAGTATTATATTATAAAACACCGATTCATTTCTGTGTTTTTACATAATGATCAAAGCCTTCTACAACTACACCCAAGAAGTTTGAGAAAGTTAAAGGGGAAAGGCATCTTGAGAAAAGATCAATGATAGAGACAAAATTGACATATCCTTCACTAGAAATTGGATTCATAAGTGAAGAAATCAAGATGCCAAAATTTCCCGAGAAGATGAAAAGGATTGCCTCTTCCTATCCTGAAAAAGGATTCACACACTAGATCATGTTCATTGGAAGTGTTGTCTCCAGCTGAATAGGATCTTATGTGTGAATCCTTTCCCTCTGGTTTTTCCTACTTCCAAATATGTTTGAAAAGGTCTTATGTGGAAGAGAGATTCATTCTGGTAAGAATTCCAACCCATTTCCCCTTCGTTTTACCCTTTTTGTTTGTATAATTAATTATTAGATATTAATTTTGGTGGATTGTGCACTCTATGATGCTGATTAATTTGGGTTCTCCTTTAGTCCCTTCTTACCTTTTTTCATATGAAGTCATAAAAAATAAAGGAAGAATAATGAAGAGGTGAAACAAAACTGGACTGGATGTATTCAGCTACCATTCTAGTTTCATCGGATTCTAATTCCACCAACAAAGACTCACTTAAGGTTTCTTCATTGTGAACCAGGGTATAAAAATCCAAAAAAATAAAAAAATAAATAAAACAAAATTTTGGTATAAAATTTCAAGCACAAACATAAAATTGAAGAAAACAAGAACCCTAACCATTAGGGAAAAATAAAAAATCACAACCCACAAACAAACATAGAAAGAAAAAATTCTTAAATATTTATAATATCAATTTCAAAGGGTAAGTTTTTACCTTTGTTTCGGTCTTCAAATGGTGAGATGGGAGACGATGCAGACGAAATCAAAACGAAGAAGATCAAGGTTGCTTGAGACAAGGAGCAAGTTATTACCTTAATTTGTTTAGATCTTTCAAAGTAAGGTGGGAGACAATGCCGGGGAACCAAATCAATGAGGCTGGGTTGTGTTTTCTTGTTAGGGTTATGAGAACTCCATTATCGAGATTTGTATGTGTTTCTTTATCTTCTTTCCATCGGTGTTCCAAAAGAAAATGGAGTTTCAGGTTTTGAGAGGAAAAGGAAAAGGGTGTGAAAGAGAATGTCTTGTTTTTGTTTTTTTTCTGGTTTAGGATTAACATAGGTGCCATGTGAGGTGGATTTTAGACAAGGGTATTTTTGTTCAATAATATACACTCAGCATATATTTTTCCAAATTAACATCTTGTTATTGGATTATCAAAATTTTGGTTTAAAAGTCTAGTATTCGAAATTGGCAGCCTATAATACTTTTCTCATAAAATAAAGATGGAAAGACAAGATCTATCAAAATCTTGTCAGTAAAAGTTGTAGATTTTGTTTTGTAAGACCCAAGAAATTCCAATTTCTGGAAAAAAGGCAAAATCGTAATTTCGATTACAAAATTGTTAATTTCGGTTAAAAATCCGTAATTTATTCTCTAGATCTCGGATGACAAAATGGATTTCACCGTTTGACGGAATTTACACGTTTTTCGAGGCATCGCGGTTCGGTCTTGTCAGCGATTCGATTAACGAAAGTCACATATAACAGCGTACTCTTATTACCATAAATTGGTATGAGTAGATAAATGATGAAAATGGACGGCCGAGATAGAGCCGAATGTCAAAACTGGGAAATGAAGGGACGTAATGGTCATTATGGGATTTGATTTAAGTCACAAGAAGACAAAATAAGAAATAGTTCTTGTCTTCTCCAATTAAAGGAAGAGAAAAATGGGAATGGAAAAGAAAAGAGGTCCAGTAGCTTCAATGGCGTTTTATGTGAAGAGTCTTCCTTCTCTAAAAATCGAGCGATCCGACTAGCCAATGATCTTTAGGACAAAGGCGCTCTGCGAGAGAGGGCTTGACGTGATGCAGTTTAGGGAGTTTCCTCCAAACTCCGGTAGAGTTTCTCCCTACTTGAGTTTTATTCTCATTTAGAAGTGTTTCACGAATGTTTGGAGTCGAATGAGGTCGTTAGAGATTACGTTTGATCGATCAAACCTTGGGATCGAATTGATACAAATTTTGAAAATCAAATGGAGGCATTAGTGGATGCTCGGCCCGATTACAGTGTAGTGCCATTTATTATTAGTGCGTGTATTGATTGGATTGAGGCCGGAATGGCCGTGAAACCGGGTTCACTAAGTGAGCAGATGATTCTGTGATTTTCGGGAATAGTAACAGGGTTTCACTATTCTCGAAATAGTATTCTGGAAATATATTTTGCATGAAAATGCGTATGGTCGAATTAATTCGAGTCGGGTGCTCGTGTTTGATCATTAGCTCAAATGAGCTAATTTTGATATTTAAATGATAATTACATGACATAATTGTGTGATTGGATATTATGTGGATATGTACTTTTATATTTGCATGTGATTAGGCTTGTATTGGAATTGGCATACATGCAATCCATATGCATTGGAACATCCTAGGGCCCATAGGAGTTAGTCGTAGAGACGAGTCTAGAAAGCGGTTGGAGGGTTGTCTAAAAATATTAAGACTATCGGAAGTAGTCAAATTAAAAATATCAATCGTGGATGGCCCAATTGATATTCATGAGAGGAGTAGTCTAAATAAACCATATCAATCGTTGGAAGCGGCCCCGATTGATATATATACATGAGGAGGGTTGTCCAGTACAATAAAATAATTTTGTCTGAGGCTTGGGCGAGTGTGATGGAAGTCGATTGAGGACTCGGGATGCGAGTTAGTTATGTAGACGATCCAAGTAGGATCATGCATTTCTGCGAATGTGTGTTTTCGATGGAACTTTGCATTGCACTTAGGTTGGTGAGTAGCGCCAGATTCCACTGCGAGCATTAGCTCACCACGTCGAGGGGATATTATTTGCAATTACGGGGAGCGTCTTGGGGGCGGCTCATCTAGAGGCCAGAGGATTAGAAGAAGTGAGTTATTGGCTTTGATGTATACATATTAGAACTTTTTAAGTTTAATGTATGTATTATATAAAGTAAAAACATATGAACTCTTGTAACTATTGGGGTATATAGTTGGCATGTATGTGAGTATTGTTTATGGGCCCAGTAGCGTTTCCCGTCTCATTTGCTATATTTGGATTGTTGGAGACCAGGGTTTATGCGGGTTCTGTATTTGGGTAGAGCTCCCAGTACAAGGAGACTTTTAATTTTAAGTGAAAAATGTCAGTCCTCGACACTCACGAGTATTCCTCGGGTTGACGGGTAGTCAACGGACCCCCGAGATTTGGGGCGTCACATGTTTCAAAGGAACCACGATAAGAACATTAACCCATATACTGACGAGGAGGAGATAATAATTCACTTGAGTTGGTAGGATATCAGTAAATCACGTAGACACTTAATAATACTCCCAGATATAGATTCTATAAATAAGTGTTTTTGGGATGCCCAGATACTGTATTTACCACATGTCGAATTCCTCTACGCTATGTGTGTAATATTCTTTTGTATGTTCATCAGCTACGCTGAAGTAGCTAGTCTCGTCTTGAAGTTTGTAGATCAAGCTTGCATTAGTGGAAAGACTAAGTCGTGACAAGAAGCTAGATGGAGCATCCATCAGTCATTTAACAAAATTAGATGCGCATCATTACAAATGTATAATATTCTTTCTATGTTCATCCTCTTGCATGAGAAGTATCTAGTCCGTCTGAGAAGTTCTTGGATCAAAAGCTTGCATTAATGAAAAGACTAAGTTAAGTGACAAGAAGCTGAATAACGACATCCTAAGTCGGGTATCATTACAAATGAAGTAAAATCCGGACAGTTCAAGCGTCGAACCAAGTAGTGCCGATTGAAGTGACGTGAGGAATTCGAGACTTTTTGGAAGGTTTCAACCCTTTGAGAGTGTAGGAGATCATGATGTTTTGGGCAATAATCTGTGAAATAAGTTGGGACGAAAACAGTAGTTCAAAATGGAGGATATCGACACCACTGATACTCTCTTCTTAGTGTTAATGATGTTGATGAATCCGTCTTAAAACAATTTAAAAGACTTGCCAAAACACTGTCAAAAGAATTTGATTCCATCAAGGTTCAAATCGAAGAAATGAAAGATGAAACAGATGTTAAGAAAATACAAGACCAAAAATCAAGAAAATAAGGTTTCCAGAAGATGTGGATGGCAGAATCTTGAAACTGGAAAATGAAGTTAAGAACTTGAGCGAGATGGTAAAAGTAGTTGCCAACAGGTTTGGCATGCCCTACCAGTGTGAAGGAAGGTACCATACATGAGGTGTCCTGAACGGGTCCGTGAACACAAGAAAGACACTTTTAATTCATATCATATCTAGATTAATCTCCATTAGAGTCGAGATAGATCATAAGGACAGTAAAATTGCATTCTCAAGTCTCGAACTCGAGACCTCTAGTTAAGCTAGAAAAGACCTCAACTATCTCACCTACATGTTCGATGATATGTATTGTGTATATTGTCTTTAGGAATATATTTATGTTCTCTATACTTGAAGTAGAGAGCAATGTTATGAACTATGGAGTCTTTGAGAGCTCTCTCTCTCCTTGTAAAACAGACTACAATAATATGGAGTTTGACAAAGAAGCCTCTCTCTCCTCTCATTTTCTTTATAGGAGTCTTGTTCCAAACCAATACAATTTAAAAAAAAAAACTAAAATAGTTTGAAATAAAAGTAATCCAATATAATGCATATGTCTGAATTGAAATTTTTTTTTAAATTAATATTATGTAATCAATGACTAAGGCATAAACTTAAAAAAATTCAGAAATGTCGTAGCTAGTAATTATGGTATTGTTGATATGCATACTAGTACCAATAGTTTAAGCATTATTTTGGTTTTTCAATAACTTATATTAATAATTTTTTTTTAAATATATATTATGTCCAAAACTCTATTTAGAGTCCTTTGAAAAATAAAGAGAAAAATATAATGAAAGAAAATTAAAAAAAAAAGTTTAAACTTGATAATTTAATTTTATATGCTTATTCAAACTCATTTTATTTATTTATCTTTTATATTATATAGTATGAAACTAAAAACATGTAAAATTTTAAAAATTTTAATCATATTTGATTCTCATTTATATTTTTTCATTATGAAAATGAAAATCATTTTTCTTTCCCTATTATTTCAAGTTCAAAACATGATTATGGAGTATTTATCAACAAATTTGTGAATCAAAGCATATCGATTTTCTTAAAGCAGCTCATAAATCGCTGATATATTGAAGGAATCTCAGGCCAATCATCGATTAATTTGTTGGTCTTGTAGCGCCCAAAACCGGGGTCTCCGTTAACAACTCCAAATCAACCCATGGAATACTCATAATGAATGTCGGGCAACTTGGAGCACCGATCCACGGCGGGCGAGTCTCCTTTATACGGAGAGCTCTACCCCGAATCTGGCTTCTCCCCGATAATCAACAACGACCACACGAGGTCGATTACGAAGTAAAATAATGGCAGCAGGCCTGCATCGATACTCACAAAATATCCAACCATCTATCTCACATGGTTCAAGAGTTAACACATTACTCTAAATACAAACATATATTAAAATTACAACATTTTAATACATGTATACAACAATATCACAGCCATAAGTCGGCTTTCTTCTAACACGCGACCTCTAGTGAGTGCCGCCTTCCGATCGCTCACTTATTGCACGAAATGGTGATCTCACCGATAGGGTGAGAAGCGAAATGATAGAATAATTTCCTACACAAAGATTTTCCCCACCTAAGTGCACATGCATGGCAAACAATCACATTCAAGCATTTCATGAACCTATAGAATGTCTGTATGCGATCCGCAGTCTCGAGTCCTCCTTGAGCTCGCTCCATATGCACTAGCCAGAATGCGGAAGTAAAATATCCAGTTTTCAAAACAAAAGCTTTTTGTTCTTGAAAACTCACTACCGAATTTCAATAAAAATATTGGACTACCCTCCGAGTCGAATTGGTTGGAGAACTTCCCGAAACAGTCATGGTCCTCATCCGAAGTGATTTGTTGGACCGTCTCCCAAGCCTGATTCTCAGAAAAAATCTTAAAGTGAAATTCCTTTCACAAACATTTTCATTTTAACTCAATTTCATATGTACACTCACTCCCTAATATTCTAGGGTGCCCAGTGCATATGGAATGCATGATACCAATTCCAACACATTCATGCTAATATATTCACATGCATATCTATTGACATAATTAAATCACATAAAGCATGTTATATAGAATTCTCGACAATTACACAGAAATTAGCTCACATGGGCTAATTAATAAACACAAACAATTCATTTTGAATCACTCAACACATAAAAATTCACACAAAAATATTCATGTGTCACTATTCACATAATTGATCAAAACCCCCTCGAGTTCTTGTTCAGACGACCTAAAATAGGAATTTTCGTCATTAGCCTGAAAGCTTTTGAAATTTGAATTCTGACTAAAATAAGCCTCAGAACGTTCCTAACCATTTACATGGTTCTTAAACAAGGATTAACACAAGTAGGAAAAGATTCCTACCTCTTGGAGTTGTCAGAACTCCACCAAATTGGTGCCCACGCGTAGTCATCGCCGCGTAGAGCAACTTTCCTTCTTGCTCCGTCGAAAATCAACGGTCCGATTGGTCGGAATCCTAGAGAGAAGCCACTCCTTCTCTCTCTAAAAACTGATTTCTCCAGCTACTGCATCCTCCCCGTTTTTTTTTTTTTTTGGCTTTCAATTAATGGAGAAGAAGACTATTTGAGTTTTTGTCTCATTCATTAACAATTTTATTAATTCCATCTATGTCCCTTCTTCTAGATTTTTGACACTTGGCACTATCTAGGCCGTCCATTTCCATCATCTCTCTAATCATGCAACATGTGTCACATGAGTACATGTTATAGGTGACTTTTGTCACATCATATGTCGTTTTATGGCACCCGAGGTGCCTCGGCTTGTGCAAATTCCATTGTCTCGGGTCGGCGAAGTCGTCATGGTAGCTAGATTCGCAGAACAATTCAATGATTGAAACCATTCGTTATCCGAGATCTAGAAAAATTTTGGGTTTTTACCGAAATGAACATTTTGCTATTTTTCTAGAAAATTGGAATTTTCTCGGGTCTTACATTCTCCTCCTTAAAGGAATTTAGATCAAGAGTGGACATCTTTCTGAGAAACACATACATATGCAACGTGCACTACTGCATTACACGTAAACTAGATCATTTAAATACCAAAACGATGTATATGCGGCTCTCCCGTTGACTCCTCCACTCCCGCGGTCTTCCATAACCTCACTGGCCTCATGGTCTTGCATCATGAAGCACGCTCAGGCTATCCATAATGCACCTTTGGTCCCTCCTCGAAGGTCCCGTCGGTGTCAACCTCGATCTACTCCCGATCCGGCACATGTGGGCGGTAAAGCCAGCCGGCATGCTGGCATCTGACCCTCTCGGTATCTCGAAGATTCGAATGAACCTAGGCAATAGCTTTGCGCTTTCGAACTGACCACTCCTCTCTTAGGCATCACCTTCAGAGACGTGATCTCAACCTCGGAACTCTAAGGGTCGGCGTCGTACATGCGCTGCTCTCTGCTTAGGAGTACGGGCCGTGAAGGCAGTTGTGTATCAAGCTCACGCTTCCGGAGGTGTCTCAATCATATCGGGACTAGTGATGGGCTCTCTCCCACCTGGTCGACATATCGATGATCATGGCCTCCCATACAATGCAACCATATGGTGTGTTTGTATGCTACTTTGATATATGTCATTGTGGGCGAATTCCACTAAGGGGAAGTGCTCTTCCCAACTACCCTTATGATCCGGGATAGTATCTTTCACAACATGTCCTCTAACACTGTATATAATCCACAACATATACACAACCCACCTTGGTGTGCAACGCTAATCTTCCCAAGATTCACAATGGTGACAACCCGATGGTCGTGCTTTAATTCATGTCGTGAATGACATCCATATACCAAGCCTTTGCCGGCTCAACAACACCGAATGCAATTTCCAAAGGGGTATCCAAATCTCGAGTCATTCCCGACTCCTATCACTCAACTCTAAATCTACGTGATAACTTGACCGTGTGTTTTCATCTCTTGGGCAACAGAACTTTTCGGCCTACACTCCGAGCCTCTTATATCCACACAGAAATTTCGAATATCTCCACGGGTCTCTTACACCCACACAGAAATTTCGGATATCTCCACGGGTCTCTTACACCCACACAGAAATTTGGGATAGCTCCCCGGGTCTCTTACACCCACCACGAAATTTGGGATCTCTCCGGGTCTCTTACCCACGAAGTCGGGATAGCTCCCGGGTCTCTTACACCTGTGATTTGGGATATCTCCTGGGTCTCTTCACCCACAAGACCTTTTGGACACACCGTGGGGTCTCCTTCACCTAACTCTGGGCTTCTCACTTTAGAGGATGCTTGGCTACCCTTCTTGCTTTGCTTGACACACACTTTAATTACTCTTCATTTCCTTATTCGAACTATGAGTCTTCATTGGGCGTAGTCCGAACAAGCCCGACCCACGCTCCTTAAGAATTGGTGAATGACATACCGTGCACCCGCACCCGACTTGATGCGATGTTACCGTGCACGTAGACGCGTGATGCCATCTTTGTGACACCTAATCCGGGGGTCCACCATGAGGAGAATCTCGGAGATCTCGGCTCACGATCCGACCTATCATGTCGACTCTGCCCAGCGTCTGAGAAGAACATCCACACATGGCTTCTTTAAAGGCCTTAACCTCTAAGCCCAAACCTATCACGCAAAATGCATTGATGAACATGATGCATTTAGAAAACAAATGCAGGTATAAAAGCATTACCTGCATGTCGGTGATCTGCATGCTCGACCTGCGTACCATATGAGGCCCCTGCCTCTAGAGACGATCTCGCCTCATATGCCCGAGTTTGGCGGCAATGGTAACACGTCATATGCAACGACTGAACTCTCGACCTACAAACCACATTATCGACCACGGAGCGCCTCGGCCTTGGCCCATGTGACCCGTCTGCAAAGTACTAGGTGCTGGTGTGGCACCCTGGAACTAATAATGGTTCCCTTGATCCATACTAAGGGGTAGAGGAACAAACTGTGTCCTCTCCTGTCCTATCGCTAGCGGTTGTTGTCCTAAAACCTTGGGATCCCTTGTCTCTGCAGGGCAATCCCCTCCTCATATGTCGAGTGCGGCAATGGTAGCACACCATGCCATCTGTTACGGTAACCTTAACTGCGTCCTGGCAGGAATAACCGGGGCTCTAGAATCTGCGGGCCAAGAAGCCATACCTTCTTTCTCACGACTAGAAGAAGGTTGATGCTCCTCTTAGTACGGCACCCATATCACCGGATGCCTCACGCATAACATCTACCTCCCTCTGTGGTCGCAGTCGTCCCCAACAGAGTCCTCCTCCTCTAACCATTGGAGGGCCCAGTGTTAGCCTACTTGGCCCGGAGGTCGTTTGACCTTCTTCACTATTGCACATGCATTTGTGCGATAGCGGCTGCCCCGCAATCCATACGAGCCTCGACAAAGACTCTTTGGTCAAAAGTCGGTGGTGCCTGACCAGTACCTCGTGGACGCCCTCTACGTCCTTGCCCTTGACTAGCCATCTACACATGTCAAATGGCAAGTTAAATTCAATGTAGTATCTCTAAGGCATAAACACGGCCTCGAGACCCTATTCATATACAAAAATATTCCATATACAATGTCCTTGCATTTATAGGTAATGCAAGACATAATTTCATTTTATTAAATGTAATCAACATCAAAATTTTATTTTTTTTTGAAATTTTCATTTTTTAAAAATTTTATTTCATTTTATTTTATTTTATTTTATTGAAAAATTTTGTGAACAGTGTTCATGAGCAGTGGTCCAAATAGTCGATTGAAAAGTGCACTAGGTCCAAGCGGGTTGGGTGCTGCAGTGCACCTGGCGAACGGTATGCGCCGCGCCGCGCCGAGGCCCGGTAGCGCCTGACCCAGCGGCGGGTGCCGTGTCGTGGTTCCGCAGACGTATCGCGGCGTGACGGTCGTGTCGTGGCCTAGGCGTTTGTATCGCGAGCCGCCAGCGCTGGAGTGCGGCGTATCGTGTACGTGTCGTGACACAACACCTTGTTTCGTGCCCCTTCTGGTCATGATACGCATTTTGTATCGCGACCTAGCCCTAGTGGCTAACGCAGCTCCTATCCTGTCGATCAGTTGTATGCGTGACACGCCCATAACCAGTGCTGTTTGTCGACACAATAGTATGTCGACAATTCCCGGCCGGTACGCACGTCACGATACAATGGTTGTATCGTGACACACTCACCAGCCATTAAACCTCCGCTTGTCACGATACACTGATTGTATCGTGACACACTCTCAAGCCAACTGCACGCCATGCCTGTTGCTATGTCACGATACAATTTCCATCGTATCGTGACCCAATCCTCCAACCAAACTGCATGCCTAGGGTGTTATGTCACGATACAATTCCATTGTATGCGTGACCACCGGTGGCGATGCTGACGATTACGCACTTAGTTTTTTCCCTTTTTTTCTTTTTTCACACACATTTTTTTTCATTTACGCTCTTGGAAAAACACCCAATATGTATATATATATATATATATATATATATATATATATATATCATATATATATATATATATATATATATATATATATTTTTTTTTTTTTTGATTTTACAGCATAAAACAAAAAAAAAAAAAAAAAAATATTCTCCACATCATTTTTTTTTCATTTAATTAAGACTGTTGCCCAAATTTCTCAAACACTTGTTCTCATCACCCAAACCTAGTGTTCAACATCATTCATATGCTATTCACCAAACATAATTTCAATCAAAATTCATGCAACAACTCATGTTATATCTGACAATCACACATAAAACATGACAATCACACAATCACATAAAACACAATGCATGTAGTGTTCTAATCCTGTCCCGTGATTGTCTAGGTAATCACATACCTAACTTACCGATACTAAGCTATAACCCTAGTATCCAACATGGAGCTATACCAAGCTGTGATGTTTTTATACCTAAATGACTCTGGCCTTAGCCAGAGTCCCTAAGCCACAAGGTATTCCTTATGCTAAGTTTTTACACTCTAAGACTGTGGCCTAAGCCCAAGTCCCCCAAGCCCTCGGTATTCGTATACCTATGATCTAATACCAAGCTGCGACGCCCCAAAACTGGGGTGTTCGTTAACAACCCATCAACCCGCGGAATACCCGTGAATGTCGGGTAACCCGACACCACTCACGAAAATCGGGCAGAGTCTCCTTTATACGGGGAGCTCTACCCAAATACAAAACTTGTCCCAATAATCAACAACGACCACACAGGGTCCAATTGCAAGTAAAATAATGGCCACTTGGGCCCCTGCATCAATACTCACAAAATATCCAACCATCTATCTCACATGTTCAAGAGTTAACACATTACTCTTAATACAAACATATATTAAAATTTCAACATTCTAATACATGTATACAACAATATCAAAGTCATGATCGACTTAAACTGCTCCTTGCTGACCTCTAGTGATGTACGCCTTCCCGATCGCTCCTATACCTGAAATAGAAGTCCCTCGAGTGAGTAAAGCAAATAGAATAATTTCCCTGCAGGTTACTCCGCCTAAGTGCACATGCATGGCAAACAATCACATTCAAGCGATTTCATGAACCTGAATGTCTATATGCCCGATCCTATGCCTTGAGTCCTCACCTGACTCCCTCACATATCTTTAAGCCGAATCACGAGTAAAATATCCAGTTTTCAAAAC